>VWZE01019161.1:81392-130899 GCA_013396675.1 Eubucco bourcierii | reverse complement strand
CAGCACAGGAAGGACATGGAAGTGCTGGAGCCAGTCCAGAGGAGGCCACGAGGATGATGAGAGGGCTGGAGTAGCTCTGCTATGAGGACAGGCTGAGAGAGTTGGGGTTCTTCAGCCTGGAGAAGAGAAGGTTTCCAGGAGACCTGATAGGAGCCTTCCAGTATCTGAAGGGGGCCTACAGGAAGGTTGGGGAGGGACTATTTATAAGGTCTTGTAATGCCAGGACAAGGGGCAATGGATTTGAACTGGCAGAGGGGAGATTTAGACTGGATGTTAGGAGGAAGTTCTTTCCAGTGAGGGTGGTGAGACACTGGCACAGGTTGCCCAGGGAGGTTGTGGCTGCTCCCTCCCTGGAGGTGTTCAAGGCCAGGTTGGACGAAGCCTTGAGTAACCTGTGCCAGTGGGAGGTGTCCCTGCCTATGGCAGGGGGTTGGAACTAGATGATCCTTAAGGTCCCTTCCAACCTTACCATTCTATGATTCTGTAAGACCAGGTTGTGCAAAGCCCCTGCTTAAACACTTCAGGGAAGGGCAGTTCCAAGATCTAACCCTTCACAAAGGGTTTTGTGCCAGCTTAATCGATGCTTGGTTACTTGGTTCTACCTCATCAAGTATGGTGTAAATAAATGTTTCATCCAGTGTGACAGCCACTTCCTGAGTCAAACATTCAGCCACCAAGCCTTAGATGCTAAACGACATGCAGTGCTCTAATCTCAGAGCGTCCTTCCACCTGGCTGCTGATACCACAGCGAGTCAGTCCTGCATTCACTTGGCCACTTCTAGCAACAGACTTCAAATGTCCTGTTAAATCTCTCAGATAACAACAGGCAACCTTCTGCTGTGTGTTTACTTTTGTTTAATTAATGAACAGACTAGCTGCAGTCTATCTCATGAAATGAGATGTAAACATAAGTGACCTCCACATATGTCCCATATTTTATAGCAGCCTATTGTGGATGGCTGCCAGAAACCACCTTTCATCCACCTTTTCTTCAGTGCTATGTCCATTGCTCCACCACTTTGAGAATGAAAGAGGCTGCATTTTTGTGCAGAAAGAAAAGCAGCAGGTATTAAAGATATGTCCAGCAAACAGAGGTTCATATTTGTGCTCTTGAAAGAGAATGGGAAGGACAATGATACAAATACACTGGAACAGAGATTGAACTACTGGGAAGGAGAAATCTCATGACCCATTATGGTGGTGGAGAAAGGGAAAAACTGAAGTATGCCAAAAGAACATCACAAAAAGATGATGGAATGGTTGGCTTACTTAAAACAAAGCAAAACAACAACAACAACAAAAAAAAAAAAACCAAAAACCACCACACATTGGAAAGGTGATCTGTGTTAGGATGAATTAACTAACACTGATCATTCCAGGGTGTTCCAAGGTTTGTTTTGGCAAAGGCAAGACAAGGTGTTCTGCCAGGGCAGGGAAGAAGCTTCTTCAGGTATGCCAGAAACCACCTAGAGCAAGTCTTCAGGCAGTGCTTTGAGCTTGGATGATGCTCTGCTTCTGCAGTTCCTGAAGAGCATTAGCAACTAAAGGTGATAAAGTGACACTATCTTTGTCATAGTAAGATGAAAGAACTGCTGTTGATCTCACAGGGTGTATGACTTACAGAACGGTCTGGGTTGGAAAGGACCTCTAAAGATCACCTAGACCAACCTTGTCTGCAGTCAGCAGTGGCATCCTCAACTAGGTCAGCCTGTCCAGAGCCCTGTTGAGCCTGACCTTGAATATCTCCAGGGATGGGGCCCCAAACACCTCTCTGGGCAACCCAAGTTCCACTACACTCATGGTGCAGAACTTGTTTGTAATATCCCCTCTAAACCTATTCTTCTCTAGTTTGAGTCCACTGCCACTGATCCTGCCACTGCAGGCCTTTGTAAACAGCCCCTTTGCAGCCTTCTTGTAACCCCCTTCAGGTACTGGAAGGCCACTATTTGGTAGCCCAGAGCCTTCTCTTTTCCAGGCTGAACAACTGCAGCTCCTTCAGGCTGTCCTGATAGCAGAAGTGCTCCAACTCACTGATCATTTTTGTGGACCTCCTGTGGACCTGGGGCACTTGTGCACATTTTACTGAATTTGCAGTAGAGGAGAGGAATTCTTAGATCTGTTATTTTATTTGGAAATTCTGTCCTCTGATTCTGCTGGTCACATTTTTTTTGGTTTTTTTTGGTTGTTGGTATTTTAATTCGGTTTTGGTTCTTTTTGGTTTAAATCTTTGTGCAGAGTTTCTGCCATCACCTCCAGAGGTTTGGCCAAACTCAGCACTCTCAGAGTTGTGAGGAAATCTGGTGAAGCTTAAGACATTCGAAGATGAAGTTGTATTTTGTTCATGCTCTGTGTGCATCCCAGAGACTCAGGTCAGGATTTGATGCTTTGTGCCATATGCTTGTAGCATGCAGCAGCATCCTCTTGGAGCTTTTCCATTTTGTCAGCTTGTGACATGGTCTGAAGGTTGACCAATTTCGTATGGTGATTAATGGATTGGTGCAAACACTGCACTGAGAGTCAACACCACACTCTGAAGAAGCAGAATCATCACCACCTCTACATCCATGTGGTTACTGAAAAGATGTTTCCCAGACATCATTCTCAATTTTCAGGAGCAAGTAACGGAAATATAATTAAAAGAAATTATCTAATGAAAACAGAAACTCAATTACAGGCTTCATGCCTTGTCCCAATTAGACTGTGCTTAGGTCAGAATGCTCAGGTGTTAATAGGCTTTTTAAAACAAAACAAAAAATTAACATGTGAAGAAGAAAAAAAAATTCATCTAGGCTTAGCAATAAAAATGCTCATAATTAGCATCTTTGTTTTGCTGAAGGTATTGAAAAGCTTCAACAGCAGCTTATAGCAGAGGGTTCTCAAATACGCCACTGTCCTAAAGGTCTTTTCCAATCAAAACCATTCTATGATTATAGTAAAAGAGAAAACAAGAAGCTGAGGAAGAATGTGCTGCATTGGCTTGGTATTGCCATGGGAATGGTTTAAAATCTTGTAACAAAGATTAAAAAGAACACAAGTTACCATGGCACCATTGTTCCTTCCGGCTTCGTGTTTGCAACACAAAATTGACTACTTTAAAGGCAACAAACACAGAGCTGTGCTTTCTCCACTGTAAAATCATTCATCCTTTTCTGTGGGAAGCTGCAAGAACCAGCACAGGATTTTTCTCGCTGTTTCTTTGGTCACAGGAGTCACTGGTTTGTTATTCAGAAAGTAAAACAGTTTCTGGAAGCAGTTATCCAAGGTAACTTCAGACAAAGCAACTGAAGCCGATTCTGCTCTTGGGCATGCTGCTGTAGAAGCTGCAGCTTCCTGGGTTGGCCTGATCTCAGCTTAGAGCAGCAGTTGATCCAGGGTTTATTCACTTGCTGCCAGTTCCAAAGCATCCTCCCATCACACAGGACAGACAGTGCCAGAGGGGCAGCTTGGGGAAGGAGAAGAGAGAGCATAGCAGGCAGTGTGAGCACATCACCAGCACCTTCTAGGATTCTCCCCAGTCTCTGAAGATTCTGCCCTCTCCACTGACCTTTTACTTGCCCTTCATTGATTATTTCTGGCAACATCCAGTGCCCCAAATCTGTTTGTATCCTATACTGTCCTTGCAGAGAAGACATTTGGGGCATGTGACAGACAGGCACAGGTATGACAAAGCCACATTCAGGACTACATTGTGTACTACCTGAAGTGAAAGAGGAAATCACCTTCAAGGAGTTAATACAGAGAAGGAAAATTACAAGAAAAGAAACCCAAGTCTGGGAGTAGCTATTCTTTTATATTACAATACAGATTGGTCTGGCCACAGAGAAACATTGGGTGTCATTGGCTGGCATTAAGAATTTCCTTCATTTGCCATTCTTGCCTGCCTGCTTAGCCACCTGAATGACTCCAGGTGTTAACTGACAAGCTGTGCTTCCCAAAGAGCAGATACAAACTGCATCACACATATCAGGGCTGTCATCTGTTCCATCCATGAGGAGCTGCCACCTTGCTGCTTGATAGGAGCAGACTGAATAGCGCCAAACCTCTTCCTGGGCTTAGCTGCTGTGCTCGCATCACAGGAGAAACTCTTGCAAAACACAGAGCAACAGCAGGAAAGTCAGGATGCTAAGATCACACTTAACTATGGCAGGAGGACTTCCTCCTTCCCAGAAGTTTCATCTCCTCCTCTCAACACATCACACTGCCTGAAGGCAAGAGAACTCCAGAGCCCCAAAAGCAACCTCAGTGGCACTACTACCAGCTGTGCTGCTAGCAGCACAAGCGGCACTGTGCTTGCCTTGGAGCTGCCCCAGGAGCAAGCAGCTGGATGGACTCACCAGCCTCTTCACCTGCAAGTTTCTTCTCCATGGGCAACAGCTTCTTGTCCAAACACAAACCTTGACCACTTCGAGGGACTTTGGGAAGGAAAAATAAAAAAAACCTGCAGAGCTCACATCCTCCTGCTCAGGAGGAGGAAAAATTAATGTGATGGGTTAGAGTAGATAGATCCCTCCCCAAGTAGAGTAAATTCACTACCACTCAGAATTTTGGAAAGTAAAAAAAAAAAAAGAAAGAAAATGAAATTGTATTTTTAATAACAGTATGAAGAGAATAAACTACTACAGAATATAACAACCTTCAAGAAAATGGAGGTGGGAGATGAGGTCAAGTGGCAGCAAAGCAGTAAGCCAAAACAGAGGAGGGGGAAGACAGCAGGAGCAGCAGCAGCAAGGGGATTACAGGATGTTAGGGGTTGGAAGGGACCTCCATAGATCATTGAGTCCAACCCCCTGCCAGAGCAGGACCATAGAATCTAGCTCAGGTTGCTCAGGAAGGCATCCAGAAGGGTCTTGAAAGTCTCCAGAGAAGACGACTCAATAGAAGAGGCTCTTACCTACTTCACTATCACCTGTATGGCTCACCTTGGTAGCATGGGCAGTGTGATCACTCCAAAACACAGCAGAGAGGAAGCTGTAAAACAGCCCCCTCTTGCTCCTCCTGCAGCAGCTGTGTCTATAGTGATTATCTGCAGAAGTTACTCAGGTCAGCTACTGTTAATGGTGTATGGTGCAGTTATCGCTTCATGGCTCTGGATAAATAAGGGCTTTACCTCCTTCACAAAATGAGTATTTTTGGTAAGGTGGCAAACACTTCAGGACCTCAATATCAGGCATGTCTCCAATCAGGAGAGCAGCTGACTTGCTAGGACACAGGTTACTGGTCATTCAGAAATGTTTTTATTTCAATACCATGCTCCTGAGGTAGGAAGAGTAAAGGTGGCTGTTTCACCCTGTGTATACAGAGCAGAACACATGTACAAAGAGTCTGCAAGATCACAACACAGGTTAAGCTGAAGTGACATTTTGAGAGGACAGAAAGAATCACAGAATCATTGAATGTCAGGGACTGGAAGGGACCTCAAAAACTTATCTGGTCCAACCCCCCTGCCAGAGCAAGATCACCTACACCAGATCACACAGGAACACATCCAGGCAGGTTTTGAATTATCTCTAGAGATGGAGACTCCACAACCCCTCTGGGCAGCCTCTTCCAGGGTTCTGTCACCCTCACAGGGAAAAAAATTCCTCCTTCTGTTTACATGGAACTTCCTATGCTTCAGTTTCCACCATTGCCCCTTGTGCTGTCATTAATCATCACCTAGCAGAGCCTGGCTCCATCCTCCTGGCATTCACACTTTACATATTTATAAACATGAACGGAGGTCACCCCTCAGTCTCCTCTTCTCTGAGTTAAAGAGCCCCAGCTCCCTCAGTCTCCTTATAACAGAGATGTTCCATTCCCTTCATCATCTTTGTGATTCTGCACTGGACTCTCAAGCAGTTCTATGTCCATCTTGAACTAGGGGGGCCCAGAACTGGACATAATATTCCAGAGTAGAGTGGGAGGAGAACCTCTCTCGACCTGTTAGCCACAACCCTTCTAATCCACTCCAGAATAGCACTGGCCCTCTTGGCCACCAGAGCACACTGCTGGCTCAAGGTCAACCTCCCATCCACCAGGACCCCCAAATCCTTTCTCCCTTCACTGCTACACCAAGGCATGAGGTACCAGTTTTAGTTACATTACAAACAACAGCACTTCAAACCTTGGCTGATTTACACCCACACAACACAACACAACAGAAAGGCTTCCTACCTATAAATGAACATTCACAAGAAGAATTTTTTAGCCCCAGGTTTCAGACGTTGTATCCAACAATCTGCTTTCTCTTAAAATTCCCCACTATGATATTACTCTTTTTCTTCCTGCACAACATGTACACAAAACATCCAAAAGGAACATGTTCCAGTAAATTAACAAGCAAAGGACCAATTTCAAAGCCATGGATGTGAGCTGTGTGCCTGGCCTTCATGCATCATTAGTGGGAATCACAGAATGCCAGGAACTGGAAGGGACCTCAAAAGCTCATCCAGTCCAACCCCCCTGCCAGAGCAGGATCACCTAGAGCAGATCACACAGGAACGTGTCCAGGCAGCTCTTGAATAATCACCAGAGAGCAAGACTCCACAACTCCCCTAGGCAGCCTCTTCCAGGGCTCTGTCACCCTCACAGGGAAAAAAATTCCTCTTCATGTTTACATGAAACTTCCTATGCCTCAGCTTCCACTCATTGCTCCTTGTGCTGTCATTGGGCATCACCCAGTAAAGCCTGGATGCAGCCTCCTGGCACTCACCCCTTACATCTTTATAAACGTGAATGAGGTCATCTCTCAGCCTCCTCCTCTCCAAGCTCAAGAGCCCCAGCTCCCACAGCTTCTCCTTCTAAGGGAGGTCAGTGCCACATTTCTATAACTTCCTTCTGAAACTTTTTAGATATCAGAAGCTCTTTGGCACTTCTCTTGCTGACCCACAGGCAGAAGCATTGAGTTATTCTGTTCCACCATGAACTGCAGCAGCAGAAGGCTGCAAGTGTCCAGCAGCTGGAGGCTTTCACACACCTAAGCACAGAGGTGCAAAGCTGTGAGCTCTCACATTCTACACTGCAGCCAGGTTAGCAGGGGGCTTTGGTTTTGGCTGCTTGTGTCTTTCCTGGTGTTCATGGGTTGTTGGGGTTTTTTTTCTCCCACACTTACCAGTATTAACAACCTCCTGAAACAAAAAAACATCTACCTGTCTATTCTAGATAGACATATTCAACATTCTCCATCTGTACAGACAGAGAAATGTGTTGTCAAGCTGCAATCAGAATGATGCCTCCCCTCCTGCTCACCAAGGAGCAACCACTGAGAAACATTTCAAACTAGTCCAACACTTTTTTCCATGTCCTTTCCATGCATGTCACACAAACAATGTCAGCTCTGCTAGAAATTCAAACAGCCTTTTTAGACATGATGGATTGGTTCTTGTTAGCATATCCTCATGTCAGTAATCAAAATCAATCAACTGAAATCAAATTAATTCTCCATGTGTTCAGTGAAAGTGTGTACCATATGCTGGCTGAAATGTACACTGACGAAAAACTGTGCTGCTGTCAATAGCCTCTTTCTGCAGCCACAGCCAACGGCAACACTGGGTCAGTTTCCATTAAAACGGTCAGAAAAATCTCTGTATAACCATTTTCAAACAGCCTTGTGTATCTCCAAGGGATCAACTAAGTAACTTGCTGATACTGGTCCTACACATGTGAGCTGTCGTGGCTAGGCCCTATCAAGGGTTTACCTTCTGATCCAACAGGACCTCTGGGAAAGCACAATTCACCAGGTGTATCTGGAGTCTCAGCAAGACTTCTATGATGGCATTTAGAGCCAACATTTACTCTGCCTACTTAAACACCTGGCTACTGTCAAGGTGTGTGGAGCTGGTGTACCTGCCTACAGTGCCAACTCCTTCTGACCTTCACTGGTGCGACGCGACCCTTCAGCCCAAAGCCAAGGTGGAAGGTAACTCAGAATGGCTATGCAGCACCTCCTCCAGCCCGGGAGTGCATGTGGCCAGGAGGATCAGCAGTTAGCTCTGAGAGCCCTGGGGCTGCAGGAGCCAGTAGCCCACTCAGCACTGGAGTTGCCACCTCCATTCGAGGCTGTCTGCCTTGCATTCACTGAAGGCACTGAGCAGATAGCTCCTTGCAGATCCCCCTTTGTTTTCACCCCACATTTAGCTGCAGAATCAGTACCAAGGTGAGGTTGCATCACCAGTGTGCTCACACATCCCAAGGGACCAGGTGAGAGCTGAGCCACCCTACAGTCCACTCAGCCCTCAGCCTCTCTACTGCAACTGCTAACAAAAGCAGCTGTGGTGCACTGTGAAGCTGGCTGGGAAGTGGACAGACAGCTCAGCTTTTATATTAAACTCGTGTCAGTTATTTTAATGGCCCTGCTCCAACTTGATTTCAAACAGCAGGAAGCCTTTGCTTGCCTCTCCACTCTCCTCCCTAGAAGCCTGAATTCATGCTCAGTGCTACTTGTTTTTCTCTCAACTGATCACTGTCATATGCCTAACCAAATGTGTCAGGCAAACAGTATTAGGAGAGATTCATAAATGCTAAACCTCTAAGAAGCTTAGGAATGAGAAACATAATCGAGTGTCACTGCCAGAGGCAGAAGAGTTGTTTAAGAATTCTGATAAGCACCAATTCAGCAGATCCTCATTTTTATGCCAGTTAAGCACAGAAACAGATGGTTTCAGGGGACAGAAACGCTTCTCTGCCCCTGTGCTCATTCACCATGGGGCAGAGAAATCACCACACCATCTCACACCACCAGTGTCTTTCAGCAGCTGGTCTGAACGGTATAAGCTTCCGATGCAAATGGCTACCCAGACAAACCAGATACAATCACCAGTTGTGATGTACAACTGTGTAAATCTTTTCCAAGAGGGGTAAACATCTTCCTACCTTAGAAGTCAAACTTCAATAAACCAGGTTGTGGTGAACCTCCTTTTCAAGACTGTTTCATGTACACCTGAAACTCTGAAGCTTCTCCTCCTCCTCCCCTCTGGCCTGTATGGCAAACACGCAGAAAAACTCCACAGACTCTTTTTGTGACATGATGCTCTCCATTTAAAACTTCTTTACCCTACAGGTGTGCTGTGGAGGACCTCACCCCTCACAGGTCCCTCCTTCCCTGGTAGGGAAGTGTCTTCTGTGACTGCAAGATGAGCATTCTTGTTCAGATGCTTCAGAAAGCCACTGTCATTACATACAGCAGACAAGTCCTCTTATAGCTCACCTGATGATAAATGTTCAGTCACACTATCTGTCATCGCTGCCTGTGTCTCTTTGGTAATGGTGACCAAGAAGCTATGTCAGAAGAGTTGAAACTGATGAGGTTTGGTCCTGCTCCCAGAAGCAGACTGTGGCCAGAGACTGAGCCCTAGAACATGCTCTTTCTGGTGTCCCCTGCAGCTGGCAGCAATGTCAGCACCCCAGGAATTTTGTCTTTGGTATTTCTATTCAGAACAGTGGTTTCAAGAGTCAAAACTGCTTCTCTTGCACTCTTTTCAGCTTCCAAGCACAAGCACATTTTGCACAGAGTAGCCAAGTAGACAGCCCTGGCTTTCAATTAAGCTCCCACTGGCCACTTCCAGGTAAATCCAGTCTGTATTCAACCATGGAATTTGAAGTAATGTTTCTTGTTTATTTTCATACTGGCCTTGACTGCAATATTTCATGCACTGGGACATGCTATGGCACCAAGCTGTAAACAGGTTTCACACAGCACAGGCCTTCTTCAGTGTCAGAAATCCTGAGCACAGCAGTGCAGACAAGGTGATGGAGGCATTCACTTCGCTGTCACAGAATTGCAGAACCTTAGAGGTTGGAAGGGACCTCCAGAGATAATCGAGTCCAAGCCCACAGCCAAAGGGAGGATCCCCTGGGGTAGTTCACACAGCAATGCATCCAAGAGGGTCTTTAAAGTCTCCAGAGAAGGAGGTTCCACAACCTCTCTGGGCAGTCTGCTCGAGGGCTCTGTCACCCTCACTGTAAAGAAGTTTCTCCTCATGTTGAGCTGAAACCTTCTCTATTCCAGTTCATAGTTGTTGCTCCTTGACTTATTGCTGCTGACCACTGAAAAGAGCTTGGCCCCAGACACTTGACACCCATCCCTCAGATATTTGTACACATTGATCAGATCTCCTCTCAGCCTTCTCTTCTCCAGACTAAAGAGCCCCAGGTCTCTCAGTCTCTCTCCATAGGGGAGATGCTTAAGTCCTCCAGTCATCCTCATGGCTCTCTGCAGGACTCTCTCCAGCAGGTCCCTGTCTCTTTTGAACTGGGGAGCCCAAAACTGGACACCATCTTCCAGGTGTGGTCTGGGCAGAGTAGAGGGGGAGAAGAACCTTCCCAGACCTATCAGACACTTTTGTTGATGCACTCCAGGCTGCCATTTGCTCTCTTGACCCCAAGGGCACATTGCTGGCCCATGCAGAACTTGCTGCCCACCAGCACTCCAAGGTCTTTCTCCACAGAGCTGCTTTCCAGTAGGGCAGCCCCAACCTGTACTGATGCTTGTTGTTATTCCTCCCCAGATGCAGGATTGTCCTGATCTAGTTAGCCAGTAACCACATTACCTTGCTCCTTCAGTACCCCCGAGTTCACTTCAATTCAATCTGTTGCTCTAACATGCTCTACACACCAGAGTTTGACTTTGCAAGGGGATGAACACCTTCAATGTCTCTAACACCAGTGGAAACTTCCCGACAAAACAGATCCAGAGCAAGTGATCACTGCAGCACCATTAATTAACAAGTAGTGCAGGAAGACAGGTCACTGGAAGAGTGGAAGCAGGATAAGGTAGTCAACAAGTGGCTCAGTCACCTGTTAGCTCTGAACTGCCCTGTTTGTTAAAGCCAAAACGTGCTCTCAGAGCAGTATTGTGCACTGGTAAGCTAACAGCAAATGACTTCCCTTCCTTTAGGAACTTTTTGCGCCCTTCTTACTACACCTATGAGAAGTTTCAACAGCACCATCAAACTGCTACAGATAGACCATCTGCATGCATTGAACTTCAAAACAGTACTACTGCTTTCTAAGAGAGAAATGTTTCATGTTGTCAGAATAATTCTTAAGACATATGGACCTTCACGACTCCTTGCTCCTTTCAAAACTCAGTTCTCTCCCACAGACAATCAAAAAATCTCTAAACAGGTTCATAGTTTTATTTAATTAAGAACCTCACATACTTGACAATGCTGCTTTGGAGGAGCACTTCTGCCAAAGCAGAGCTGGAAAACTGAGCAGGAGAAGTTGAAAACGCAGGCAGCGAGCTGCCATTCATTTCAATCACTTCCAAGCAATTTCAGTTTAATCTGCTGAAGGCAAATTTCAGCGTAAAGTATGAAAGCTCAGGATCATCTAGTTACTAAGATGAATGCCTGCTGAATCTCCAGTTGGGACTATTGCCTTCATTTATAAAAACACTATTTCTTCTCCAACAACAGAATTAGCATAAGTGCCCCTATATTCTTGCTCGCAGGATCCGCCAGCCGAATCTGCGTTCTTATTTCAATCTGAAATTGACGTCAGCAGCATTCACAACCTTTTGAGAACTCATTCTCCAGTTCCTACTTAATTTGAAATCTCAGAACATTTATGTGACTCACAGAATTCGGTGTTTGAGGCTTCAGGGCACAAAGACAGAAAGAAATCCAAAGGGAAAAAAGAAGATTGCGTTTAATATAGTAAAATAAAAAGAGTCAGAGAAAATACAGTCGGATGCTATTTCTGGCAAGGGTTGTGTTTGGCTTGTGAAGCAAGTGAAGCACTTTCCTCTTTCATTATTCAATAAAACAAAGAAACATGATTTTCTGTTCCATTCATTACTCACAGTGAATTAAGAGGTCAGTTATAAAAGCAATGTTAAATGCATAGGATTTGGCATCAACCTGCAAGAGCTGAGTGACATTCTGGGACGCAAAGACAAGGAAGCGACGCCTCAAGCCACCCAACTGAGAACAGTTCTTTGCTTGGAACAAACAGATCTGATATTATCTGGAAGAAAGCTTCTCTGCAGTCTTAAATCCCTGCTGGAAACAGCTTCAAATTGCAAGTCCTGCTTCGAAGTGCAAGCTGTGCTGTGCAGAAGTGCAAAACCCAAGAAAAATTCAATCCTACGGATTAGGAAGCAGGATGCAATCACCGCTGCCAGTACAGGTTTCACCCCTACAAACCCCATCCCTTGCTCTGCAGATGCACAAGCATTGGACATCCTCTAAATGAAGGAAAGACCATGTAGATAGGGAGATACATTCCTGATTGCCCTTCACAGGGGGACAATCTACTGCAATGCTTCTGCTCTCTCAGATGGTGGTCTCCAGTTCCAAATCTGTCTCTGTACAAGTACCCCTCTAGTAAAAAAACAAACAAAACAAAACTATCCCTAGCCCACCTTTTCTGAAAAAGCAGCTATAGGAATCTCTCAAATCTTGCCACACTGCCAAATTAACACTATTCTTGTTATTAATCAAGAACTTAATAGAGGAGGTCTTATAATTAACGTGTCTTGGGAATCTTTTCATTTACAGAACAGTGATTGAATGAATCAGGGTTGCAAAAGCTACTCAGTGTCCACCTTGAGGAAATTGTTTTGAACAAGTTCTTTACTGAGCAGAACACATCCGTGGCAGAAGGGCAACTACATCTTTGTGGTCTTAAGTTTTTGTACCCATAAAAGAATTAGACAAGTTAGAATTGGAAAAAAAAAAAAAAAAAAGAGAAAAAAATTCTCATATTTCTTAGTAACAGTCCCAGCTTAGTTAGCAAATACTACACCTTCCTTCACAAAAAAATCTCTTAAAAAAAAAAAAGCAAAACGTGCTGCAATGCTTCTTGAACATACAGACCACAGCTGAAGGGTAAAAAGGAAAGAAACAGGGTGACATTGCACAGGTTCTGGCACAAGAAATACCATCTCTTCTCTGCCTTTGTCATAAGTGATAAAATGCAGATTAAAAAAAGCCTGGGTGGTTGAGGTTTGAGGGTTTAAATCTTCAAATCGACTCCAGTGACTCCTTTGCAGTTGGAGGGTAAGGTAATGTATGTCTGGAGGGCACATTCTCAGACAGGATGGGTGGGTGCCATTGCAGGAGCTTTAAAACTTTGCAGATCCCAGCTGGAGCCAAAGGGATGCATAGGTTCAGCGCTCCCAGTACTGGAGGGGATAAACACCTTGTAGGCAGTTAGCAGGAAATAAAGCCTTTCATTTCCTTCTGTTTAAGCACTTGGATTTGTAAACAAGATAGGCAGGTGACAACATCAGGTGCTGACAGGCAGCTGCAGCTCCTGTGCTCCTCCCTCTTCCCAGCCCTTTGAAGAGGACTTCAAAGACCTGCGCTGCAGATGGGACAGCAGCACACGACCGAGCCAACGACGCAGGGATGCAAAGATGCTGTTGTGCCTAAGCTGCAGCCAGATTCTCCAGGTTCCACTGATTCAGGTGAAATTTCTCCTCAAAACAGTAAACACCTGAAAGACCAAGACTACTTCTAGATTGAAGTGAAAGATTGTTCAAATTAGAGCTTTGTCATGACAAGGGTGTGCATTATTTTTGGCTGGATTTGCTCCCCTTCGATTTCTCGCAGTCTCCTGGCAGTACTAAGCCGCTCCTATATTTACAGCACAACTGTAGCAGGAAAGGTGAAATAATTTCAGGTGTGTCCAAGACTTCACAAGGATGGCTACAGCTTTGAATGTCCTACCATGGAGTGGGACACCTGCAACTCTGAAAGGTAGAAAGCACACTCATGGGGACAGAAATTTATGCAGATTCTTCCCTTGGAACAGCCCACTTTTCCCTAAATAAATCACTAACTAGCACAAGTGAAAGAAAGTAATTAATTTGACACTTCCAACCCCCAAATACTGAGTGGAATCCAACCAGCTCTCACAAATTTAGCTCATTTCCTGTCTTTGCAGCAGTGACTTTCCCTGCACACTACTTCCAAGATGAAGGGCATTCTTGTAAAAGAGGAGATCCATTTTAGCTAGAATAAGGAGCCTTCAACAAGTATGGATTTTCAGCTGTCACACAATTACAGCCCAAGATGGAATGAGCATCAGTATAAAATACTGTTCGCTGGGAGCTCTGAGTTCCTCCCATCAGCCAAGGCAGGTAGGTGCCTTCTGTGCTTCACACCATGTCTCACACTTCGGAAAACAACCTAGGCAGTGGGTTTGATGGGGAAGGGTTTATAAAAACAGACTAAAAAAAAACTTTTCCAAAGGCATACCTTTCTACTCTCAGGAAAAGGTAAGCTCAGACATCAACCACTTGGCAGGAAGGCTGGAGACCACCTGGTGTTTGTGCAGACAGACTCTGCTGCAACAGCAGCTCCCTCTCTGCAGAAAGCAGCCCTCCTGTCTTTGCTGCTTGTGGCCATTCCTGGCAAGCCAGCCTTTATAAGCACTGCTTCTTCAGGGTTGCTTTCCACTGTAATTAATGTAATCATTAAAGGTACTGAGGGATTTTTTTTTTTGTTTGTTTGATTTCATGGTCCTGCTTCAGTTCTACTCTATTTGTGTGCCAGTTTTCACTCCAGTCACTCATTGTCTTTAGGGCCCAGCAGCACTGTGCAGCAGGGTTGTCTACACAAGCCTAGCTCCAGAAGTGGAGATGGCACAGCTGTGTCAGCGTAACAGCAGAGGCAACTCCAGAGAGGGTTGATTCAGTCCACCAAGTTGCTAAGATGTTACACGACTGCACGCCCCACAGCACACAGCCTCAGTTAACCTCTGCAGAGCTGTTCCTGTTACCAGAGGTGAAGCAGCTCTTTAGAAACTGCTCATACATGGCGTGAGGTCTGATTTTCTTCAGTTTTGGTAGTTCTGCAAGCCACCAAGGGCTGAGAGAGAGAGCAAAAGAAGCAAAAAGGTTAAGGCCCATCATTCCACTCTTATGCATGAGAGGTTTTTAAAATGCATTCCTTAATTAGCTTTGCCTGGCTGTAAATTCCCAGCGTTGCTATTCCATGCAATCAATTGAAGCACCAATCTGGTGTATTAGTCAGAATATTGCTTCTCTAAAATGCAAAAAAAAAACAAAACAAATTGAATTCCTCACTTTTCCCCAGCTCTTCTTGTTCACACTTATGCACAACTCCATAATGGCAAACTCTGTTACACCAGACCTCTGCAGGAACTATGCCTGCAGTTAATGCAGAAGTGTTTCCTAAGGTGCTGCCTGATTTCACCAGAGCAAGGCAGGTGTCTAACACAGAGCCACTGGAAATCTGCAGGGAAAGTGGCATAAGCCTTGCTGAAGTGTGTACAGCATGAGGCTGAAATGCACAGCAGGGAAGCAATTTAGCACTTGATGGCAATGTCAGTGGGAGGATTTTTTTTTTTTAGCCTTTCAATAATGTGGGACAGTTTTAGACTTTTTAAAAAATCCAAACCACGTTTGATGGGACTTACTTCTTCCCTGAAGGAAAATGAGAGCTGCAGTCCTCGGTAAAGGACTGTCCATGGGCTTATGGAAGCAGTCTGCCAGGCTCTGGCAATGGGAGCACTGCTTCCTTGGAGAACAGGGAAGAGCTCGGTGCCTGCTGGCAGCCAGCAGCACGGGATGCAGTTACCATGGCGCTCAACGCTTGGTGACTTCAGAACCGCCGCAGCATCAGCACCCAGGTAAGGGCCAAAGGAGAGGGGGTAGAATCATGCAAAAACAGTAAAAAGGATCAGGCTGAATATCCTGCCTAGCAAGCATCCTATGCACAAATCCCGGGTGTGTTCCATCTCATCACTCTGGCAGACAGACAGAAGCCACTGACAGCAGCAGCGGGCACCAGAGGTATCCACACACACTGCTCTCTCCCATGCCTTTACCCTCCAACACTGGGACAGATGTCTGTGCCAGCTTGTCAGAGCCACTGGCCAGTCAGAATGTAGCTGAGAAAACATCACCACTGAGCCTTCGTTAGTATGCCCACTGTGATGATNCCCCCATTCTATGAAAATCACCCAGACTAGACTCAGCCAGCTGGAAGTTAAGGACTGAAGCTATATTTACAGTTTAGCACAATTTACAAGCAGATCTATACACAATACAGAATAATAATAGAATCATAGAATGGTAAGGTTGGAAGGGACCTCAAGGATCAGCTAGTTCCAACTCCCTGCCATAGGCAGGGACACCTCCCACTAGTACAGGTTACTCAAGGCCTCATCCAACCTGGCCTTGGACACCTCCAAGGAGGGAGCATCCACAACCTCCCTGGGCAACCTGTGCCAGTGTCTCACCACCCTCACTGGAAAGAACTTCCTCCTAACATCCAGTCTAAATCTCCCCTCTGCCAGTTTAAACCCATTGCCCCTCAGGCTGTCATTACAACATCTCGTAAATAGTCCCTCCCCAGCCTTCCAGTAGGCCCCCTTCAGATATTGGAAGGCTACTACAAGGTCTCCTCAAAGCCTTCTCTTCTCCAGGCTGAAAAGCCCCAACTCTTGTAGCCTGTCCTCATAGGAGAGCTGCTCCAGCCCTCTAATACAGAAACACAACACCCCTCCTAGAAATCAGAGTCCCCAGGAGGGGCTCCCAGCCACGCTTCCACCCCTCTACCTTACCCCAGAGTTTGCCTTACATGGAAGGTGAGTTTGGCGGATGGACAAGGGGGGTTAGAAGCAGAGTGATAAGTTGGGTTACACAGTAGAAAGGCCAGAAGACACAGCAGCTCCCAGAGAGCAAGCTGGTGTGTCTATCTTATCTATATTTCTGTCCTTGCTTTTATACGTCTCAGTAAGCCTATGACTGAAGTCGACATAACCCAGGGAGGTTGTGACTGTTCCCTCCCTGGAGGTGTTCAAGGTCAGGTTGTACGAGGCCTTGAGTAACCTGTACTAGTGGGAGAACCTTGAGTAACCTGTACTAGACAGAGAAGTATACACTATACCCAAGTTACACTTTCAGGCTGCAGGGACTTTTAATAAATAGTTGAAATAATAATTTATTAGTAGTACAATCCGTGTTGAAATGTTCAATAGGGGCCTAATCCCAAGCGCCTGCCATTGCAGGCATTTTCGTGTGTGTGACACAGATACTGCTACTACAGTGTCACAACCACTTTAAAATGCCTGCTCTTTCCTTCCTGTGGCACGCACTAGGGAGAAGGAGTCCTCTGCTTTGTCTTTGTACAGAGTGAAGAGCAGTCTGAAAGGCAGTGCAGTGCTCAGGAGGGGCAGGTGCAATGAAGAATGAAGCTTCCATTCACTTGGTGTGCAGGACATACATTGCCCATACAGGTTAGAAGTGCTGGTGTGTGCTGTATCCTGAGAGGGGTCTGGAGGGCACCAGTATGGCATGACAGAATTATTGGTGTCATTGCCCATTCTCATTATGCCAAGCTTTTCATCACCTGAGTGAAGAATCACAGAATGCAGCAGGTTGGAAAAGACCTCTAGGATCACTGAGTCCAACCTTTCACCTAACCCTTCTAATTAACTAACTCATGGCATTAAGTTCCTCATCCAGCCTCCTCTTTAAACACCTTCAGGGACGGGGACTCCACCACCTCCCTGGGCAGCCCATTCCAATGCCAATCACTCTTCCTGGGAAGAACTTCTTCCTACCATCCAGCTTGAGCCTGCCCTGGTACAGTTTGAGACTGTGTCCTCTTGTTCTGTCACTGGATGCCTAGGAGAAGAGATCAACCCCACCTGGCTACAACCTTCTTTCAGGTAGCTGCAGACAGCAGTGAAGTCTGCCCTGAGCCTCCTCTTTTTCAGGCTGCACACCCCCAGCTCCCTCAGCCTCTCCTCACTGTGCTCCAGCCCCCTCACCAGCCTTGTTGTCCTTCTCTGGACATGTTCAAGCACCTCAACATCTTTCTTAAATGGAGTGGCCCAGAACTGGGTAGAGGACTCAAGGTGTGGTCTGACCAGTGCTGAGCACAGAGGCAGAAGGACTTCCCTGGTCCTGATGGCCACACCATTCCTGATACAGGCCAGGATGTCACTGGCCTTTTTGGCCACCTGGACTGCTACTGAAAGATAAATCCATCCTCACACAGGATTTCTGTTTCCCCCTTTGCCACTCCTATTAATGTTTGCTGGGCAGCCAGAACAGCTCACTAGAAGCCTAGTTTGAGATCAACACCTCCTGTTAAATGTTGTGTTGTTCTGCAGATGGGAGGACCTGACCAGCAAGCCATAGCCTCCCACACTGCAGAAGTGTGCTGCATTTTTGTCCAGTTTCTGGTGCTCCTTGCTGGTGTTTCCTTCTGTCAGCACCATGCGAGTGCACAGAGTCCAACACTGCTGCCCTCCAACACAACTATAGACAGGGGTCAGGTGGATCCCTCAGCACACTGGGGATACACTGCAGCTTTAGCACAATTTAACTACAATAACCAGGTAAGATGTCACTTTGAGGACCTGGCTATTAAAAAGAACAACAAAGCAAACCACAGCTGATTTTGTGTCTTGGAGAGGGAATAGCACCTCCACTTCCCCTGTGCTGGAAAGGATCATCACTCATTCACCTTTCTAAGGAATCAAAATCTGCTTCATGGACACTCACACAACCTTCCCTCCACAGGACTGAAAAGAGCCCCCCCAACAGCAACACAGAAAATCACTGCTCAACATCTGGGAGCTCAGTTCATGCTGTTTAACGACTCAGGAGGACATTAAACAGATAGATAACTGAAAATAAATTACAGAGCACTGTTAAATTCCAGAACACTCCCCTCATGCTACAGGGTCCCAATTCTCACATCTGAAAACCAGGTTTTGTGGACTTTGGGTCCTGTTCTCCTCTCTAAAAGCAGCCATTAGCAGGCTACTCCTCAGTGTTGCATAAACACGACCCTGCAGTAGGCAACACAATGCATGGCAGTCATAAATGTGAATAAGCTCAACAAATAGTTATTTTTTCCTCCTCATTTGACCAAAAACTTAAGATACAGTTTCGGTCCATGCTCACTGTGAGAACTCCCAAATCCCACCCACGGCATTACTTTGCAACTGGTCACAATGCAGCCAGACATTTTAAAACACAGAATATCCCTGACTATCATGCAGAAGGTAAGATTTTGAAAGAGAATCCTAGTGAGGAAGACAAGAGGAAAACATTTTGAGGCACCCAAGACCTTATGTAAAATGATTACAAAATAGTTGTTCTGAATTTCTGCCGTACAAAGCATTAAATCCAAGCTGTCAGGAGGCCAGCAACCTCTTCAACCCTTTCAAAGCTTAATTGCCTTACTATACCAACTGAGACTTCCCTTGGAATGTCTCATGCCCAGGTTTTCCTCTACTGGACAGCCACTTAACACTGGCCTGCTTTCTCTAGACAATGTGCAAGCCTTTGAACTATCAGCAGGTCTTAACTAACACAAACACACTCTGTGTTGCTCCTGGGTATGGCCTTGTATCCCTGAACACAAAATTTTACTGGAACACACCAAACAAGGGCACCAGCTCCCTGTGCCTAGCAACTCTGCAAAGATGTAGCAGACAAGCAGATATTACACATTGCAGCCAGAGTAAAGCCAGCATCCCAAACAGGAGTAACTCCAGCGGAGACTGAGCTTAGGTTGAAGCTGAATTTGACCTTCACTGTAATAAGAAGTTACAATGAGATAACAATGGGATTGAGGTGATTAGCTGTAAGCAGGACTAAACCTTCCTTGTCAGCTGCTAACTGCAAGCACAGGAATGCCCTGCTCAGAGAGCTTTGGCTGTTAAATAAATTCAACATTGAGCAGGATAATGAACCATCCAAGTTTTTATTTGTCTCTCCCTCGTAGTACTCTGGCAATTCTAATCTTAAAGACCGTTCAGAGTAGCATGGACACCAAGTTCTTCCCAAAGCAGGAGTATTGTTACTAGAGATACAACCAAGAGCCTGGAATTGAATAGTAGATTAACTTATGGTATCTCTTTTCCACTCTACATTGTGTTTTAACACCATAAGCAGTACTTTATACCCAGTCAACCCCGGTAATTTTCATTCCTGGGACTCACTAAGTCCTCAGTGCTGCAACTCAGATGTAATCTCTTATAAGAATCAATCTGTTCTTTTAATTGTCATGAATTTGTCTGTTCTAATTCTTTGACAAAACAACAAATCAGAGGATTTCACAATGGTTGTGAACCTGCTGAGCAGATCCAGGCCCATTAGGTCTTTACAGACATCCATTGTTATGGCATTTGTATCATGAACCTGCTGAGCAGATCCAGGCCCATTAGATCTTTACAGACCTCCACTGCTGTTGCATCTGTATCATGAACCTGCTGATCAGATCCAGGCCCATTAGATCTTTACAGACATCCATTGTTATGGCATCTGTATCATGAACCTGCTGATCAGATCCAGGCCCATTAGATCTTTACAGACCTCCACTGCTGTTGCATCTGTATCATGAACCTGCTGATCAGACCCAGGCCCATCAGATCTTTACAGACCTCCACTGCTGTTGCATCTGTATCATGAACCTGCTGATCAGATGCAGGCCCATCAGATCTTTACAGACCTCCACTGCTGTTGCATCTGTATCATGAACCTGCTGATCAGATGCAGGCCCATTAGATCTTCACAGACCTCCACTGCTGTTGCATCTGTATCATGAACCTGCTGATCAGATCCAGGCCCATTAGATCTTCACAGACCTCCACTGCTGTCACTATTCACTGACATCTCTTGCTACTGCATCTATATACTGAATTACAAAACTCCTGCTGCCTCTTGTTTGAGGAACAAGTTTTGTGAAAGCATTCAGGTTTAAAGGCATTGCTTATAAGGAACTTAGCAAAAACATGATGGGAATGAGATGTCAGGGGAATAGGTGATTCAACTGAAACGCATAATTAACTTTTGGTTAAGTGTGCAATTAACATTAAAATTTACAATCAAGTATGATAGTGTGTGCTGGTTTGAGTGTTCTAATTTTATCTCCTTTAACTGAGGAAAAAAAAAAAAAACCAAACAAAAAAACACCTAAAAACAACCCACAACTTAGTAACCAGTGCTGTTTCAGAAAATCTCTTCCCTACGAGGTGAGCTGCACAGTGACATCCTGTCATTCAGGAGACAGCTCACGTACAAAGCTTCTTAAAACACTGCAGAGTTGCTTTCTGGACAGCCAGGTAGCCTGGGGGTCATTTTGGTTTCCAGGGTTTTGTTTTGCAGTGGTTAACTGCCACTCAGCATAATTAGCAGTTGTCACATTTCGGTTTGCAAACATCCTTCCCGCAGAAACACTGTGATGTTGCCTTCCACCCTCTGCCCAGCTGTGCCTGTGCCATGTGTGCCCAGCTCTAACACACATTTGAGACATCCACCGCAGCTGATCTCAGCCCCCTGGAGGATTCAGCAGTTCAGACATGGAAATATTTTTGTTAATGGGGAAGAAAAAGTTACACTTATATTAGCAGTTTTAAATCTGATAAGCAGCACCTTAAAATAAAAATCACCCTGCAGTCTACATATGCTGTCTCCATCTCAACATCACATCCTTTTTTGCCTTTCACCCTGCAGGTTTAACTTCTATTTACCTTCAAAAAACAGGGACCAAAGTAGTTTCAACTGTAACAGCAGCTGCCAAACCTTGTGTCTAATGTTTATTATTAATCAGGTGTGTGTTTGCATTATGTGTGTAGTGCTTGTGACAAAAATAAGCTCCATGGTGCAGGGCACTTAGCAAAAGGCTAATGGAAGGCTCAGCCTGTGCACACACTCCCTGGGGTGCAAAGCGTCATGGTGTGCAAATCCTTGAGGCTCAACACTGCCAATGGTTTTCTATCAGTAAATGGAATGGAACTAACACAGAGCTCATGGAATTAATCTAGACTGGGCCAGCATGAAGGACTTGAGTTTGTCCCTCAGAAGTTAACCTCTGTGCTACCTTGCTCAAGAGTGCTGCCATTGTTCTTAACCACCATTAGACACACAAATGCACAGAAGGAGGTAAAAAAAGAGCTCTCACTTTGCTCCAACCCCACTCACTTGAATTCATTTGCACTGCTTTCACCTGGATCTGGCCAAAGTGGCCTTCTCCAGCTGCTAGGCAACCTGAGTGCTGCACTGAGTTAACCGCCTGTGTTTACTGGGAGTGTAACAGTGTCAGCTCCGGGAGGTATTCATAACAAAAAGCACATCCAGATGAAAATAAAACAATTTCCCATCAGGAATTAGCAACTTTGGGAAGACAAAACTGCTAGTCAAGAAAGAAATAACCCACAGGCACACCTCAAATGCAGAGGGATGTTACAAACTGGCTCCTTACAATACATGGTAAGGGAGATGTTTTACATCAAAGCATTTGAAGAGGTGGCAAAGGCTTAAAAAAAAATTATAGCTCAAGAATTACAATAATGTGGATATTGGAACAGCTACATAATATATGAATATACCCACATAGGTACTGTCTTCAATTAGAAATGTTTAAATTACCAAATCTCATCCAATTACAAAATTAACTTTCTCACTAAAGGTAATTTATTTCATTTGCATAAATCCACCACTCCTAAACAAGGCAGAAAAGACTTGAAATTAAACCAGAGTCAACCGACCTTGGAGTTCTTCAGAGGAAAGAAAACACAAAACACTGTTCCACAGAACTCCTCTCCAGATCATTTCACTGCTTTGATTTCTATCGGTAGAGCTCTCGCTCTGCCTTAAACCCACCAGGAATACCTTTGCTGTGTCCTGTTCCCCTCGAACTCAAGAGATCCTCCTTTGAAGTCTTCCCAAAGCAGAGCATTCCCCAGATGCTAGGTCATTAGCACAACTGATAGGACTCTTACCGTGTGGCTGACTGAGTTGCTAATGTCAACAAGAGACCCACTAATGACAGCACAACTAAGCAGAGCAACACTTTCCTTTTGATCACATTGATCACAGCTGGTCAAATCCTGATTCACAAAATATGGACTTGCTCAAACTTCAAAGCCATATCCCTAGCTTCAAAACATTCATCAGTTTCTGCTGGAGACATTAACCTTGACGCAGAGCAGAAAGACATTTCCTGACACAGTGACATGCAGTCAGTCTTCACATGAAGTTGCTTGGCATTTGAAGCTATGTGAATTTGTCTTAGCTCTAAGAAAACCCAAGCAGCTCTTGGCAGCTGAGGTCCTACACCCAAACATTCTGCTCTTTTGTTCAACACAGCCAAAAGCCAATGCATTGTCCCACTGATCTCTCTGGATTGCAGCATAGCAGCAGTCACTTCTCCCCCACCTTGAGATCTGTGGCACACAGAATGAGGTTACTTGTACAGAGCCCTTGAGCACCTCCAGCCTGCCACACCTGCATGCACTTAACAGCCCCACAAGTGCCGCATGACATGAGAAGGACCTGGCTGAACTGAGCAGAGAACACCAGAGGGTCCTACAAGTGCTCCTCTCTACATTTTATAAAGACTTTGAAGGGGTTCATTTAAACACTTGGACCTCCTCTTGCTTCACTTCGCTTCACATTAGCCAAATTCAAATAAGGCAACATCAAGCTTAGGGAGAGCATCGTTAAAGCAATCCACCGTAACCTGGGAGCTGTCGGCAACGTGCTCAGCGGAGCCACAGGGTCCCACACTCACAGAAGCTCAACAGCAGCTGTCAATCATTTTCAAAAGGAACTCAAAGACAGGTTGGGAAGAAAATCCTTCCTACAAATAGGAACACCGTTTCATTGTGCTGCTGGCCCACCACCACTACTATGTGTACCTTGAAAAAATTGCACTGACACTACAGGCTTAGTCTCAGGACAGGCAGAAGGCAAACAAGCTGCAATGCTCTGTTTTTCATAGAGGTACACACAATGTTCTTTGTGAAGGGTCCTTAAATCATGACTCACATCAGGAGCACAGAAAGAGAACACTCTGCAAAAACATCAAACACTAATATGAACCTGTTATTGATAATAAATTCTAAATCAACAGTGTGGTTGGTAGCTGCAGGATTACAGGCAGCACCCTCTGACATCACCTTCCAGAAGAAGTTAAGATTGTTAATGCCTTTTCCCCTCAAAGTCTTCAAATAGCTATCATTAAAATTACTTCTGACTTCATTTTAATCCCAGTATCTCTGCAAAACCCCAAATAGTTGATGGTGCTTTCTGTCTCACTTGCACACAATTTATCGGAGATTTTTAAGATGAAGATAGATTGGATAGAACAGATTGTCTTTAGCTGTTGGTGAAGCCTGTAAACTATTCTTCTTACCTAAACCCAGAAATAAATCTCAAGTTTCATGCTACATTAGCTGTATTAGTTTCAATGCAATAATTCTACACCACAAAGAGGATCTTTTATTACTTTGTTATACCTTTTAGCCAGCAACACAGAAACAACATAAAGCATCTTGTTGCAGTTCCTCAGTTTAGATTCTATTTTATTGTGACTATTTAAGGCCATCACAATAAATATAAAACACCAAGGTGGTTCCTGTAATATTACACTTAAATGGAGTAGAATCATAGAATCAGTCAGGGTTGGAAGGGACCACAAGGATCATCTAGTTCTAACCCTCCTGCCACAGGCAGGGACACCTCACACTAGATCAGGCTATCTAGAGCCTCATCCAGCCTGGCCATAAACACCTCCAGGGATGAGGCTTCCACCACCTCCTGGACAACCCATTCCAGGGTCTCACCACCCTTATGGTGAAGAACTTCCTAACAACCAGACTGAATCTACCCATTTCTAGCTTTGTTCCGTTCCCCCCAGTACTAAACTTAAAGGCTAATTATAAATCAAGTGCATATAGATCAATTAGCAGACTCTGCCCCTAGCTGGGGTTTGGGTAGAAACACTGCAGTTTCAGCTCATCCTTAAGCTTGAACTTTAAGTTTAACTTGTGGGAGAAATCCCTAAGCAGCCAGTTATTTCCAGCTAACTGCTTTGAAACTGTTTAGGAGAGTATTAGCCTCACAGTTTCTGTCTGAGATCTTTTTATGCAAGGCAAAAGAGAAGAACCCTGCAGACTGCAATTCCAGCTGGATCCCTGTGGTACTTTAAACACAGCTACCTGAGCTTGATTCTTTCTGAACTCGCTGAGTGAATCACACAGGGTTTAAGTACCATCAGGATAAGCTGTGCTTGCACCCGAGGGTTTAAGTGGTTTGTCAGCAAGCAGAATAAAAGGAAACTCCTGGTTTGCCTAACGAGGAACATGGTGGGCTGCTGTCAAATGCTTGGCCTGGGTCTACCCCTCTGTAGCTCAGGAATTTGTATTTATTAAACTAGATTAGGGTGCTGCAATCCAACAAGCCTGAAGATGTCCCAGCACTAAGGTGTTTGAGCACCTTACCCACATAATTTCTCTTCCCATTTGATTACCAAAACATGTCAGCAGAGTTGGTTTGAGACATGCCTCTGTCTTCCTCCAAGGACTCCTGGATGGGTGAAGCTTGCTGGTACGGTGCTGCTGAGCAGGTAGGTGAGTTGTAGCAAGACACAACTATCTCACTTGGGGGACATAAACTCATACAAGAAGCGATGCATAGAGTTCACCCACTGAGGACTCACCAAGTTGCTCCACCTACTAGAGCTCACTTCAAAAGCACTACCCAATGGCTCCAGGCCTGCTCTGGGTTTGCTGCAGTTTAATAGAATCTGACTTCTGAGAACATAGAGTAGCTGCTCAAGACTGTATCAAGAGTCCCACCACTCCAGCAAGGCAGCAGCAGCACAAAGAGAACTTACTGCAGGGCCACAAACAGTGCAGCCAGCAAAACCTATCGGCAACCATGGTCTACACGAATCGGNCAGTGTGTCTTTGCTGGGATTAATGAAAGCACTTTGGGAGCCCCTGGCACTTACCCAGATCTGCAGCTTCACCCTCTTGTCGTTCCTGTAGACTGTTTTCACTTTGAAGTCGATGCCCACGGTGCTGACAAAGGCTGGCGTGAATGTATCATCGGCATACCTGAAGAGGAAGGAGGTTTTGCCCACGCTGCTGTTGCCGATGATCAGGAGCTTGAACATGTAATCAAAATTCTGATCTGAAGTATCTTTCTGCCTGTATCTGGCATCTGTTACTGAAGCCATCTAAGAAAATTACAAACATCGAAAAAGAACAGATTTAAGAGCAGTTCAGCATTTGTTTGCCTTAGCTGTGCACCATATGTTTAGCTTCTCTCTTCTCTCTAATACCACAACCGCTCTATCTGCTGCATAAGGAGCAACACATCCCCAAAACTTTGAAATCCTGGCTTGAAATTTCTATTATCCACTTGCACTGTCGAGATTTCCAGCCCCCAAAGCTACACCTGTTGTACCACTCTGTGTTTTAAAGAGTAACAGATGGCTATTGCAGATTGTTCAAATACTAGCAGGGAAACAACACTCATGACTCCTGTGGCAGGGTGCAACTTCTGCTACTTCAATAACCTGGAGTACTGCAACCAAGAACTACAATCTTTGACAGTGCATTCAACTGTGCAATTCATTAAACAGACCCCAAGTCAGGTAAACCTAAATAATTCCTTCATCTGTATGGGAAAACCTGCATGTTTAGTGCATCACTGCATCCTGAGGGAAGTTTTGTCCTCAGCATTTACAGAAAAAAAAAAAAAACAACAAACCAAACCACAACAAACAAACAACTAAAAATAAAAACCAAACACACAAACAAATGGTGGAAGAAGATGAATTCAGGAATTTCAGTTGAAAACTTGGAATCCATCCAACATTGACCTACTCTCAAGATTTCAACTAAAACAAGTAGCACCTGCATAAAACAGGAGGCCTCAGTGAGGCTGAAGGCAGCATCTGGAATGGATAAATTATCCCTTTTGATCATGGGGGAGGAGAGAGTTAGGATGTCTGTGGCATGGGGAGGGAGGAAGACGTAGGCTCAGAGACCCTGCCTTTTCTTGTGACCTGGCACTGGATTCTGAAACCAAGAATGACTGCAGAATCTGAAATACCAGGGGTGCAGTTTGGCTGCTCCAAGCCATATGGCTCCGACACCCCCTGGGAAAAGGCCTCTGAATTCTCATCTCTGTACAGAGCAGAACACAGCCACACAGGCCAAAGTACTACAGAGGGGAACATAAGGAAATTTTACTTTTTAACAGACACATCACACTTCTCATCTGTAATGCTGTTTCAAAACCTACCCTGAATCAAATGAGCAAAGGTCTTGGCTCCTAAAAACCAGTCAGAGGTTTGTGCAAACTGGGGCAATGACAGCACAGGTCTAATTAGCAGCTACTCATTCACCGAACTAGGACACATGCCGCTTGTGAGCAGTGTCAGAAAGCACTGAGTGGAGACTCTTCTTCTCCCAGCATCCAAAAGAATAAGTCAATTTCCCCTCAACTCAGACCCATGGGCATCTTTGGGAACAAAGCTCCCAGAAATGTCTATTTGCACCACGAACCCGGATGGTTCCTTTCTCGGCAAGTCTCAGCTGTGCACAGGACCACACAACAAACCCAGACCAAAGAGTTCACATCTCATGGTAGCTAAAAAGCTACAAACCCCAAACGTTGCCCCAAGGCAGTTTAAATTGGGATGTTAATTTAGCATCAGCTCCCAGCAGCGGAGAAGTGACTCAAACCCAATCCAGTTTCACCTTTGGTACAAGACACACAACTGCTTCTCTCCAGCTAAACATGTGCACCTCTCACCCACAGCCCAGGGCTGCTGCAGCAGGAATTTTGTACACAGACTGCATCCACAAGGACAATTTCTGAAGAACCTGACAGGCAGCTCAACAGTCAACAGCTGTACTGAATGCAGGAAAACCTTGACACACAGAGAAAAAGCCTTACAACCCAAAAGGTTATGAAGCAGGTATGTTTTACGAGCGTGCTGGCGCATGGGGATCTCTCCTCCACAGATGTGCACAACCCAAATTCTACTCTCAGGGTTCAATGTTGTTATTCATTCCATATTCATAGAAATTCCAACAAAGGTTATACATAATCCAAGTACTCCTGAGAAATGTTTTACATCTGTTCCTCCCACAGTCCCTGTCCCCTTGTGCAGTACTCTCTGGTGGTCTTCTTTAGGGGTCTTCAGGATGAAGGCTGGCAGTCTTCCTCGTGTTGTCCTTTTTACCCCAGCTATAGAATATGCCGAGTTGAGGAGTTTGGCTCCATGACAAACTGTTAAACCAGTTTTGGTTGGTTCTCAGGGGTTTGTGAGAGTCTTTATCTCAGTGCCTCAAGGTAGATGTTTTAAAACTCATTCCCTTATTTCTGTTAGTTCTTTGTTAGTCCAGGCAGTTAGAAAATTTCAAAAAAGCTTCTACCCTGCCCTGTCAACCTTCTCCCAAGCAGTGCCCTACAGAAGACAACACATCTGTGATACATTCTCTGCCAAGCTTCAGCTGCCTTTCAGGGACTGTGGTCCCTCGCAAGCACTCCAGAAAACTCAAGTAGAGTTTGTTTTCTCACCAGTGCACCAGGAAAGGGCTCTTCTGCTCACACCTTGTGGTTCTTACCTGAAAGTTATAAACTGAAGAGTTCAGCATGCAGCTGACTTCCACAAGCACTCACTGCCTCAGCTCAAATGGCACAAATCTGAGCTGCAAAAACTGTGAATTCAGATGAAGGGTTGACCTGTATCATTACCAAGCTGGAAGACAGCAAAAAGTTCTCCGTTTGAGTAATTCATCTTCCTCTTACACATCAATAACTTCCACAAACACCCCTGAGAACACCTCCACACTTACTAAAGGAGAATTAAAAAATCTCCACTTCTCCATTCTGCTCACAGAGGCTTGGAAAAAGCGAAATGCATTCACCACTCGAAGCCCAGTCACTGACAGATTCAGAGGGAGACCTTTACCAAAGTACTGCACTAATCACACAGGAATCAATACCTCCTCTCTACCCCTCCCCTCACAGAACCCAGCCACACGCTCTGAGATGATCTTTTAAATGGAACACTGCTGCTTCTATTAACCCCCCCCAGACTGCTATGATCAGAAGCGTACCTGGCCACAATTCGGCACTCAGGTCTCACTTAGAAAAGCAATTACAGAGCCTGGCCAGCTGGAGCAGCTTTGTTAGAGGCACAAAGCAGAAAACAAGATCAAATGATACCTGCATGGAGTGCGGGGTTGTTGTCATAGAAGCACAACCCTGGCTGGCCTGTGCCTGTCTCTGTGCTTCACTGAAGATGCTGCAGGTCGGCTCCTTCACCCATCAGAAGCAGCCTCGGAGCACAAACATTTCACAGAGAATTCCACCCCCCTGCTTAAATTTGACTTTTCCCTTTCTCCTCCTCTGGTCAGTAGTGTGACACTGAAAGGACTTCAGTACTAATTACTGATGACTCCAGCAGTATTTGAGCTGGAAACATTCACGGGGTTGCCCCTGAATTTGTGCCCGAATCATGAAGCCAGGAACCAGCAGATCTCTCTCCCAATTCTCCTCACCTCCCTTCCTCTTCCCCACCTGTCACGCCACCCCTGCTCCAAGCATCCCCTGGTTATGCCAGCCCTGAGGACTGTGCAGAGACCTGGTCCAGAGAATAGAGAGATCCTAGTCAAAAATAATTCTTCCTACAACTTCTCCTGTTTTTCTGGGCTGTTTTCAAAGTTGGTTCAGCTCCTGATCCAGCGCAGCAGAGGAAGCCAAGCAGAGGGGGACCAAGGGTGGGATGCAGTGGTAGCTGCTATGCTACTGAGAGAAAGGTCCAGGAAATTACATCTCCTGCAGGCCCACTGGACCTCACCGACATTCAGCACCAGCAGTGGAAGGAAAAGGCAACGACACAGCAGTGCTGGGCAGCTCCTGTGCAACTGGTCAGAAGAGCTCTGATGCCCACGGCTCTGAGAGTCTTGTGCCCTTCTTGGGGAGGAAAGCACTGAGCTGGCAGCATAACCACTCACTCTCTGGGTACACAGCTGCACAGGCTCTTTGCTCAGAATGACTCCAGATACAGCAGAATTTCTGCTGCTTTACAGTCATGTGCAAGCTAACCAGGGTTTTGGTCCAGAAGACCAAATCAGAACTGATGGTTTGCAGAGTGCAAAAGAGAAGCTTGTTGCTATTTCTGGTCTGGCTGCCTTGGGATAATCCTCAAGAAAATACCTATAAAGGAAAGATTTAACTACAGTATAGGGAATCCAGTACACTGTGGATGAAAAAACTGCCAACCAGACTGTCCTCAAGAACACTTCTGTACAAGACCCTCTATCTTTAGCTAGAACGTTGTGGGATACCCAGGCAAAGAACTAAGAGCACACCTATACTGACAACCTGTTTTCCCCAGAGGCTTCAGCAATGGGAACCAGGTCTGAAACACATTCACCTCCATCCAGTTTTGTGACAACAGGCAGTTGTGTAGCTATGAGATCACTCATATGTCCCTATTGAGGAAAAAGCCTAAAGCATGAGCTCATCTTTGATTAGACAGAAAAAACACACAGGAGGAAGATGCTACAACTGCTCTAAAGCAATAAAATCTTAATCAGAGCTTATTAGCCACCAAAGAATACATTCCTCAGTCAAGGTGTGTATCCTGCCTTTATTTTCTATTTCAGTCTAATGAAGTTTGAAAAAAAAGCCCATCACCTTGAGACACCTCCTTGGGAAAAGCAGAAATAATGAGGCTAAAAAAAGGCTGAAATTAAACCAAAAAAACACAAACATGTCTAATAGTGTTAGAGCCAATATGCTGTGCTGAAGTTAAACAGATCACATGTGTGCCAAGCCTCACACAAAAAAGTTAGGACAGGAGCACTGCAGACAGCTCTGCAGATGCTGGAAGTGTGGCAGCTCTATTTTAAGTTATGTGGTAGGGCAGGAACAAAAGAGTTAGCTACACCAAAAGGTTTTCTCGTCTCTACAGTATTTACATCTTAGCAGTAATCCATGAGAGACATCACTGACACACAGCATAACATCTTCCAAAATAGTTTCTATTTGAAAATAACTATTTTCAAAATAATTAACACCTTGTGGGTTGGATTTTTTTTTCCAGGAAAACAAACAAACAAACCAACAACCAACCAAACAAGAAAACCACTTCAAAAGTCCACCTGCATTTAAAAATATCCCAGTTCACGAGTTAAACAACTACACCCATTTACTGTTGCAAAACCTCACTGCTTTATGTGCTCTGCCATCTGAAAAAGGAAAGAAATTATTTTTCAGGAATCAAGTTCAATCCTGAATCAGATTTATACCAAGTAATTTCTTAAACAACCAATGTATACTGTGCTAAGAATAAAGCCCATAAAGGAACCAAGGCTGTGACCTTAAGGAGCCTTAAACAAACACCAGTGCCCTAGGAAAGATTTATCAGAAGCAGAAAACACAGCATGAGCAATTAACAGAACTGCTAATAAATATTGCAAGCAAGTGATAGTTACCAATTTAGATCTATAATCCATGAGACAGATGGAGGCTTTGCTGTGAGTATATGAACCAAGAGAGTGGTCAGACTGTTGAACCTGTGATGCAGAAGCAGAAGGATTACAACATTTACAATACAGATGGACAAGGAGAAATGATGTCAGAGAGTAGCAGGTAGGCAGGGAGGGCTGCGAGCACAACGCTGGGTGAAGCCTGAACTTCTTCACTGCAGGCAAAGGGGAAAGCCCTGCAGTGTACAAGAGAACAGACAGACTGCTTGAGTTAGTGACAGATAACAGCAGATACTTGGAGCCATTGGCTAAAAATGTATTGAAGGTTATATTACCTAGATTAACATAGAAGTTCCAGATAAATCCTACAGGTGGATGCAAAACCTCGGATGGGAATCACTGCACCTGTCATGCAGAAAGGCAGCAAAGCAAACAGAACCAAGAAGCAGCTGAACTCCATCTGTACACATTGGTGATGTGCACAAAGCCTGGGGCAAAGTCTGCTGTGCTGCACAGGCAAACTGCCACAGGACATGGAAACGATGGCAACTTAGAGCACATCCATGCAAAAGTAACTGCCCTGAAGTAAAGTTATCCTAGATTTAGAGCACAGAAACAGAACAGCACTTAGCTCTCTTTTCCATGGCTAACAAAATCTAAAGGCCAACTCCTCTCCAGTAAGCAAAGTCAAGTCACTGTTTGTCATCTCAATGTACATTAGCTTGTCTCCTGAAGACTGCCAGAACATGTGGTCAGACCCAGACCTTATGCAGATGACAAGCTACAGCCTCCTTACTCCAGGTCAGAATTTGGATCAAACAGACAAATCCTGTCTCACCAGCCACACAATTGACAATCACCTCACTTTGCAATACACCAGCACCTTGCTCTTGCCCACCATACAGCACCTTCTGCAGTACCCATTACAGTACCGCCTCCTGTTCTCACACCCTCTGCAACAGCTGCTCCTTGTGACAGCCTCCGGCTCTCACTTCAACACTGGCTAGAACTTAGGAGGTGTTATCCACATAACTTCATCAACAGATCTAGAACAAAAATAATTAAACTAAATTAATTTAAAGTTTCTGGGGTTTACTTTTGAAGTGTGAGCCCCACAGTCTGACAGCACAACCTAAAATTCACAGAATTGCTGATTCAGAGTGGCTTGGGTTGAAAGAGACCTTAAAGACCACCTAGTTCCTCCAACCCCTCTGCAACAGGCAAGGACACCTATTCCTAGACCAGGGTGCCCAAGAGTCCATCCAACCTGGCTTTGAATACTTCTAGGCTTAGAGCCTCCACAACTTCTCTGGGAAACCTGTTTCAGTGCCTCAGAACTCTCACAGGAAAGATTTTCTTGCTAACATCTAATCTAAACTGAGCTTCTTCCAGTCTGAAGGCATTGCCCACTCTGTTATCATTGCATGTCTTTGTAAGAAGTCCCTCTACTGCTCTCCTGTAGGTCCACTTCAAATACTGGAGGGTTGCTATAAGGTCTCCTTGAATTGATTTATATTAAATTGATTTATTAACAAGTCCAGAAGCCTTTGGAAGAAGATGCTTGTAGTGGATCTGGTCTGGAATTCATACACTACAAATGAGTTCAATATAGACATGACACCCGAAGGATAAAAGCCTCAGAATTCTGGGTGGCTATGCTTATTATCCATTCAGATTCAGGAACACAGGTTTTTAAAAGTCTCCTAAGAGTTTTCTGGGTATAGAACAGAAGTCAGGAACCTGTGGCTACCTCCCCTTTCCCATCAATTCTCCAACTTCACAACTACACTTGGTCAGGCAGCAGGCTGAGACTGTTATTAGAAAGATTTCCTTGAGCTCACGTCTGCCTGGAGCCAGGCCTCTCCTATTTCCTGCATAATGTTCCACATCCTTAAAGTCCACCTTAGAGCCACAACAAAACTCTCAGGAAGGAGGTATTAGTCACAGTCATTTTCAAATGGCAACAAATGCAAAGGAATCCAAGTCCCTGCGTTCTTCCTCTCTTCTGTGCTTTCATTGCGGCTCTTTCACCATCATACAGCTCCACACCTGCTGCCAAACACCTTACTCCAGGAGGCATAGTGGGAAGCATTTAACAGTACAAAGATCTCCCCTTTCCAAAGGATCCACTACCCAAGAGCAGCTCAGCTCACCTCGCTCCCAGAGGATGCATGGAACAAGAGATTTACATCCTCCTCATGCCCAAAGAGCAGATGCAGAGGAGATTTCTGCAGTCCCCTGAATATTCCGTTAAGTTTGGGAAGGTCAGGAGCCAGCTAATTTCCAGACCTACAGAACCACTATGTGAGGTCAACCCTGAATCCAGCCCTGTCTCCAGAGAACACTGTTAGCTGCAGAGGTTGGTTGCTATTCCAAAAATCACTGTTGCTCAAGTTCTTGCTCCAGGTTGCTGCAGTCATGTCCAAGGTAACAGACCTCAGCCCCCTACTTGCAGGCTCCTCAGCCTTGCAGCTCTGCCTCAGCTCCTCTGAGAACAAGCTGGAAATAGTGAAACACTTCTGAGTATCTCACGGCTGAGCACACTGAAGTAGCAGTGACATAAAAGCCTCCCAAGGAATACACCAGACAAATAAGTACTCAGTCTGCTACCAGCCAGTTGTAACTCCCTGCTGGTCCTTCCCCAGCTGGAAGGCTCTGTACCGGGGTATAGCCCTTCATGAAGGAAGTTGTGACCACGTCCTCCCATGGTGGTGGAAGGTAAGGCAAGTTCAGGTACTCAGGATAGAAGTCACTACCTAGCCAGCCACATGCAGATTCATGTACGCAGCCTTCCACCAGTAGACAGCTACAGATTTTTCTGCATCTCCAGCTCTGAAATCTTTCAATTACAGGTAAAATCAAGCTGCTGTCCTGACCAAATCAGGTGACTGGAAACTGGTATTGTCTTGTAGTAACCACCTGTAAACCAGAACCACATGCAAACAAAGCCAGCTCAGGATGCCTCCGCAGCACAGCAGCTGTTTAATTTGCTGCCTTTCCCCGCCCCCCCTCCTCTTCCAAGCTGAAAATTTGTGATGAACAAGCTATTCCATTTCTCTGTGTTACAGTGTACTCCATAATGTTCTTACCACATAGTCAGCCACCTGTTAACCCTCGCAATTCCCATGTTTTAATTCGCTAATACTTCCAAACACAGCTCTGATTGCTTACGTCAAAGATCAAACAGTACCAGGCTGCAGTAAGCTAAGCACACATTTACAACAGCTCGCTAAAAGCTGCAGAACTTTAAGCACAAGATACATTTTTACAGGAAGAAGCATACAGGAGATGACGAAGTCAGTACATTTTTCAATGTTAGGCATTGAGGATAAAACTACTTACAGAGTGCATGTGAGTGCCCTTCCCTGGCACTGTGACCAGCCGGCGCGATGCAGCACCCTGAAATGAGATGCTGCGACCTGCCCACTTTTATCTGAAGCTGTAGCAGATCATGGGAAAATTAAAGCAGAAGAAACTATCTGAAGCACATGCAGGTCAGCTAACATGGCTGTTAGAGAACAAGGACAGCTTAGCATGCTAATGAACACTACATGCATTGCTTTGTTACACCTACAGGTAGCAAGAACTACTGTTGTTAGGACTTACAGCTACTGAGTCTTCCCAATTCGTTACTCAAAAACGTATTGGATCCACACAGAGGGTAGCACAGTTTTGCCAAGACTGCAAAGGAAGAGCAATTTAAAGATTGGTTTGTTTGCCTCTATCCTGAGTTATACTACGAATTGTTCTGATGAAGCAGTCCTGAAGGCAGTGATCGCACTAAAGTCCCAGTAAATGCCTGTGGAACCATTTCCAGGACAGCAGAAGTAACAGGAAATAAAAGCATTTTAAGTATACACTTGCATACGGCAGTACATGGAGTCAATCTTGTAGCCAATATAATCCAATACCAGTTCTCCTCCAGCCTGGGTACAGATTCAAATAACCCAGATCAAGATTACAGCTCCACTGACATTTTTACTTTGGGAGGGAGAGGGAGGGGAAAAAACCCAAACAACACTAAAGAATGAGAGATTATTTGAACCAAGAGATAATCCAGGCTACTATAAAGCCCCACCAACTGTTAGCAGCACAACTGAGAGTGCAGCACCTAGTCGGGGGTAAGCGATGAGGGGCAAAGCAGGAGAGGCTGAAACCAGGTTTGCCATCAAGAGAAAGCATAGAAACAGGAATTAAACTTCAGTGGCCGTGGTGCCTCAGGCAAAGGGAAAATGCAGGTTAAAAATAAACTCTCTCTTTTTCCTGCATGGAGGCAGAACGGTGGGAGCACAAAGGCTGAAAGGCTTATGCTGGTGTTAGCAATCAATATTGCCCCACGCTTCTCCGTGCATCAGGCGACGCTGCCTTGCTGCTGGCAAGCGCTGAGGAAACACCGGAGCAAAACCAACGCCCGGCCCCAGGACGTGTGGCAAAAAGGCCACCTGTATGTGGAGCAACCCACACTGGTGACAACACCAAGAGTTTCATACTTCTCGTGTTTTAAGTGAGAGTGGCTGATGCGTTTGGCCTTGCGCGGCAGGCTGGAGGGCAGGATGGGCGCACACACAGCCTGCAGGTCCACCCCTCCACCGGCACGGCGAAACGCAAGCCCACGGGTGGGTGCTCTGCGGCCAGCGTCCGGCAGCGGCTCGCCTCTGCTCCCTCCCAAGCGCAGCGGCAAGCCCCAACCCCTGCGTTCCTCGGCGGCATGCTCTGTCGCTCAACAGTTTCTCGTTTCAATTGCTGCAACTCCCTGACCAGAAAGCAACCGCCCAGAGTGCCGAGAACCAGCAAAGGTTACGCACCAGCTAGGAAACAGCCGGCAAGGCCCCACTCTGAAACCCACCCCCTGCCTCGGGGTGTTTTAAAGGCAAAGTGTTACCGAATCGACGTTTGGGTTAGAGAGCGCGCTGCCGGTACGTCCCGCTCCTTGCCGCTTCTGAGGCTTTGCCCCTCACACCCCGCCACCGGCACTGCAGCCCACGACCGTCTCGCAGAGACTCCGACCTCCCGCCGTCCCACGAGCCCGGCCACAGCCCCGATCCTCGGAGCCCAGGAGGGCGGGAAGAGTTCTGAGGCCCCCGCGGGGTCCGTGAGGTGAGGCGCGGTTCCCACCCCACAGCGGTAGCCTGAGGAAGAGGCGACGTCCCGCCGGCCGTCCCCCATCACGGTTACTTTGGAAGGGGAAGACTGCGCCCCGACGGCGCGCACCGCACAGGCAGAAACCCCCCATGGCTCTTACCTGAAGCGAGGAGCGGGAGAAGCCAAGCCGAGCCGAGCCGAGCGGAGCGGGTCCCGCGACAGCTGCTCGCGTGGCGGGAGCCGCCCCCACGCCGGCACCTGGGGCGGCCCCGGGGGCGGAGCCGCGGCAGGGTGCGGTGACCGGTGGCGCGGGAGCCCCGGTCGGGGCTGAGGGGGTGTCCCGGCCGTGCCCGGCACCGATCCGCGGCCTGAGCCCTCTGGGGGCCCCGTGCAGGTGTTCGCCCTCAGCTCCCACCCCGCAGTCCGCTCCCGAGGGCGGGAATCGCCTCAGGTGTTGCTGAAGCCCCGGCGGCAGCGAGCGGTGTCCCAGGTGCTACCCTTGCTTGTTCTTGCACTCTCTGCAGGGTCTGGAATTCAGCACTCCTGCCCCTAATGCCTGGTGACAACGGCTGTGGCATCAGAAACTACAGCAGACTGCCGAAAAGAATGAACAAATGAGGTAGTGGCTGTGATCTCTTCAAGTTGCTTGTCTGAAGGAGAGGTTGTGTCAGACTTTCTTGGCTTTAAAATCCTACAAACGGACCTCAGGTTCAAAACCAGAGACCTGACTGTGGCCTGTCCCTTGTGAAACCGAAGCTTTTGGAGATGATCGCCTAGGAAAATAACCAAAATCTTAGATGTGTCAAGGCTCTGACGTAACCAAGGAGGTGCTTCCCGCACAGCCAGCGAAGGTGGCAGTGCAGTTTGTCACTGCTGGGGGGTAAGCAAGTGTCGCGCTGCCTAGGCGAGGTTCTTAATTCAGCCTCGGGAGGGACAGGCTCCTTGCAAGGGGAGGCTGGAGTAGGAGCCAGCTAAGACTCTAGAGTTTGCAGAGTGCTTGTCTTACCTCAGTGACTGGCTGAGCAGCCTCCAGGGATCACCTCTGACCTCATGGCTCTAGAGGAGCACCATTCCCCTCCTGCCCACTCTCATTGTGGTGTGCCTTTGGTGTGTGTGATGTGCAGCTGTTAGACTCAACTTGGACACTGCCCAGACAGGATAGAGATTGCTCTGTCTACTTGCAGTCTTTCTGCACATCTGGTGATCTTCAGGGGCCTTCTTTGGACTGGCTTGTAGTCAACCAGCTTTAGCTTTGTAACAGTTAAGCCACTTTAAAGGAATCTGTAAATTGCTTTTATTGCTACATTCTCCCCCTGGCAGCTGACTAGTTAACAATACCATGAGAATGGAGAAATCCAGGGTGCATGGCAGTGCTGTATACCTGTGTCTAGACAAGATCTGCATTTTAGGAGAGACACAGAGGAGTTTCAAGCAACACCTCTTCTCAATGCAGATCAGAGATGCCATCCATCTTCTCCATTTGTTCAAGGCAGAACTACCTGTCATGTGGTCTGGGGGACAGTTCTACCCAGCAGCAAAGTGATTTTTCTACCCTCATCTAGAATGACCATGTTTATTTACCATCAAGAATGCACCTAAATGCGTTGGTACGTGATCCAGGCCCTGATTTGAGCCTTAAGCAAGGTATCAGCCTTGTGTATCCACCTGCAATAATCAAAACCAGCATGACAAAACTCCAGACTCATTACAATAGTTATTTCAAAGGCAGCCTGACAGACTTGACCCCTCCAAAAAGTCTTTTTAGCTCCTCACAGTCTTCTCATTGCTCTGGGAAATGCGATCTCTGCCTTTTCCAAAGTCTGACTTGCCCTTTCCTCAGCATGGTGTCTGTGGTGATGTTGACAATGCTTTTCCCTGTTTACTGTCTGATGCTCATCCAGAAAACCGCTATAAAGCACCAGCACAGATAGAAAGTGGTCATGGGCAGATTTCTACAGCTCTTTTGGAAAGGGCTGGTTATGATGGATGTTTACTTGGGTACCTGCTCAGTGATCACCTCTTTTAACGTCCCATGAGGCAGCCAAAAGTGCAGAGCCACTTTTGAGCCTGATTTCCAAAGGCCTTGGCAGATGTCATGCCATCCCTGAAATGCCAGTGCTTACATGCAAGCCCTTTCTTAGTCAGGGCTGACCAAAAGAGGAAGGGCTGAAGGCAGATAATTAGGAGGCAGGGGAATTAGCAGTGCTGCTTTCTGTCCATCACTTTTTAAAAGCCATGTTTCTTTCATTTATGGAGTGAGTGCTCTTAGCTCTCTCAGTGCACTTCCCTTCAGGACTGAATGCTGTGTGGTCCTGAGCTGCTTACACAGCTCCCAGTGAGGGAGGTCTGTATCTTAGATTTGCAGATGGGCAAATGAGGGACCAGAGAACTCCCACCAGCTCACAGAGGTGGCAGGAAAGTGCTGATGTTCTGCTCTGCCTTGTTTTCCAACATGTGGCTCTATCTCCCTCTCTCAGGCGGGTCACGCAAGCACAACAGGCTCATTCTACTCTCCCATTGCTTCCAGTTCAAGTTACTGCATCCTCAGAGTGCAACTGATCTAAGGAAGCCGTTTTAATCTTTTCAGATCCTTCTTTTCTAAAGCCAGTCATTTATTCATTATCTATTACTAGAGCGAGAGCAACACCAAAGCACTTAAATCAAGGGTGATGGTCTGCTATGTTCAATGCTGTAAGTGGTAATAGTGCTAAAACCCCTGAGTCTAAAAGACTCGTTGGCTAAGCTCCTGCTAGGCCTTGGGCATACACAGGCAAAACTGTATCCCAAAGAAGCACAGTTTGAACTCCGAGCAGTGGTTTCAGCTCATTACCAGCAGTTGTCCAAGGCAGCTAGATGAAAACATGCCAGCTCCAAGAAGAAAACAAAATCTTCTTCATTTGAATAGGTAGCACCCACCCAGGAGCTTCTCCACTTCACTGTGGAACAAACAGCACATATGCCCCATGCTGTGTCCAAGATGTGTGTGAATTTCACTCTCTTTAACAGGGCTAATGTACAAAATGCTTACAAATGCGATTTTGAAAACTCTTCATATTAAAGCGACATCCAAATGCACAGCACTGCACAGCTTCTGTTATGCACAGCATGTTGTGTTGTGTCCTGAAACACAGTCACAAAGTGAGAACACCTGCAGCCCTTAGCATTTAATATTTCTGTGGCATATGTACCAGCCCCATGCTGTGCATGTACAAAATGGTCCAAAAATGAGTATATACCAACAAACACTCTCATCAGCAACTAGTTACAGCCTCTGTCAGATTCAGTCCAGACTGTCCTGCCTTTTCAGCCCTGCCCTGGCTCCGATGGGCCTTTGTTCCCTTACCCTGGCTTGGAGTGGCAGCAATGATCATGCCCTTTTAAGAAATGGAAAGCTGTAGGAAACTCCCTCTCCTTCACCTCCCACATCGTGACAGGGACATGGGAAATGGAAGAGTGCACACATGCTGATCACAGGAAGTCAAAACACGGGAGCAGCTCAGAAACACTTAGTTGTTTTTACAGCACCCACCAGCTCCATGATCCTGTGCCCAGACCATAACCTGCCTGCTCCCTGTGCCTTCCCCAAAGGGCCACTCTGCCCTGTCCTGGGACAAGTGCCAGCACGGGATGGTGTGTAACAGCCTCTCAGGCTGTTCTGAGTCAGAATTTGGAACGCTGGTAAAGTACAGGTCAACCAGTCCCTGCTTCCAGCATACTTTAAAACAGAGAAGCTTGGGGCCTTTCCTTTTGTTTTGGTCCCCAAGTGAAGTAACTTACTGCAATTACAAAATTGTGCCATGACATTTGTCCACACCCTAGAGAGGATCACTCAAGGCTTGGTCCCTAACCACACTACCTATGTGAAGCCACAGTAGCTGGCTGACAGCTGTCAGTGGACATTCCTCCTCCTTAGGGCATGCTGACGTGGTGGCACCAGGCTGGCAGTGGATCAGGACCTCCTGTAGGAGTGGTGCTTCTCGGACAATGGCAGGCCTGGGAACTGTATGCAGCCACTCCTTACACTAGACAAACTTTGAAAGGAAAAGTAAACTGAGTTTATTTGACTAACAAACCAGCATCTGTTTCTTGGAGGCAGAAAGGAGGAATGAGTGTGCTGGTTTGAGGCTAATTGGAGTATTTTAATAGACAAAATTACACTATAGGCTGTGAAAGGAAAACATCATGATGTCTACTTCACTCATACGCTTGCTGGAGAATTGTTTGGGAATACTAACCAAAACAATAGATAAGTCAGTTGCTCTCTGTCGCTTGCTTGAGCAGGAGCTGCTGGTGGGATCTAGCAGCTTCTGGGTTCTGGCTCCTCTGCTGATTAATCCTCACTAACCACTTTTTTCTTCTAACCCCCTTGGCCGATCCTCCTAATTTACCTTGCACGTAAGGCAAACCTTGGGGTAAGGTACAGGGGTGGGGAGAAGGTGGAAGGGTGGTTGGGAGCCCCTCCTGGGGTCTCTGATTTCTGGGAGGGGAGTTGTGTTGCTGTATTACCTTTTACTTGTATATTTCTGTAAATATTGTGTATATAGTGTAAATATCTGCTGTACATTGTGCAGAGCTGTAAATATAGCTTCATCATTTAACTTCCAGCCGACTGAGTGCTAGTCTGGGTCATTTTACAAAGTGTGGGGGGGCGGGGAACTCCCAAACCTTCACATACTTTTTATTTGGCCATGCCAAATAGTTTTGAGACAAAGCAACTTTCCCCGTTTTGACAGATCATGATTATTTCCTGCTTCCTCCAGGTTGCAATCTCCCCTGCCCAGTTGGCCCTAAAGACAATTTACACAGCTGAGTGCAAGTGTGGTGCAATCTTTTAGAGGAGCTTCATCCTTTGGCTTTGCTTGCTTTGAGATGAGAAGGAGCTTGCAGCAAAGTGCCTGTTTTTAACCCACTTTCTGGATACTGCTCAGTGTAATCCCACCTTTATCCCTTGCTCAGGTCTCCAGTTTTGATCCATCTATAGCCACAGTTGTCAAGGAATAGCCCTGGAGTGGTCCTCCTGGTTGGCTAAACCGAATCAGGCATAGTAGTGGGTGAGCTGCTGCATAATGTGGATGTAGGCATCTCTCCTCTGGCCAAAGGTGAGTTTCATCACCTCTAAGGATCTATGACCTTGCACTCATAGGGGTTTAATAACACCTCACTTCAGAGCTATTCATTACACAAGCTGTGAGGACAGTGACTGAAGCTCATTAGCATTTTGATAGAGGCTGATGGCAGACAAGCAGGCATGGGGACAGAAGTGCCTTTGAAGATGACTTCTAAACTCGGCCTGCCACGATGACAGAGAGGCCCCTTTGGCAGTTCTGGCATTCTTGGTTGTTGTGCTTTTGTTTCCTGCTGCTGAACGTGGCAAGGGAAAGGTTTCCTGAGTCTCTGGCTGACACCTCTTAAAGCTTGTTCAGCTCCAGGTGCACAAAGCAACTTCTGCTCCCAGGCAGCCAGATGGCTAACTACAATCCAGTCGCTCTTTAATTAACTTTGAGGGTTTGCCTCGGTGGGTTGTTTCTGGGAGAAAGGAAAGCTGACAGCATGTTTGTTTACGTGAGATTGATTTGGCCTGGCAGTTCCCTTGGTCTATGCTAAGATTTTTTTTGAGTGTTATTGGGTTTTATTATCACCATGAAAGGAAGAGAAGCTGAGAATCCAAGGAAATTTCTAGGATGCATCTCAAGAAGCAATGTAAATATGCAGGTTACTGCAAGTCTTATACAGATGGGCAGCACACAAACCAAAGCTGATGGGGACAAGCTAACCTGCAGCCTTGCTTAGTGCACACTGGTGAGCTGCTGCAGCATATAATTAACTTGAACTGTAGCAGGTCCTCTAAACCCTGTGGAGTTGCTTATGTGCATAAACTTAAAGCATATACATAAACCAACTGTCGGATGGAATGTTCAAGATGTATCTCTCCCTGTGAGCATAACAATGTGCCAACCAGCAACATCACCTTAAAAAGCAGAAGGGTGTAAAGAACCTGCATTAGGAGCTAGAAACTGAAATGTCCAGGTATAAAACTAACAGGTAGAAAGAGAAATACAGAAGCAGATCTAAAGTCAGTTTACCCTGCAAGCCAGAGATGTGGCACAGCTTTTACACTTTACTGACCTCTGCTTAGCCATCACCCATGCCATATCCTGCTGAGACCCCAGACACATGCTGAGCACGATAGCAAGTGGCAAGCTCCATCTTGCTACAAAGGACAAAAGCATGGCCTGGGAAAGAGCAAGCAGAAGGGAGGGTGGGGAAGAGTGTAGTCTACTATCTTGCATCAGAAATTGGTTGGGATGGTTTTTAATTATTATTTGTCAAATCCTATCCCAGATGGACGAGCAGGGTCCTCCCTCTGGTGGCAAGAAAGAAAGACGTGGCAAAGACTTTTTATAGTCACAACAGTGCAAGGCTGTACATGAAATAAGGAGCATCAGACAGGACCTGGGTTTTATTAGGTCAACTGTTACAGCTGGGGAGGAAAAAAATACAGTTTTGCAAAACACAAATCCTTTTTCAGGGCTTACATAGAATTATTTACTTTGAAGGCTGATACACATTTAGACTTCGATTTCATTTTCAATTTACCAGACAATTTGCAAGAGCAGCAGAGGCCAAAACCTGTAGAACAACCTTTAGTAGCTGAGCAGGGCAATTGCAATGTGCAATAATCCCATTATTTCCACTGAGTCCATGCCTTTTAATGCCCTGGAAAGTAGAATTCATAACACTAGCAAACAGTACAAATGGATTCAGAAGACAAGTTTGGTTTATAGTGTACAATTTTCCCCAACTAATGTCCTGAGCTCTTCAAAAAGTATCTGTATAAAGTTTTCTCTCAGTGTTATGGGAAGCTATGGCAAGGAGCTTTAGGAGAGGATTTTTCCCTTTAGATGACTAGCTTGGTGGATGAGGAGAGAGCACGAGGTGGCATTTATTTTGGCTTTACTAAGGCTTTGGACCTGTCTGGCACAGCCAAACTGATGAAATGGGCAGTGAGGCGAACAGAAAACTGGCAGAGCTGTTGGGCTGAAAGGGACTCATCACTAGTGGAGTAACCATGGGGCTGACACTTTTGACACCTTCATTAACAACCTAGATGAACAGGTAGAGTCCACTCTCAGCAGCTGCCAGATAGAAAACCAGAGAGTGGCGGATAACCAGATGGTTGTGCACAACGACCTCAACAGCCTGGAGAAATGGCCAGAGAGGGTTGTCAGGAAGTTCAGAGAGGGGAAACGCAAAGTTCTTCAGCTGGGGAGGAATGATCTGTGCACCAGTACAGGTTGGGGGCTGACAGTCTGGAAGGCAGCTTTGCAGAGGAGGACGTGGGAGAGCAGGTGGAGAGCAAGCTGCCCGTGAGCCAGCAACGCGCCCTTGTGGCAAAGGAGGCCAACAGCATGAGGGCTGCGCTGGCAGCGTTACCAACAGGTCAAGAAAAGGGGAGTTTCTTCCTCTTCAGTTTTCTTTTCAGTTCCAGCAGATAAAGACTGGGTATTAAAACCTCTGCCCTCAACGGTACAGGTAGTGCAAGAACGGCTGAATCGTAGTTCAATTATATAAAGGAGAAACCTTCATCAGGTGTGACATTCAACATTAACAACCACTGCAACATAAAAGTAGATCCCCTCCCACCCTTAAGAAGGTATGCCATCCAGAGGGATCTGGACAGGCTGGGAGGTGGGCAAGAGCCAACCTCATGAAATTCAACAAGGCCAAGTGTAAGGTCCTGCACCTGGGTAGGCACAATCCCAAGCACAACTCCAGGCTGCGTGGGGAATGGCTGAGAACAGCCCTGAGGAAAAGGACCTGGGGGCTGGGATGATGAAAAGCTCAACATGAGGCTGCAGTGTGAGTGCAGTCCAGACAGTAACTGAGTGCTGGGCTGCAGCAAGAGCAGCGTGGCCAGCAGGGCAAGGGAGGGGATTCTGCCCCTTTGCTCTGCTCTCCTCAGACCCCACCTGCAGTACTGTGTGCAGTTCTGGAGCCCCCAGCACAGAAAGGACATGGAACTGTTGGAGTGGGTCCAGAGGAAGCCACCAAGATGCTCTGAGTGCTGCAGCAGCTCTGCTATGAGGACAGGCTGAGATAGTTCGGACTCTTCAGCCTGGAGAAGAGAAGGCTTCCGGGAGTCCTTAGAGTAGCCTTCCAGGATTTGAAGGGGACTACAGGAAGGCTGGGGAGGGATTATTTACAAGGTCTTGCAACGACAGGACAAGGGGCAATGGGTTTAAACTGGCAGAGGGGAGATTTAGACTGGATGTTAGGAGGAAGTTCTTTACAGTGAGGGTGGTGAGGCACTGGAACAGGTTGCCCAGGGAGGTTGTGGCTGCTCCCTCCCTGGAGCTGTTCAAGGCCAGGTTGGATGAGGCCTTGAGTAACCTGTATGCGTGGGAGGTGTCCCTGCCTATGGCAGGAAGCTGGAACTAGATGATCCTTGAGGTCCCTTCCAACCTTACCATTCTATGAATGGAAAGCTCCACCCTTTAGCACAGAACAGCATCTGCATGCTTATGTTTAAAAAGGTTTATTTTTTCACCCTGGTACAAAATACAGTACAATGTGATGGCAAGGCAGTCGCCAAGAAACATTCAAAGAACCGAGGGAAACCTCGTAAAGCTTCACCATAACCCACCCTCACCTGTACAACAATCAAAAGGTGAGTGCACAAGGAGAAAGTTACACTTCTGCCCAGAGGCAAAGATGAACACAGGTTTACACACACACACAAAAAGAAAAATGTCTGCAGAGCTAATAATTTGACATGCTGCTTAGACATTTGTGACATTTAGTCTACTTGGCTTAGTGGCAGAATTCATGGTTTGGGATGTCTAGAAAACACCTGGCCCAGGAACATGCCCCCATTTACAGGAATTCCCAGTAATAACAACGGGATTACATAATACCAGTGAGAAAGGAGGGATCTGACCCTGATTAAGTGTCAAAACGCTGTCTGCTTTGTAGTTATTCCAATCACACTGCCTCAAATGAACATTCTGTCCTCCATAGCTCCCTTTTAACACCAAGTATTAGTGTCTGCTCAAACACAAGTGATGTGTTTGCATGTTACCTAGTTGCAAATAACCATTAACAGTACAAACTGCCAGGCAGAGGAGATAACACTGCAATCGATGATGTGTGTGAACTCCAAACAGGGGTTAACCTAACACTGTGGACAGGAGAATGATGTCCCTCCAATGCACCTACATTCTTGGTCTGTTTAATCATTTCTTTTGAGGGTTTTGAAGTGACAGAAAAGCATCATACAGTGCGTTCATTATAGCTCATCTCCCAGGTGTTTTCGCTTGAAAGCATCACCTGTTAGCTTCTCCTGGGCCTCCTTCATCCCTTGGACAACTGAAAGAGAGATATCAGCTGTTAATCTCAACATGAAAACATCAAGATGGACTGGTATTGAAAGTGTTTTAAAACAACACAGGTACAGAATGTAAATCTACAAATTAACCTGTGAGGGGAAAAAAAAAAACAAAACCTAAGCAGTTCTACACTCTTTTCCCATCTCTTTGTAGCTGAGCATGGCACTATTTTCCATGCCACAGCTGGAGACAATATTTAGGTCCTACAAACATTACAGTAGGTAGTGAGGTGAACTGTGGTTCTGAATGATTCTGAAAGCAGTTCAAGCTACCTAGCACCTACCTTGATCAGCATTGGTATAAAAGTACTTGTAGCTGGGGTTTCCTTTCTCATTTATGATTTCTGGGTGGACTTTTCCACTGGGGTCTATGAAACAAGAAATCAAACAGGAAATGTAGGTGAGACAATAACAACACAACTCTGTGAGTGGATACAACAGCTGTGGATGCCCTACCCATGAAGAGGATTCTGGGAATGTAACCTCCATCAGGACTAAAGGCTTCATCCTTTGGCTCTTCATCATCCTACCAAAGCAAGACAGAAGACAGGGAACATACGAGCAAGGTAACAAAGCACAGCACTCTTTAAAGCAACAAGCTGTTGCCTTCAGATTGTTTACCCTGAGCAATTTACATTCTGAACAGAGCCTAGGTAACCACAGTATCTTCCACTCTCAAAGGGAAGGAAGTTTTATACCTAAACAAGTATCATTTGTGAAAATATTTTTTTCTGTGTAGGAATGTTTGATATGTCATGAGAGAATGAATGTAAATTCATTTACTGCAGCCACAGAATGGCACAAGGCACAAACTGTAAAGAGACAATGACAGAGCCAGGTTTGTAAACACAACTGAAATAACCAGACTGAAGACAACTCTTTTTAAAACAATATTCATCAACCCTGGATACCTACTCAGTAGTGCAGGCTTTAGGATGTACATGAAAAGCAAATGGTTAATTTCCAGGATACAAATCAGAGGGCAGCATACCTCAAGGTTGACCATAACAAAATTGTGGGCAAGTTCAGAGATCTCCTTGGATTCAGCAAACTTCGGCTTTAAAGCTAATCGAGGAGGAGGGAAAAGAAAAAATGAAAAGCTGTGTAATAATGACAGTGGCAAAGATTTCAGATGTGCAGACAAGCCAGCATTAGAAATCTCAACTTCACTACTCCCTCTAGAGTGCTGGTACTCTTCCATAAGCAGTAAGCCAATGGAGTAGATGTATCCACCTGCTCATGCCAGGCTCAGAACAGCAGGGAACTGAGGCTTGCTGGGCAGCCATATGATGAGACCTGGCCAACAGATATGTGCAGTCATTTGGAACAGAAAGAAAAAGCTTGCCCTAAACCACTGCTCTCACTCAATTAGTTCATCCTTTAAGTTTAGCCATTATGGCCAGATACTGAAAGAACATAGCAATTTACACTGAATTCTTGAAAACCATTCATTCTGTTTCCATTTTTCAGAGTCGAGTGCAGGACAAACTGCAGCCATGACGCAAGTGCACTATTACAGCTGCTATTTTGCTGCATTTAGGCATGGTTGGCTTTGGACACTGCTAACAGGTGAGTAGACCACCCTAAATGAAATACAAATACCCTTAGCTACATTTTGAATGCAGAGCTCAGGTTTCTCACGATTCCATGATATTCATACAGAAGCTCTGTAGAAATTTCAACAAGTTCTAGTATTTCTAGTTACCTTTGCAAGCTCCACACCAAGACTTGTGGATAATAACCATAAGAGGCAAGCCACTAAAAGAAAAACCAAAACAAAACATCAAAGAAAGGTTACAGTTGAGCTTGGATTACATGTACATTTTAACAGATTCCTGCAAAGGCTAGACAGAACAGCAAACAAGGAGGCAAAGAGATTAGGCTGTAATTCAAGGCTGCATCGCAGAAAGTTTCCCCAATCTTCGAACATTAGTAATAATAATTATAGATAGCTCTTGTAAAGACTTTAGTATCCTTGTAGCACTTCACTCTGACAAAGTCAGGCTTGCCAAGTTGTGGCCACTTGAGCTAGATTTCTAGCTCAGACATAGAAAAAATGGGAACAGAGAAACTCAGAAGTGGAAGCTCTGAGTGGTGAACGTTCTAGGGATAGGCCATAGAATGGCAACAATGGATAAGTTAATAGAATGTCATTGGAGCATCAAGAGCTTTATGTCTGGAAGCACAGTTTGTACCTTCCCCTTGCTGCTTCTGTTGTGCCTGCTGCTATCTTCCCCCGATGCTGTTTTGGCTGCTGCTGCTTTTGCCTCTTTTCTGCCACTTGACCCCTTCCTCATCTTCCTTAAGGTTATTCTATTTCTGTAGTAGTTTATTCTCCTCATACTATTAAACTGTAAGAAATACAACCTCATTTTTCCTGATGTTCCAAAAATCCATGTTGTAGTGAGTTTACTCTACTGGAGGAGGGAACCACTCTAACCCAGTACACCAAGTTCAGGTTCCTTTACAATGTATTCAGGTATTAAAATATGTTTAGATATGAGGCACTATACTCCTTGCTGTTAAGTATTGGTGACTCAGTTAAGCCACCACTTCACTGCTCCTGACTATTTTGCATGAATTTTACCTGATAACAGCGGTGATACAACTACAGGGGACTTCTTTTCTTACTGAGCACATCAAGGTAGTACAAAACTTACCTCCAAGCTTTCTGTGTGAGGAAGTCCTTCCTAAAACTTTCATTGTTTCTGCCACCCAGCAGCTGAACTGGTGAATGCTGACCACAGCAGTAAGCTAAGAAATACTAAGAACAAAGAACTGGGAATCTCATCCCTTTCCCCTTACCAATAAACCCCTTAAACTATGGGATAGTATCCAAGGGAAGCTGGCAATAATGAAGCAGCTTCCATAACTGTAAGACCAGCCTAAAACTAGGTGAGGGAAACAAAGCAATCTAGACAGAATATACAACCTGGCTACTTCAGGATCACAGAACTTTAGAGGTTGGAAGTGACCTCCAGAGATTGAGTCCAACCTCCCTGCCAAAGCAGAATCACCCAGGGTTAGTTTGCACAGGAATGCATCCAGGTAGGCTTCGAAAGTCTCCAGAGAAGGAGACTCCAGGAGAAGCCACACAAAGGAAGATGAGAGCTTTCTGCCACTGTTAATTCATTGACCTATTAGGGGGTAAAAATAAAGTGACATTTTCACACAAATTACAAGGCACCTTTCTACACAAGCAGTGACTGAATTAATTACTACCAGGACTGGTATGAGTTTATGTTAGCTGTAGACAGCTATGAAAGAAACATTTGTGGTGTTCAGTTCTGGCCTTCAGAATCACGAATGGGTGGTGAGGAAGCCATTACCATTTAGAGTAGTTCACATACAACTCTGCCATTTAGAACTAATCAATGGTAGCATCATCACAAATTTAGTGGCTTTCTATGATGAAGTCACAGCGACAGTGGACAAGGGAAAGGCAGCTGATGTCATCTACCTGGACCTGAGTAAAGCATTTGACTCTGTCCCACATGACATCCTGGTCACCAAACTGGAAAAGCATGGACTTGATGGATGGACCACTCGCTGGATAAGGAATTGGCTGGATGGTCGAACCCAGAGAGTGGCGATCAACGGCACAATGTCCACCTGGAGACCAGTGACAAGTGGTGTCCCTCAGGGGTCAGTGCTGGGACCAGTGCTGTTTAACATCTTTGTCAGTGACATGGACAGAGGAATGGAGTGCACCCTCAGCAAGTTTGCAGATGACACCAAGCTGTGTGGCACAGTCGACTTGCTAGAGGGCAGGGATGCCATCCAGAGGGACCTGGACAGGCTGGAGAGTTGGGCCCAGGCCAACCT
>VWZE01019161.1:40069-73195 GCA_013396675.1 Eubucco bourcierii | reverse complement strand
TGATGTGAGGCGGATGTGGGCGGTGCGCCGTGCGCGCCACTGTACTCGGTGCTGCTGAGGGAGGAGCGGTAGGGGACTGCTGTGGGGGTTTTCTTGCCCGGCCGTTCAGCCGTGTCCATCTCAGTCAGGGCAGGTAGTGGAAGCCTCCTTGGGTAGGCATACATCGGCTTTCCAGATCACTGCTTATTCCCATGAAGAAAATCAAGGGTTTCCCCGGCGGGAGCAGACAACAAAGGATGGGTCTTCTCCAGGTTTACTTCCTCTTTCCAAATAAACCCTTTTATCCCCATTTTTTACCACCTTATTGGAAAAGTAAAACCGACCGCAAGCACTCGTATATGTTCGTCAAGGGGGACTGTGCACCAAACAGTGTGTGGTGACGTTTGGAGTCGCTGCGTCCCCGGTTTGGGTCACCCGGCGTCCGTGCCTGCCCTAAAGCGCCGGTGCTCGCTTCAGGGCTCAGGTCCGAGCCGGACCCCGAAGACTACAGCTCCCAGGAGGCCCCGCCTCTGGCCGCCCCTGGCGCTGTGAAGTGTGACTCGGCGGCTCCGCCAATCCGCGGGCGCGCTGCCGCCGTCACGTGGCGTGAAGCTTCCTTTCTCTGTGCGCCTCTCTTTCCTTCCTTGGCCGCCATCTTGTTCCCACCGCGTGTTGGGCTGCGGAGGATCCGCTGCGCTTAGGTGAGACTTTCCCCGCGCTCGTCGGTACTGGCCCGCCAGCACGGCCTCCTCTCCTTCCTTTGTCACCTTCGTGTGCGGGGCGGGCGGGGAGTCGCAGAAGTTCGTCCCCGTCCGTCCATTCCGTGCCGTGGTGGGGCTGTGGGCGCCAGCGGTTCACCGAAGAGAGAACGGGGGAGCGAGGCCTGGCGCCGAGCGTGGTGGGGTCTGCCCTTGCGCGGGTGGCTCGCGAATCTCCCCTGATGCCGCAGCGCCTCAGCCAGGCGGCGTTGCCTTGTCTCCCGAGGGACGGGGCCTTGATCCTCTCCCGCTCCCTATTCTTTGGGGGTGGCCGGCGAACTGCTCTGCTACCCCGAGTTCTTTCTACTTGCCCGGCGGAGTCGCTGGCTGTACGGCCTCGCTGAGTCCCTGATCATCCGTGGGAGCCCCGTCCTCCCCTTTCCGGCACTTAGCAAAAGCAAAGAGGTTCCTTCCTTCATTCAGAGCATCACTGATGACTTACAAGGAGTAGCGAAATGCCGACCTTGTGCTGGAAATCTTGAAGCGTTTTTCCACCCATTTCGGGTTTTCGGGTCTTCCAGCCTTTGAAGGGCCCACATGACCCGTTGGAGAAGCCACTTGATTAACTAACCTGTCATTGAATTGGCTGAATAACTTACCAGAGATCCATATAGGAAGTCTATCAAGAGGTGAACTTCACCGAACTTACAGCTGGCTTATTAACCAAAAGTATCAGAGATTAATTCTTTGGAAATGCCATTTAAAGTCGTGTAGCTTTTAGTTTCTCCATGGGTTCTCTTAAAAATGTTTTCCTAGAAGCAGCTGTGCTGTACATGATTTGGGTGAGTTCTGAAGTCAGTAAATTAGCGAAATGATTCCAGCAGCGAAGTAGTTTATTTGGAATTCTCAGTACGGGAGATTGATGTGGAGTCCTTTTGATATGCCTCAGTGTGCCACATACTTCAGCTAGACCATGCTGCGTTATTTAGGTGGGGTGGCTTTAAAGCTTTTTGTTTGCTTGCACTGTTTTGGCAGATTTTCTGTAGGCTTAAAAGCTGTCTGCAGTTGTAGGACTACATTTAAAATAGGCTGTGCATGCTTAATGATGATTAATTTGTGTTTGTATCACGTTCTTACTCTTCAGACACTGCACTATGAACCAAGAAAAACTGGCCAAGCTTCAGGCACAGGTCCGAATAGGAGGAAAGGTAAGAAAGGCATCAGAGACTGATGGTCTCTTGTTAGTTTGAAGGACAAATTTGTTTTTTTTAAACAACCCTTAGTTTATGAGAGGCAGAGGGGAAATAGGCATTAAAGACTGAAAAGTAGTGTTTTTCAGTGGTCTGAACTCCAGTGCCTGAGCACTGCACAACTACTGGATGAGTGGTTTCCAGTGTGTAAGCTTTCTTTTTAACTCAGTGACTTGTTGTGACCTGTGAAAGCTCGAGCTAAGCTTACCTGTTGGTTGTTCTAGTTCTGCCTTTCTCTTTTCCCCTTTGAGAAGTTCCTCCCTTTGTGCCTGCTCCAGGGCTTATCTGACTCTTGAGCTATTTCCTTGAGCCAGCAGGTAGTTAACATGACAAAAAAGCCTGTTCAGTGGAGGTGTTTGTCACCTAAATGTAGGTGGAGTCACACAAAAATTTGCAGAGTTGCTGTTCCAAAATTGCTGCCTGTGCAAGAGTTTCAAAATACTTCGTTATTTGGTTATGACAGTAAGACCTTTTCAAGTCACTGTGTTTGATCTTCGTTTTGGGGGAAGTGTTTGTTGGTGGGTTTTTTTTGTTTTGTTGTTTTTTTTAAATCTATTTCACAATATATAAATTTACTGTCTTGTGGAAAGGGAAAAAACACTGTTGCTGTTTAATGTCCTTTTGGTCTTCTAAGAAGACTCTTAACAGCTAAGGCTGTAGGTGAAGGAAAATAAGTTGAGAAGCTTTTTTTTACTATAGAGCTTTCACTTGTCTTAAATACAGGTTGATCAGAGTGCAGTATGACTTTGAAAAATTCAAGTGGTGTGATATTTCAAGGACATCTGACTGAATTCTTTTTCAGGGAACAGCTCGCAGAAAGAAGAAGGTGGTGCACAGAACAGCTACAGCTGATGATAAAAAACTTCAGAGTTCTCTCAAAAAACTGGCAGTGAATAATATTGCTGGCATCGAAGAGGTATGGCGATGAAATAACTTCTTTCTCTTTGACATTGAGGTCACTGTGTTGTTCTGGTGGTGGTGTGGTTGGAACTTTTAAAACAGTTTTCTCCTTGCTGCACAAGCTTACAGGTCTGGTTACTGATAGGTGATATTATTTTGTTGAATGTTGTCTTATTCCCATTAATGGAAAGATACCTAGAGGAAGAAGGGAGAAGGCTTTGCTGGCCAGAGAGTGACCATAGAAGGCAGTTAGCTGCTTGTCATGTCTGTGATGTGCATCTGCTGCAGAGCAAAACTTCTCTTGATTGAGGAGCTTGGGTTATGTGCTCTGAAACCAAGAGCACTACACACATGTGCTGTGCAGGCACATTGAAAGGAAGGGTTTTGGGGTGCAGAATGTGAACTGTGCAGGCATAAAAATACCTGGAGTAAGAACTTTGAAGTCTGCATTATTAAAGTTAGGTCCCTTTGCTGCATAAAAATGACCAGGATTGTTTGTGATAATCCCAGGAAGTGACATTTCTTGGAACACAGCCATGACGCTAGAGACCCAGCTTCTATAGGAATATAAAGCATTCAGGTTCTGCTACAATCTGTCTGCTCAGCATCTGTCAAATAGGAACTCGCTGACATTTTCCATACCATTGTGGAGAGTGACACTCCTATGCCAGAGGGGGAGATGTTCCTTCATCATGGACTCAGTATTACTGTAGTACTTGGTTAGAGAAGCACAATATTTAATCTGTGATTAAGCAGGATTGCAAGGTACTTGCAGAGGTTACTTAGTATCTGTCTCTTTTCAAAGGGAGAAAGTGCAAGTGTCATTTGCCTGTAAGCTTTCATACCTCTGCTATGGATGCTCATCCATATAAACCAAAAGAGACAAAAAATTTTTTTTGGCTTGGATTTTTCTCTCTTCTGCCTACAGAACATAAGTTCTTTATTCAGACACAGTTGTTAAGGATTTGAAGTGTCTCCATGCAAGAGAAGATATTGCAAGATGCTTCTGCCTTGGTAGCTGAGTTCATAATTGCAGGATGTTGTGTTCAGGTGGACACAAGTTGACAGCGGTAAACTTTGTGTAGGTGCAGTTTGGGAAGAAAAGTAATGTTGAGTCAAACATGAGTAGCTCTTCTTTGACAGTGAAGAAGATGATAGTGCTCAAAAACCTTCACCATTTGCCCAAGTGTAAGGAATAGGACATCTTCAGTCCTGCAGGAAAGCGACACACCTGGCTTTCCTGTTGAAACTGCTGCAGTGTGAAGATTGATAACTTACATAGTGTCATATTTTAGGTTTTTAGTTTCCAAAATCATAGTTCTTTCTTGTAAAACCAATATTTATGAGTTTCTTGACAGAATTTTATTACAACTGTTTGGTTCCTCTCTTCCTTTTTTTCAAACAAAATTGTTTTTCCACTTAACTGTACTTCATCTATGTGCAGAAGAAAAAAACTACTTTAACTTTCTGTTCTGTCTCCCTTTAACTTAAAAAAAAAATGCATTAAACAAACCCATTCAGGTATGCCAGTATAAACATTGAGAGGGGGAGCAAAGCAAGTTGCTACGCTGGCTGTAAAATGTGAGTCTTGGTGATTCAGAAGATGAGGGAAGAGAGGGAGAATGGCATCAGTCTGTGATGCTCTTAGTCTTAAGAGTCATAGTGGAATTGCTGGGCAGTGGGTGAATAAACCTCCAGTTGGTGTGTGTCTGTGTCAGAAGGCGTCCTTGCCTTGGGCAGCTTCAGCAAAAAGACCAGACTGTGAATCTTGAACCCTTGGCAGTTCTGCTGCAGAAATGTTTTTGTGATAGGTGGCACAGATAGCTGCATGTGGTGATGTCTTAAACTTAGTTGGCACGACTCCTCTTTTAGAGCTTTGAGTTTGTGAAGAGTTACCACACAGCTGAAGGCTTGGGGGTTTGTTCTATTTTCCCTATGTGTTCCTGATACTAACTTGTTAATAGCTTGCAGTCTAACTTTTGCATGGTTTTGCCTTTAACAGCAGTCATGAACTGTGTGGTAAGATGTAAGCCCTGTGATTTATTACTTGCTATTGGGAGAAGTGTATTTCACATAGTGTGTTTGAACCTGTATTTTACCTTGTACTTCCAGTTCAGGTGGTGTCACTTCCAGGTACATTTATCATGGTTGTATTTACCTCGTGGAGGAATGCTGCTTTGGTAAATTCTTAGATGTAGACTGTACTTAGTGGTTTATCATGCTCATTAAGAAGGTGCTGCAATGCTTTGGTAAATGTTCTTGGTGTGTTTAACCAGGTGAACATGATAAAAGATGATGGAACAGTCATTCACTTCAACAACCCCAAGGTTCAAGCTTCCCTCTCTGCTAACACTTTTGCAATCACTGGTCATGCAGAGGCTAAACCGATCACAGAAATGCTTCCAGGCATCTTAAGCCAGCTTGGTGCTGACAGCTTAACAAGTCTCAGGAAGTTAGCTGAACAATTCCCAAGACAAGGTAGGTCTTTTTTTGGAATCTTTCATTGTTTAACATAGGAAATACTAAAAGTTTGGGTTTTTTTAAACACAAATCCATATGTGACTTAAAACCACAGGTGGTTTTGACTACTTGCTATTTATTTGTCACTGTTGTGTGTCGTAGTTTTTTGTTTAAGTTGGTGACAGACTTACAGGATTCTGCTTTACTCTTTTCAAAGGGCATTAAAACAATAATCCTCTTGCTGAATTGGAGAAGAAAATACAGAAAGGTTGTGTTTAGAAATATGCAGGAAAAGATATGGCGTACATGAATCCTTAACACCTAATGTGGATACAGAATACATAAGAATTTCCCCAAGCAAACCAAAACCCCAGTGCTCATTTTCTCCTATCCTCTGTTGTCTCCCATTAGGCCCAAGCAGGCCACATTCACTGTGGCCCACAGTCTTGAAGACTGCAGCCCACAGGGTATTCTTACATAGTTACCCAGATAAGGATCCCTCTGGAGAGTTGAAAGGAAAAGGGAGAAAAGAGAGTGAATTGACCTTGCTGCTTACTTTTCAAGTGTTTGCAGGATTATGGGATTGGAATAACAAAATTACAATACCCAGGGGCACCAATTCGTCCTTCGGGATGGATCTTGGTCTCTGTGGTTTCCTCAGGGAACCTGGATAACCTGCAACCCCTCAAACCCCCACATGTGGAAATACAGTAGGAGTAATAAAGCTTCTTGGTTTTGTTCTGAGTCAAGATGGCATAAAGAGAGGGCCTGATGTAAGATGCTATTTGTGTCAGACATGCTGTGATTCCAGGTGTGCAGCTGTGTATGACAAAACACTTAAGAAAACAGGTCCTTTTTTACTTTACCTGGAAGAACGCAACAGGTTCTTTTTGCCAGTTGCTTTTGTTCATACAAAACATAATTCTGTTGTGAATGTAGAAGAAGAAACATTCTCTGATTCCCCTTGGAGTTAAACTAAGACTTCTAAGAATGACTCAAAGATGTGATTCAAAATACAGTATTTTTTAAAATAGGTCTTTAATGCCGCAGTTTCCTATCCATGTAAAAGCTATGGCAGCTAGATAGGGGTGGGTGTATGGTGTGACTACGAGTGTAGTTTTACTGTTCAAAAATGGACTTTGGCAATGGTTCACCAGGCTGGAACTGGCCATTCAAACAATTGTAATAGATGTGTTGCAGTTAGGACACATAGATGGTTATAAGATAGACTATTTCTTTGGTACAATCTTGATACCAATAGATACTTTACTCTCTCTTAGTGCAGACAAAAAGAAATACTTCTCTTTTAAAATGGTTGCATTTCTTTAGGTGAACTGTAGCATGCTGCATGCCTTACAGAAGGCTGTTTGATGCAGAGGCCTTGATAGGGAAATACTTTTCCTCCAGTTGTGGCCCTGTTGTAGTTGAATTGTGTATGCTGCTCTATGATTGCTACCACATCATCGCTGCATTGAAACACATGACTCCAGTTAGAAGATTCAGTCACACTGGGCTTTTTCTGTATCATTTGATCTTTTACTAGCCCTAAGTGTTTGAAAATGACTGTGCTGTTTCTTGGGTATACAAATGTTCACCAGCACACTTGGTCATGCTGTTTACTGTAGATACCTAATCAGTTGTGTGTTTGTCACTGTTAGGGGTTGGGGACATGCTTACTGCTTTTATTCAGTTGTGTGATTGTCCCTAATTCTTTATAATGAGTACTTGGCACTAAATTTCTTATTCTAGTGTTGGATAGTAAGGCACCGAAATCTGAAGATATTGATGAAGAAGATGACGATGTCCCAGGTAGGCAAATAGACACTTTTTTGTGTCCATTTAATGTATATGTACTTTAATTCATGCATTCAAATATTTAGCTCTTGGTGTAACTGTACTCTCACTTGCTAAGAGAGACTTTGGGCATCACTAAAACATTACTTTGAATTCCAGCTTCTGAAAAAAGATTTGACTTCTTTAAGTTGTGTAATCGTGGCGTGCAAATACCTTAAAATACTTGGGAGGGCTGTTGCAGCAGGTAATCTAAATATCCACGTGGGGTTTAGGGCTGCAAAATCTCATGATTGACATGGTCATCAGCTGGTCTTTAAATCAGAGTCTGGAGTGGGGATTTTTTTATTTCTGTAATAGAAGCAGCAAAACTTATGTCAGTGTCTTGAAAGTTTCTCAGTGAATAAATACTGTCAATTCTTAATTTGTCAATGAATAGCTGTCTGCCAATAACCGCATTCTGCTGTAATTTAATCAGTGTGGTGTATTGGCTAAAACAACAACCAGTGGACCCAGAGGTTCAATTCCTCATGCCCAGCACTGGTTTATTTCTTTGTAACCTTGCGTAAAAATTCAGTTCTCTAGAATTTTCTGTTTGTTAGAGCACAACAGTTAAGGGGTGTCTGACTTCTGGCATTCAAGAATGCTGATGGCTCAAGACTCAGCTGCAACTAGTAAAGAACCTCCAAAAAGCTGGTCTTAATCACTTCAAGTTCAAACTGCCACTGATCTGAGCATCCCTGCATTTGTAGCGCTTTCTGTATGTTCAGCTATACCATACTTCCTAAAGCCTTTTGAAATCTGCCCATAAATAATGGTGTACTAAAGTATAGTTAAGAAATACTTCACTTTTCCTGTAATTAAATTTAGTTAGTATTAAAGCTGCTGAGTGTGGTGTTCCTGGGCATGACTGTATAATACATATCTTCATCTCTTTCAGATCTCGTAGAAAACTTTGATGAAGCATCAAAGAATGAAGCTAACTAAAACATTGATAGTTCTGGAAGCTGGCATGGACTAGATTTAAGAAATCAGCTATGTGGTTCCAAAGTTCTAAAGAAACAGTGAACATCATCTGTTAATAGTTCAGTAATATAAATATTTTGTATTTTTATGATGCTGTTTGTTCAGCATTTTCTGTCAGTTGATTTTGCATTTTGCACTTACTCCCAGGATCTACTCTTTTGGTCAAAAAGAAACAGTGCAGTTTGAGGGGTGTGTGCATGTGTGTGTGCGTATGTGTGTGGGTGTACATATAGTGGAGAACTAATTGGAGGACACTTATTTAACCTTTTCCCTTTTCCTCTGGAAGTAGAAAGGCCAATTTTTGGCATTGTTATTTTGTCACCAGATAGTGCACAGAAGGGATTTGAGATTAAAACTCTGTCCATGTTCTGTGACCTGAAGTCAAAACCTGGGTTGAGTTTGCAGTTCACAGTTGTGCTTGGGGATGTTTTTTGTACACACAGTAATGGTTGTCAGTCTTGTGCTGATCCCAACTGGCAGTGGAGGTGAGCTGCTTCACCAGCTCACTTGGCACAGTAACTTGTTAAAAAACAAAACTTGGTCTTGGACAAAGGGTGCTTTTTGGTTTGTTTTTTAACTTTTCTCTTTTTTTTTTTTTCTTGTTTTTTTCTAGTTTCTCAACTTTTGAGACAAGCTAATGTTTGACTCTTTCCATGTAGACTTAGCAGTATGTTCTCCTGTTGATTAGGCAGAGTGTTTCCCATCTCTAAAGGAAAACAGACACTTTGGTTCTCTACCATCATGTCACTTCCTGAACTTGGAGGTCTAGTTGGTAATGGTCCAGTGCATCACTTTTGCACAGTAACAGATTTTTGCTTGAATAACTTCAAGCTGTTCTCTTGGCATGACTGCATTTACTAGCAGCTGATGATCCCCTGTCCTTCTTGAAGCACTAGGAATTAAATGAATGGTGGGAGCAACACTGAAGGTGGGAGGAAAAGAGTTGTTGACATTTTGCCTTGCATCCTGCTGGGCAGTTTGAGCAATGGCTGGCTCTAAAGGGATCTCTTTTTTTTTTTTTTTTGCCTGTAACTTACCTTTGCCTATAACCTACCTCTAGGTTTGGTGTCACCTATGTAGTAACTTCTTAAAACCTGCAAATGCTCCTCAGGCATAAGGAGGACATTGGGAGGTACTGTTGGTACAGTGCAGTATTTATGATCTTTCTTTAAAATGCTTAATGTGAACCCATTTTCTCAGAGGCTCTTTCAAGGTTCTTGATGTAATGTGCATTATGGTATAGTTAGACATCCTTGTAACCTGTGTCAAGGGCAGCTGTGGCTTAAGAAAGCCTTTTTTTCCTCTACATCTGTCACTTCACTATGGCTTAATTGGAACATATCAGCTCTTTATGTAGATTCCTATGCTAGAGAACTGTAAAAGTACAAGGCAAACAGTACCTGAGTTTTGGTGATGCTATTGTAGAACCACGAAAGCAGAGCTGTAGTGGTTCATCACCTGAACTCCTGCATTTATTTTATAGGCTTTGTTCAGTTTTCCTGTTATATTTTCTATACTACATGGACCTTACTATCAAATAAAATACCAGTACAAAAGAGGAACTGCTCCCTCTGATGTGTTGTTGTCTCCCTGCGGCACTAGCTGAGGACCAGCAGGTGATGAGAGCAGCTGTTCCTGACAGCAGTCCATCCTTGCTGCCACTGTCTGAGGAAGATACAGGCACGATTAGGGAGGAGCTTTAGGATTTCACACTCCTGTGAACCCACCCTCCTGTTTTCCCTACAATGTTGAATGAAATTTGGGGTTATTTGTATGGCTGATCTTGATGCAGCTGCATTTGATGTGTGGATATGGAAGAGACAGCTTTATGATTGTGTACACAGGCACACTGAATTGCTTTCTGTTGCCTCTGCAAGCTCAAGGAGCAAGTAAAGGATGCTAGGAAGTGGGTGTTTGTGGTGTTCTTCATTTGCTCAAGGGCCGTGAGGGAAGAACATTACAAAGTAGCAGCTGCTCTTAGTTTGTATGGGACATCCCCTCTCTCTAAATCCTATAATTGGAGACTGAAAACTTGTGCTGATGGGTTTCTGATGTAGGAAGTGTGACAAAAGTAGTTTTGTGAGAGCTTGAGAGTAAGCACTGGAAATGATTCCATAAGGTTGTACAGCTGAACTTACAGATTCCTACAGAACACTCATTAGTTTTTGCTTTTGGTCATGAAAACTTATGTTAAAACCTCACTTTCCTGTGTTTGCCAACCAGTAAACTAACGTAAATATGCTAGCTTATGTAGTTACTATCTTCAGTTTCTCACTGTATCTGGAAAAAGTCAACCACTGCTGGAAATACTAGAGCTTATCAATCATTAAACTGATTTTAATTAAAAATAACCCATCAAGGCTGTTGTGGGAAAAGCTCTTTCTCTTGGTATTTATTCTTGGTGTGATGCAAACAGCATTTGTACGTGCTGATGGAAATGCTAAAGGGAGTGTTGGTACAGGAGAAACTCCCCTCATGAGGGTGGATGTTAAAATGTTCTTTGCTTGGCTTGAAGCATGGTAACTGCTGTACTTCTGAAGCTCTTGAGCTTACTTGCCTCACTACTTGACATGTTAAAGAACTTTGCAGTGGTCTGAAAGTAGGAAGATGGAGCAGAAAGTAGGTTGAAACATCCTTTGAACTGTATGGGAGAGAATCCCAGCTGCAGATCCAAGAACAGAGAATGTGGCAAATGTTGAAGAGCCAAAACTGGTCTTCTTGCCCCAACTATGAGAGTAGAACTGTGTAGTTCCTTGGTGAATGGAGGAGAAACTTGGCACTGGCAGGCTGTTCCTGGGCAGAAGAGCAAGGCTCTGTGGTGCATTTGGTCTGTGGGAAACGATGGCACTTGGTGGCGGAGATGACAGTGCAGTCACTGGCACTGAGTGCTGCTGAGGGACCACTCATGCAGCACTTAGTAAAAAAAGCTGCAGCTCCATTTTGGTATGGTGGAAGGATCTGAGAGAACACTTAGCATACAATACAGAACTTGACAAAATAGGGCTCAACTGATTATTTTTTTTTCCTTTTTTTTTTTTTTTGTGCTTTTGAACTTCATGTAGAAATACTGAGAGTGCCCAAGAATGGTAAGAATGAATTTTAGAAGTGCTACTAAAGTTCTGCTGAACTATGCAGGTAATTCACTAGCACTTGCCAGCTGAACATGGGAATTGAAATTGCTGTGAACTGCCTTTTGCTGGGATCTTCACAGATGTTTCAGATTTTGTGTGTGCAAAACAAGCACTGGAGGTCTTGCAGTTTAGTTACTGAGCAGTGTATTGCTGTTAACAGAAAGGAGCTGAGGAACTTGTAGCAGCAGTAAATCTGTGCTGTGTGTAAGATGAAGTCATGCCTCTGCTGAGGAGTGTCCTGGAAAGATTCTTCTAAGTTTCCCTGTAATCAGACTACACAGCTCCAGACTAGGGGCTAAATGGAGGGGCAGGGTGAAGTCTGGTGGAGGTGAAGGTGATTGAGCAAATTCTTCACCACCTTTTTAAGATCATTCTTCTCATGCTGTTTGAAGTCAATGCTGGTTTGTTCAGCATGGTGAACAAACAGCTTGATCTGGAGATCACAGTTACACGGACTAAGTGATCTTTTGCTCAAGCACAAAACACAGAAGTGATGCAGGACAGAAGCACATCACAGCACTAGCCATGGCAACTCAGGGAAGTGATAGCAGCACTACAGGGAATGGTTATTCACCTTCAACTGTTTGCTTTCCCATCAAGTCATGTTGGCTTTGGAGTTTGGTGGGGTTTTTAACTGTTTTAATCCCACACTCTTCTTTCAAAGAGCAATTTACAGACAATGAGGGCCTTCATGGATTTGTGCAGAAACATGGGAGCTGCAGTGTCCATCAAGGATTCAGGTAGCCAAGTAGAACAAGCAAAACAACTAATTCAGCAATTGGTGTTCTTGGTAATGTTTGGGTGGCAGCTTGGGTTGATGTTTACAGCAGGGTTATTGGAAACTGGGGTTTCAGTTCAGGCCAGTGCTGTACCTGGTGGCGGGCAGGGGGAGGAACAAACTTGCTCATATTCCAATGACTTGGTTTGCATTTCAGGGTGCTACTCTGCCTCCTAGGAGTGCAGTGAGGTAAATCAACGAACACAGAACCTGGATGCTTCTTGAGAGAAAAGAGCTGCATCTGTGCCAGTGGCCTAAGAAGCTGCTTTGCTTCCAGACGGGCAGTCTGTTGTGGACCCTCTCAATAAACAGCAACCCCACAGCTTACTCAGGTGCTGTTTTCTCTTTGTTAGGCAGAGATTCCTTGAGATTTGCATTGCAGGTGGATTTTATAACTGTAATAAATCAGTTTCCTACTTGGAGTAGGAAAGAGGGCAGAGGGAAGATTTAGACTACATGTCAGGAGGAAGTTCTTTACAGCAAGGGTGGTGAGGCCCAGGAGCTCCCCAGGTTGCCCACGGAGGTTGTGGATGCTCCCTCCTTGGAGGTGTTCAAGGCCAGGTCGGACAAGGCCTTGAGTGTACCTGTACTAGAGGGAGGTGTCCCTGCTTATGACAAGGGGTTGGAACTAGCTGATCCCTGAGGTCCCTTCCAACCTTACCATTCTATGATTCTATGAGTTATCCCTTCACTTGAAGTTTGAAGTTGCTTTTAGTATTTTTTTATCTAGTATCAATGCAAAGGCAAACCTTGAAACAATCCTGTTGCAAGGCCTGCTGACCTTTCAGTGCACGTAGCCCATCTAAATAAAGGGATTTCTGTGACCTCCTGTCCCTTCTTGCAACATCCTTGGAGCAGCTACAGTAACTGCTTATGTCAAAAAGTAATATTAGCAAGTATTTAATGTATTTTTAGATTCTGTCTAATGCAACTTAGCTGACAAAGAAGAGCCAGTGTCATGTGACCAGCTTTCTACAGGCACTGGGAGATGTGTCACGACTTACGTTTGGAGAATGTCAGACCTGGTTTTGAGGCCATGTGTGAAGATGGAAATTTCCAGGCAGTGCAAATTCCTGCCAGATGCAGGCAAGTGAAGACTTTAAAATCTCAAGAGATTGTCAGCAGGACACCAAGCCTGAAAGGCTTTCACGAAGGGACAAGTCTTTCTCCTCTGTTCCCCCAGGCACCAGCAGCAGTAGCTGATGTCAGGCCAGCTGGATCAGCTTCCTCAGATGACTGCAAACTCCTTTTTTGCAGTGTCAGTCTCCAGGTGGTTTCCAGCTCACCTGGCTGTTGAAGCTGACCACACTGATGTGCATGTTCTAAGAGCTGAATCATTTCTCCTAGCAGCTTGGTTTGGTTAGCTTGGTGAGATTGTGAAACTGTCCTGAGCTGTGGTCGCAACATCTGACCCTGCAGGTGCCAAAGCTCATTCTGTGAGTGGGTTCCTGCAGAGGAAGCTCTGTCTCTGGGGCCTACCCTGAGTGCCTTTGCCTCGCAACTAGTTTTAAGTTGCTGTGCAATGAAGGGCAAACTCCCTTTTCGTGGACAGCCCTCTGGGGCAGGCTTGGCTGGGATGACCATCACTCAAAACAGCATCACACTGAGAGAACGTCTGCTGCTGCTTGCCCTGCTTCTGAGGCTTGGCTTGGCCAGGCAGTGTGTGGGAACTCGCAGTGCTGCTGCCATGGTCACACAGAGCTTGGGAAGAAGGGAAGCATTTCCATAGTGATAGCTTGGGTCAGAGACTGCAACTTGCAAGTTGCTTGAGTTGCAAAATGGGTTGGGCATGGTTCACTATGTCTTGTGAGACGTGCATTGTCTGCACCTTGAGCTATGAACTGCAGTGTGCAATGCCAGCATGCTCCAGCTGTACAGCACCCAAACTCATCCCTCCTTCCAAGCCCATTTTGCATGTCACTTTTTAGGTGAGCAGTGATTATTTTGGGGAGGCAAGCTGTTGAAGTTGTGCTTCATGCATGCAGGTTCTTGGACACTGAAAATTTACTGAGATCTTTAATAAGGAATTTCCATTTTTGTGACAAGGTCTGGTTTCAGATGGTTTCTGCCTCGGAGTGTTCAGTTGAAAACAACTGTAACTTGCTTATGGCATTTTTGCAGGCTCCAGGGAATAATGCAACTGAAGTTTCTCTTCACTTTGAAATGAGGCTGTGATGCTGGGGACTCTGCTCTGTGTGATTTGCAGTTGCAATTAGAGATGGTTTGCATTTTTTGCGTGTGTCTGAAAGAAAGCAAATAGGAATTAAATTAGTTTTCACTTTGAATAAGAATTCTTCTCCTGTCTGTCTTAAATTTCCCAGAGCCTACTTCCTCAACTTGACTGCAAGACACCAGGTTTTCTCATAATCTGCTGCTTGGTATTTGGGTGTTTGGCTGAGATGTCTGCTTTGCCAAAGAGGTGATGTCAGTTTTGTGAAAAATGGGGCATGTGTTGCATTTTCCAGTTCTTCTTACATCACCTTTCTCCTAGCTGCATGATGTGTGTGGCAGTGTAAATGATTAACTTTTGAACATGGGGATATTGTTACCTCCATCTCTTCTGTTGCCCTTTGAGTTGCAGGATTGCTTTCATTGGCAGAATGCTCTGTGAAGTCGCTGTGAAGCTGGCCACTTCCAGCCCTGAAATTGTAATTGTTGATCCTATTAGACAGTTTGTTTTTTTTTTTTTTTTTTTCCCCACTTCAGTTCTGAGAACCTTTCCATAAAAATCTTCCATCCACTCTTTTTCTTCTAAAAGCTGTAGTCAAATTTGAAGGGATCGTCTAGGCATTGTTTCCAGTGCTACGTGTGATCTATCCTGGTGGTTTGGTAAGTTACAGAGGATTGTTGTAGTGCAGGCTGGGTCACTGGGAACTTGGTGATTCCTTGGAATGAGACTGCTGCTTCTTTGGGAGCAAGCAGGCACATACCATCAGCACCTTAACTGATGGAAACTCTTCCATGAAAAATGCATGTGCTTTTAAGGGTTTAACTTGCACGGGCACACCAGGAGTTTGCAGGAAGCTGCAGTGAAAGGTTTAGATGGCTCACAGGACCAGCATCAGGCACAGTGTGCACATGCAGCCCAGACAGCCAACCGAGTCCTGGGCTGCAGCAAGAGCAGTGTGGCCAGCAGGGCAAGGGAGGTGATTCTGCCACTTTGCTCTCATCAGACCCCATCTGGAGTACTGTGTGCAGTTCTGGAGCCCTCAGCACAGGAAAGACATGGAAGTGTTGGAGCAGGTCCAGAGGGGAGGGCCGTGAGGATGATCACAGGGCTGGAGCAGCTCTACTATGACGACAGACTGAGAGAGTTGGGGCTCTGCAGCCTGGAGAAGAGGCTTTGAGGAGACCTGATAGTAGCCTTCCAGTATCTGAAGGGGGCCTACAGGAAGGCTGGGGAGAGACTATTTACAAGGTCTTTTAATGACAGGACGAGGGGCAATGGGTTTAAACTGGCAGAGGGGAGATTTAGACTGGATGTTAGGAGGAAGTTCTTTGCAGTGAGGGTGGTGAAGCACTGGCACAGGTTTCCCAGGGAGGTTGTGGCTGCTCCCTCCCTGGAGGTGTTCAAGGCCAGGTTGGACGAAGCCTTGAGTGAACTGTACTAGTGGGAGGTGTCCCTGCCTATGGCAGGGGGTTGGAACTAGATGATCCTTGAGGTCCCTTCCAACCTTACCATTCTATGTATACCAAGTGCCTTTGTGCCTGCTGGTTTTGTCATTTCCTTTCTCTGTTTCTAGTGAGTGTGCGAATTTCATGAAGGCTGAGTGTGGGCTTCCTGACATCACAGGATGCTCGTACTTCCAAATTGCTTGGGCCCTGGGGTTCAGGATGGCCAGGATTTGTCAGGAAGGAACAAATGAACAGGTAGCTATTCAAAAGGAAGATTTCACTTGAATTGAATAAACCTGGTAAGAAAGAATTTTTATTAATATGTGCCTTGGGTCAACTTTTGCCCTTCCGTGTGACGTCTTAGATAAATCAAGGTAAGAGAGAGGCAATTAAATACTTGTGCTTAAATAGTCTTTTGTGTACTTAAGCAGTGCATGAAAAGTGTGGGAGGTATTAGATGTAGTGTCAACTTCCACAAGAAAACCAAACTTTAACAGCTACTACCACCATTGTTGAGTCATTCTGCTGCATCAAAGACACTTGTAGGTTTTATACTGGTGATTTGGTAAAATCAAGATAAAGAACAGATGTCAAAGATGCCCAAGAGCTTTTTTTCTCTTTTTCACATTTTTTTACCCCCTCCTCAAGAGAACAACTCCCCACTGGTTGTGTTGTTGTTTACTGTGCCTTGTTCTGTTGGCTGATGTTGTGCTTAATCCTGTATCATAGTCAGAATCGTTTTGCAAGGGTTCTGGCAGTTCAGCTGACTGACTGCTGAGTTACAAACCTGAACAACTTGCATCTCTCACTTGAGATGATGAGGAAGTAGCTGATCAGGGCTTCCCAAGTGCTCTGACTCACAGCACTCCACAATCTCAATCAAGTGATTTAGCAAGGTAGAAATAAGCCTGGGGACTTTTTTTTTTTTTAACATGCTTAATTACACCCAGTGAAGCAATGCCCTTTTGCTTGAACAGGGAGTTGCCACACTGCTGGGAAGTCAGAACACTGCTAGAACGGGAAGGCTCAAGCAAAACCATCAAGTTCACAGAGCAGGAAGGAGTGTGTGTGTGTGTTCGTGACCCTGTTCTCTCCCACGTGTTCACTTCCTTGGGCTTTAGTGATGGTGTTTGTGATGGTCAGGCTTAAGTGATTCCCTGTTTACCCTTACTGCTGACTTCTTAAAAACAGGATCAAAATGAGCACGTGTCTGATATTTGGGTTTTTACCCCCTCACACATACTGTTGAAAGGGGAAAAGTATACAGCCTGTCTGGAATAAGCAGTGCCTGGTGCTTAGCAAGGAGGTCTTTACGTGGTGTCAGGATGCTGCTGCTTTTTTCACTTGAATTTTCTCTGATTCAGTGTCTAGATGTCAGTGCCTGCAGGATTACACTCTTCCAGTCTATGTTCAGCACCACACCTGGCAAATGGGAATTTTAGGTATGCTTTCATGAATAAAGAGGCTAGCACAGGCTGACATCTGAAGCATCTGCTGAGCCAGTGCAGCTGCCACTGATGGGGTATTTTCCACTGTGGAAAATGGGGAAGGAGTGGAAATGAGTGTAGTCAGTCCCATTGCAGCCAGTATTGGGCTGGTGCTTGCATGCTGTTCTCCCCAGAACTCTTCCTTGCAGTGTTTAACAATCCTGGAGGTGCAATTAATGTTCATCATATTGTGTAACTGGCAGTGCTGGGTATGAACTCCTTGTCAGACTGTTTTGTCTAAAGCCAGATACTAGGAGATGGCCTTCTCCCTATACAGGTTCTCCTTTCAGGCACAGTCATGTTAATGTCTGCTGTTTTCAGTGGTTGTGAATGCATTTCACTGCCACCTACAGAGCTGGGGGTTCTTTCTTACCAAAGCAGCATGAGAGCAGACTCTTGACAGGACCCATCCAACACATCCTCCCTTTGAGACAGGCATGAAATTGTTGAAGGATCACCGTTTCCTGAGCATTGCATGGAGATATTTATTGCCCTGGCAAGGTGACCTATTCCTGTGTGCTGTCACCTGTCATTTCCATGGCCTGGTGTACTAAATGGCATTTTTTAACCAGGCTCAAACAGTATCTTAATCAAAGGCTTTAGCAGTGAAGAGCACTTTGAACTCTTAGGAAGCTTGATTATTTCTGTCTAGTGTTTGAAGTCCTTTGCCTATTGCACAAATTACAGACCTAACAAACTGCCTTTAGTTCCACCCCTAAATAATCTTGAAATTCACCCTCTTCTCTTCTTTTCCAACCCTCAATTTGTCAATCAGCTGGACATCTTCACAATCACAAACCCCTGAGTTTGTCACAGCTCTGAATTCTCAGCTTGCTGCCTTGCAGCCTTACCCATTTTAATCCAAGTGCTCTCCCTGAGGTAGGCATTTCCATGTTACCAGACCACATCAAGTTCTGACAGGGTTTTACCTTGGCTCCTCTCTGCAGCCCAAAGCCAGGACGTTGTTCTGAAGATGCTCATCTTTTGGCACACTATAGGGGGAGATGTTTGCTCGTGAGTTTAAGCACTCACTATTGTCGGGGATGGGGAAAGAGCAAACCTCTGAGCTCTCCTTTCTGGCTGCCAGATGAAAGGACCACTTTGTTACCAGAGGAAGAACAAAGGAACAGGGGTGTGCTAGTTTCATTTTGGTTTCAAGGTATCTGGCTTATTCTGCATTTGTGCACCGTTTCTTGCCCCTTGATGGTTGGTTTGAGACGTGAGTTTTCTGCCTAGTCTGCCTTCCAGTACATCCTTTTGCTTTGCTATGATTTGTACAAAATCATGATCTTGTACAGTTTACACACAATCATTCATTTGAGCAGGCTGCCCTACAAGGACAGTAAGGGGTTTGGTGCCAGGTGTAATGAAATGGGTAAACCAATCCCATTATTTCCCAGGGTTATTCACATGATCACAGGATGTTAGGGGTTGGAAGGGACCTCCAGAGGTCATAGAATCCAACCCCTCTGCCACAGCAGGACCATAGAATCTATCTCAGGTCGCACAGGAACACATCCAGACAGGGTTGGGAAGTCTTCAGAGAAGGTGAGTCCACAACCTCTCTGGGCAGCCTATTCCAATGCTCTGCTACCCTTACAGTAAAGGAGTTCTTCCTCATGTTGAAGTGGAACTTCCTGTGCTGTACTTTTATAGTCATTACCCCTTGTCCTGTCACAGGGTGCAACTGAGGAGAGTTTGTCCTTTCCCTCCTGACCCCCAACCCTCAGATATTTATAATCATTAATTAGATCCCCTCTAAGTCGTCCCTTCACCAGACCAAAAATGCCTGTGGTCCCTCAGCCTCTTGTCATCAGGCAGTGCTCCAGCCCCTTAATCATCATTGTAGCCCTCCCTTGGATTCTCTCCAGTAGATTTCTGCCCCTATTAACTGGGAAGCCCAAAACTGAATACCATATTCCATGTGAGTTCTCACCAGGGCAAAGTAGAGGGGGAGGAGAACCTCCCTTGATCTGCTGGCCACACTTCTGTTAATGCCCCCCAGGATCCCATTGGCTGCCTTGGCCATGAGGGCACATTGCTGTCCCATGGTGAGCTTCTCCATCAGCACTCCCAGGTCCTTCTCCACAGGGCTTCTCTCCAGCAGATCATCTCCCAAACTCTACTGGTGCACTTTATTATTCCCTCCCAAGCATAGGATTCAAACATCATTTCCTCTGCAGAGAATTTTCTTTAGTGTCCTGTGCACTACGTCGGGATCAGTGAAGGCGATTTATTTCTGAAGGAAAACTTCAAACCTTTCTCTAAGCCATTTCCATCTTACCAGTTGCCTGTGTTGCAGCACCATGGAGGGAAGGTGCCAGTGCTGGAGGCAGACCATTGCATAGCTGCATGGACCCCAATCACTTAAGGCTCCTGTTCTGCAACACTTCCAAAATTACATCAGTTTCAGAAGAATAGTTTTGCATGCACAAAAGAAATCACCAGGTGAGTGTGGTCTTCAGAGAGCAAACAGAATGGGTTATAGCTGTCTGCTCCAGTGACCTGCTGGTCTGTGGAGTTTGGTGTCAGTTCAGCTAGCTGCCTCGTTTTTCAAGGCGCTTGGCTGTGGCTTTTACACTTCCAGTGAAGTTGCTGCTATTTAGAAAGATGACTTGCATGTCATTTGCAAAACATCTAGAAACTGGAGGCACTTCAGCATTTTGACACTCTTAATTAACTGATGGCCTGTCATGAAAGTAGGTTGTAATTAAATGCTGTGGTAATTTTGGCCGTGCTGCTTTTCAAACTTTTTTTTCTATCCCAGCATAATAATTCAGCTGGTGACATCATGTCAGTAAATGTGCTTCTCCTTCCTGAATGCCTACTCAAAAATTGTTGCTTGTGGTTCAAAATAGCTTTAAGAAAATCGTTTCCACCCAGTCCTTGGTGGAAGAGGAAACAGAGATGTTAAAAATTTTCCTGTCACAGACTGTGGCCTCTCATCCTGTTAGGGTCTGTGAGGGTGATGTGTATGTAATATGTGGCAACCTACACATCCTGGGAGAGAGATTTCACACGTTCAAAGATCTGCAGGGTTTCTAGAGCGATCCTGTTGGATTTGTATAAAAAGACTGGAGAAAACAAGGGCAAGTGTTGAAATGGGAATGCTATTACTGGAGAAGCTAACGTGGGATGGACATGTCCCTGCCACAGCCCAGTAACCTTACTGGGCAGAGAGGAGTGGGACTTGCCAGAGGCTGGTGACGCTCACTGCATTTTGAGCCAGGTTCCTTTTGATGTCCGTTTTCTGATGCGCTGCCCTGGGTATGTTTGCCATCTATTCATCTCTTCAGTCCTTTAATAACATCCCTTGTGCCAGCACCATCATGCTGCTGAATGCCTGGGCTGAGACGTTCCGAGGAATATGCTGAAGATCCTTGCTCCGTGTGCGATGAAACAATCTTTGGGGAATAAGTGAAACAAAAGAGCGTGTAGGATATCCTTTAATTCAATGAGGAATGTGGGTGGAGAAGCAATTGAAATGAACAAGATGCTTTGGGGGGTTGTTAATGCCTCGAATACTTCAGGGTGCACTTAAACAAATGTCTGCATGTGTGAACAGCTTTCCTGCTGGAAGAACGAATGCAAGCAGGAGGAGCCCGTGGTTTTTAACCACATCCTTCTCGACCTGCCCTCTGTCACACCTTTCCCATGAGGCATGGGTACTGTATCCCCCATGGCAGTGCAGATAGGACAGAGGTAACTGTGCAAAGAATTCTTAGACCTCCACGTGGTTGTCTAAAAGCAATTGGAGTGGCTGTCTTCCCTCTGCATTGCCCTGGCAGTCATTTGCAGCTTTCTCCTGTAGCAGTCACCAGTTGTCTATTTCAAGTTGTGGTGGATTAGGAATGTTTCCCCCGCCCCAGACACTATTGAAATTTACCAGACCAGTTCAGATTGGTTGGCAGTAAGATAAAGCTTGATCTACAGCAAAGTTAAATTTACAAGCATATATACACAATATATTTACAAGTATTTATAATGATATAAAAATTAGAAATAATATAGTAATCCAGATTCCCTCCCAGACAAAGGTCTGCCCAGAAGGAGCTCAAAACCTTCCCAGGCAGAGACCAAAACAACCAGCACAGCTTACTTGTTATCTGGTTAGCCAAGGTTAGTGGAAGATATTAGAACAGAGTGAAGAAGCAGCGAAAAGAAGCATCATCCCCAGGCAGAGGAGGACAAACTGTTTACATTTCAACTTTTCATCCCTTTCAGCAAACCAATGAATGACAGTGATGTCATCATCATTTTCTTTTTACAGCCAGTTATCTAATTGCTCTCATTAAAATATCCCAATTAACCCCAAACCAGCACAATATGTAAAGGTGAGTGCCAAGAGGATGGAGCCAGGCTCTATTGGGTGATGCCCAATGACAGGACCAGGGGAAATGGGTAGAAGTCGTGGCATAGGAAGTTTCATGTAAAGATGAGGAGCAATTTTTTCCCTGTGAGGGTGACAGAGCTCTGGAACAGGCTGCCCAGGGGGATTGTGGAGTCTCCCTCACTGGAGATACTCAAAACCCACCTGGATGTGTTGCTGTGTGATCTGGTGTAGATGATCCTGCTCTAGCATGGGGGTTGGACTGAATGAACCACAAGTGTGACTGAACTTGCTCCTGAACTGTTCCAAAGGAGAAGAAGATGTACCTGCTCTGCAGCACACCTGTGGGAGCCTTCCTTCTTTAACAGACATAGCTTCAAAAAGCAGTGTGCAGATGGGGTGGTGGTGGATTTGATGCCCACTTACCCACTGTCATTAAGGAGAATTAGGGTGGAAAAGATTAGCGTGACAACAGCAGATAACTCAAGACAGTGTTGCAAAAGTGGTGCCTGACGAATTCCTTCAATAATAAAGTCCCCCTTGCTGGAGTTTGGCTCTGTCATGCATTGGATGATTTAGTCACACAAAACCAGAGCTGTAGAGTCAAGTGTGTTCACGCATAGCAGTTGTTCATCTATCTCCAGTGCAACAAAGAAAGGAAATGCTTCAGATAACAATGAGCCAGCTGCATCTCCCACTTCCTTTTAAGTTAAGTTTCAGTTCTTTTCCTTTTTAAAGGAAAGCCAGTTCTTGCTTTGAACCCAGGAAGACCTAAAGGACAAATGCATAGATAGATTAGATGAAAACCTTTACAGAAGCATTGAAAGAAATGCAAAGGTGTTCTGGATTGAAGTTTATACTTCTGCTTGCTTACACCCTCCAAACAAGCCCTGAACAACACGATCAACCATGGTGGAAATACATAACTGCATATCTGTAGTCATCTTTACAACTCTGCATTTGGGCTGGAAACATTTTCTGAAATGTATTTTCTACCTCAGCAAGAAGCTACGAGCTTTGTGAAAGCTGTGTGCCCTCACTGCTTCAGCAGTCCCTCATTCTCTGCCTTTCTATGCCACAGGCCTTACTGGAATCATTCTCTCTGTGCACTCCCTTCTCCTGCTGAGACTGGCAGGTTCACAGACCTTTGCATCTGGAGGAATGGGTGATGAAGGAAGGTATGGGGAAAAAATTATCCTGCAGTACTCCCTGTTGGGGCCCAGTGCTCCACACTGCTGTCTGTAAGGCACACAGAATTGATACATCACCATTTGGTACAGCACAAGCTCTGCAAGAAGTCAGGAACAGCTGTTTCTGACCTTCATCTGTTCACTTTGTCTGCGTTCTCATCTTGGTCTTCGATTCATTCTTGGGTACCTTTCACATAATCACAGCAGTGGAGGTGGGAAGGTATCTCTGGGGGTTTCTGACCCTCAGCTCGAACAAGATCAGCTAAGGCTGATTGCCCCGGATCATGTCCAGTAGGCATTTTAGTATATCCCAAGGACCAAGCCTCTATGACCTCTGTGGGCAAACTGTGACAGTGTTTGGCCACCCTCATAGTGCAGATTAATTTTTTTCCCCTTTTGTTTAAGGCGAATTCACAGAATGTGCAATGTTTCTTGCAAAAGCAAATGAAAGCTTTTTAGGACTGCTCCAGAAGGATGCATCAACTTCCAGGGCTGACCACACAAGAAGGATTCCTGTTTTTTCAGCTGCTCTGGTGCACAGGTGGATAATCTGCCTGTTGTTGCCTAGCTGTTGTTCTCCAAAAAAGAGGGCAGTAACACCCAGGCCATGTCAGTACTTCTCCAGCCAGGTGACGGATGTGGCCATCTCAACGCTGGCCACAGACTTCAACCTGCTTGGAAGGATTTAAAAGCTGAAAGTGACACCGTATGAAGATGCAGGGAAACTTGTGGTTTAAAGAGAAATTGAAGATGTCCTAATCCTTGCAGAACAAAGATGAATCAGGAGGAACACAGCAGAAATAAACAGAGCGGAGAATTCTACAGAGTAAATTTGATTGTTCCTGTATGAAAGAAAGAGGGTATTAAATTGTGCAGTGGAGGATTTACAGTTATTGAAAGTAAACCACTTCTAAAACATCATATTTAGTGCGTGGGGCTCATTGTTACAAGACCTCACAGATTAAGAAAGGCTTTAGAAAGGCTTAGATTGTTTTTGTGTATAAAAATGTGTGTCCATTCATATGAGATAAGTACGACAACAAACTGATTTATGTGTATAATGGATCTGTAAAAAAGGAAAGCTGACAACTCTTTTCGGCCACAGAATATAGTTATGTTGGAAGGAACAAAAGCCCAGAGTCTCACATCAAAGGGTACCCCTTCAGCACTTCATAAAGGGTTATTTAATGGCACCTGTGTTGATATGATTTTTTGATTGGCAGTGGTTTGATTTTGCACTATATGTAATGAAAACGTAGTCAAGCGTTAATTGTAGTGCTTTGATTTCTCTAAAGTTGCTTCGTTCTTAGAATTTTCCTTGAGTCTGAAGCGTTGGCATTTGAGGGAGTGGGTTTCTGTTCACAAAACCAGTCATTCAGAAATCCTCCACAAAACATTCTCTGTGCTACTGTTTGCTGGTGGAATTCCATTCTGAAATGCCTGATGCCAGCATATGGAACGCGTCTTGCCTCTCCGAGGGAGTGCGTCGAGCACTGAGTACATTCAGTGAAGCCCACACGTCAATGTTTCCGACTGATACTTGTGCAGCCCTACCTTGTCAGCTTGCAAGCTCTCTGTAGGCCTGTATCTGGTCTGGGTTTGGAGAATCTCAGTTTAAAAAACACCTATTCTTCACCATCATGCTTTCTATTGGCCAAGAGAAGTGTGACCAGCAGGGCAAGGGAAGTGGTTCTCCCCCTTTACTCTGCCCTTAAGAGACTCTATCCAGAGGACTGTGTACAGTTCTGGAGCCCCCAGCACAGGAAGGACATGGAAATGTTGGAGCGAGTCCAGAGGAGGCCACGAAGACGCTCAGAGGGCTGCAGCAGCTCTGCTATGAGGACAGGCTGAGAGAGTTGAGGCTTTGCAGCCTGGAGAAGAGAAGGCTTCCAGGAGACCTTGGAGTGGCCTTCCAGGATCTGAAGGTGACCTACAGGAGGGCTGGGGAGGGCCTATTGGCAAGGCCTTGTAATGGCAGGATGAAAAGGAATGAATTTGAACTGGCAGAGGAGAGATTGAAACCAGATGTTAGGAGGAAGTTGTTTGCAGTGAGGATGGTGAAACACTGGCACAGGTTGCCCAGAGAGGTTGTGGCTGCTCCCTCCCTGGTGGTTTTCAAGGCCTTGAGCAACCTGTTCTAGTGGGAGATGTCCCTGCCTATGGCAGGGGGTTGGAACTAGATGATCCTTGTGGTCCCTTCCAACTTAAACCATTCTATGAAGCATAGATACATTGGTGACACATATGAGGCTTTTTAGAAAGAGCTATCAACAACTCAGAAACTTCCTTCTCACAACTGTGAGATATTCTGGTTCCTCCCTCCTGACCAATATATTATACTTGAAGCAGATTTTTTTTTTTCTTTTAGACCAAACTGATCTGAATTATGACTTTTATCCAAACAATGAGAATCTCACGTTTAACTTCCACCACCCTCTGGCACAGCTCCAGTGTTATTCCTGGAGTGCTATCACCTTTGGAAGATGGAAACAGTTATAAGAATGAGGAAACTAAATCATGTCACAGCCCAGTGATGTCCAACATACAGGGGACAGGATGTGAAATTAGGACTTCTATGATTCTTAGTGCAAACTCTTTTTTTGAGCATCATGGAGCAGGTTGCTGAAACCTGTCAGGGGACCTAACAGGTTCCAAGGATTTGGAAAGTGCTTTTAGACAGTTTCTTAGCATATTAAAAAGATGAAGTTCTGTAGCTATCAAAGGTCTTTTGCTCCAGTGAAGCAAAATCACGTATTTAGGTGATGATTTCATGTCTTCCAAATTATAGTAACACTTTTCATAGGAGGTTTCACGGACCTTCATAGGTTTCATGTGGTACTTACTCATGGTGTAAATATAACTACTTGTACTGGGAGAGAAGGATCAGACAGGTTAAATGGCACTCACCAAGTCAGCTAAAGAGCTGAACAAGAACCTGTTCCTCCCAGTTGCAAATGCTGGCAGGCTTTTTGTTCCTGAACACAGACATGCTCATCTGAAATGCTTGCAAACCCTTGAACCCCACAGGGATTCACTAAAGGCATTTCCAGCCTCTGGCCAGACCAGGAATCAAAAAGGGTGCTTGAGCATTTCCAGGGCTTCCAAATGCAGATGAGTAGCAAAATAAACACTAAGAATTAAATGATGCAAATGTTTATTGTTTTCTGGTTAACAAGGATGACTAAATCTTGTGATGTGACTTCTTGCTTAGCAGAGGCTTTCAGATTACCTCGTTATTGCATCCTGGTCTCAAATACTGAATCCAAACAACAGCCTTTGTAAAACTGTCCTGTGAGTATTAGAAAACCAGCCCTGGTTTGTATCTGGATTTGTGTCTTCACTGTCTGATTTCCTCTTTGCAGTAACCCTAGCTCTGCCACATCCACGATGACCCCTGCCTTGCCTGCAGTGCTCCTAGGCTGAAGCAGCTTGTTTGGGGTAGGTTACAGGCGGTGGTGGCTGCACACTGCCCATGCAGCCAGAGCAGGCACTGATGAACAGGCTGGCTGCTGCCATGCTCAATGTGTACTGGCTGGGCTGCAGTGCTCATCCCCTCGCTGTCTGGCCATGGGCTGCCACAGCACTTGTAAAAACTTAATTCCCTTTGAGGCTTACCAGTTTTGTAGCTGTGGCAGAAATCAGCCAAGAGATCCTAAAGATAGGGGAAGGAGGGAGAGGGAAGAGAAAGACGAACATTGTAATTGAATAAGTGGTGTATGCTGCTGAAGCTTGGGCTACTAACTCAAAATGGGTGCCAGAGGGAAAGAAAAAGAATAAACCAAGAAGTAATTAAAGTCCAGAGCTCTTGCTCAAGCTCACACAGACCAGACACAGGGCTTTTAGAGCCTCTAGGCCAGTGTCTGGAATACAGAGAGAGAAATGAAAGGTTTAACAAGCATAGACAGTAAGGAAGTTATGCTTTGTTTTGAAGGCATAACCAAGCCTGAGTTTGCTGTTGGAAAGGATGAAAATGCCATCTGCTGTTGTACTCTTAAGAATATATGGCATGCTTGAAATTTAAACTGGACAATGTAAGAAGAGGTAGTCAGCATGGAATGACTCCAAATTGACCCACACAACAAAAGGGGCTAGGAGGGCTCTGTCTTTTCTGGAGATTAAGTGATATCTAGTGGAAAATGCATCACAGATTAAGTGCCCATGTATTAGTGGCTGTATTGTGTGACTCACTGAGATGCCCTTAATACAGGATTCTGAGGCTGTTTAGCCAAGTGTTTTTATTGATTCAGATTGTTCTAGTGCAGGTAGTACTTGAGTATAATGGATGAAGCTTCCAAAAACTTGAGAAGCATGAAAGATTCAATGCTGATGAGGTAATAAAGATATATGAAGACAGGCGCCACAGGAACTGGACCAATCACTCAGGCACTAGAGGGCAAAATCAGGACATTGTCACTTTCAATGCAGGTCTCTTGGTGTCAGAGGAAGGCTGTAGCTTGACAAAAGAAGGGTTTTGACAACAGAAGCTGGTTAGAGATCACTGGGCACTTGACTGGCAGTGGTGGTAGTAATGAATATCTAGAGTGTGGTTACTGTCAATGCAGGATGCAAGCAGTTGCCAGCAACTGTAGGGAAGAAAGCTAACAGTTCATTCCATGGAACTGAACAAAAGCTTCAGTTGCCCGAGAGATTGGGATGCCTTGGTCCACACTGCAGGCCTTTTCTATGTGAGATCCTGTATGTCAGTAGAAAGCTTGAGTATTTTTATCAGGAACTAGACTGGGAAAGTAACAAACATTTAGCTGCAAGGTTTCCTAGTTGATGATACTATATCAGCCCAGGAGACTACTGAACGTTTCAGTCAGTGACAGATTCTGGAGAGGTAAAGAGCTTCACGTACACTCCTCTAACCATGCCAGTCCTTGGGCTTTAATATTAAGTGTTCCTGTTCTCTCCCCTGATTCTTGCCCTGTGCCTATGCCTATTTATGTTCTCTGCTGCCACTAAAGCTCTTGCTCCACTAGTAAGAGATGAGCAGTGGGTCAGCCTCAGTATGGATTTGAGAGTCTGCTGGGCAGAAGAAAGATCAGTATCCTGCCTGTGACAGCGGCCAGAAGTAGATGTCAGCAGCAGGACAATCATATAGTCACACTTGTCAGGAGTAACCTCCCAGCTTCCAGCAACATATGTCTCTCATTTCCTGAGTGAGAAGTTATCTTTGTGTGCAATATGCTTCAAAGGATTTGCCTTCTGCAAATGAGTCCAGCCTCTAGCCCACAGAAACATTCCCCTCCCCTGGGCTGCTCCCATCATGTGCTCAGCAACACATGATCTGTCAGATGATGCTGGAAGGGATGACAGGTTGTTACTTCGTAGTGCCCAAGGAAATAGGCTTCTGCACGGGCTAGTAAAGAGCATCGGCAGCGATGGTCACAGAGTTGTATCTCCTGTGTAACAAACTTACAGCACTGAACTCTTGCTTGTGTTAAAATAGGGTTTTTACAAGCACTTGATTTTGACATTTCCAGTGCTGGGAAATCTTAACTTGTTCCTCACTGTGATGTCTCAGTGCCTTCACTGGTAGAAAACCTCACCGGGAAGCTGAGCACAACCACCTTTAGCATACAGCCACTGGATTTTGGAAGTACTTATAACCTGTGATAGAGTCACCCCTTCACCTTCTCTTTTTTGATGCTGAAATAGACTGAATGTTTTAACTTGTGACCAAAATAATTTGTGTTTGTCTTCTCTGAACCATCTCTTTTCCAGTTTCTTTTAAGGAATTCAGAATTCAGGAGCATTTGGACTAGTACCAGCAAAAGACATAAACACAACCTTCCACATCTATTTATAAACATGAGAACTGCACTAACCTGCTGGCCACAGCACCACACCACTTGATCTTTTTTTTTCTGATTAAGTGTGGTGACTTGCAACACAAATTTTCCCCTCCCGTAACCACTGTCTTTACTCTTTGGAGCTTGTTTTGAGCATTAACCTGTTAGAAGACACATTCACCCCTCCTGTAACCACTGTCTTTACTCTTTGGAGCTCGCTTTTGAACATTAACCGATTAGAACACAAATTCATCCCTCCTGTAACTACTGTCTTTACTCTTTGGAGCTTGCTTTTGAGCATTAAGCCATTAGAAGACAAATTCATCCCTCCTGTAACCACTGTCTTTACTCTTTGGAGCTTGTTTTTACATCTGGCTGTACAGAAATGCATAGTCTGTGTTATTGAGCTGTTTCAGATACTTTACGTCATGACTTGTTATTTATGATTCCCTATTGCTTACATCACTTGGAAGCTTTGTAAGTGATGATTTTACGCTTTCCTTAGAGCCCTTAATAGCAGCCCAATATAGTGTTAGAACTAATTGCATTGGACCCAGAAACACATTCTTTGATGATGACTTCTTATTTCCCCACTTTGTTAACTGTCACCTAACTAGAGTCTGAACAGTTTACACAGGGCTGTGATGAGTCTGTATCATTCTGGCTTCTTAATTAAAATGCTGCAAGTTACCGAAGCAAATATTTTGCAGACCTACTTACCTTGATCAAGCAAATTTGTAATGCTATTAAAAAAAAAAAAAATCAAATTATTTTGGCAAGATTTATTTTCCACGTTAATTTGAATTTATTGTGTTTCCATCCTCTAATTCTTTTTTAATCAAGTAATGTAGATAATGTCCCATTACCCAGGATTCTTGTCAGGCTGTCAGGTCGTAATTGCCCTGGTCACCTTGTTTACCCTTTGAAAATATTGGTACAATATTTCATCCAGTTCTCTGGAACTTTAACAGTGTTCCAAGATTTATTGAAAATCAACATTAATGGTCTAAAGATACTCTGTGCCAATCCTTTTAAAATTTTTGGATGCAAGTTACCTAGACCTGCTGATGCTCAACTTTATTAGCTTCTGTTTAACATCCTCCCCAGTGCCTGCTGTAATGGAATGTATTTCATCATTATCATCATCACCATCATCATCTGATATTCATATATAATCTGGCTCTTCCCCACATACAGACCAAAATTAGTTATTGAGCTCTTCCTACATTGCTGTTAACTACTCTGCTATTTCTACTGAGAGAGCGAAGCCATTGCTAGGCTTTCACCCCCCCCACCAAAGTTTCACCAAGTAGTTTAGAATCCACTTATTTGTCCTTAACTCTCTTGTTCATAGATCACTCTTGCATCAGTTCGGATCTCATGTCAATTACCCTGACCTCCCAGTGTACATAACTGATGCAGACATACACTGTTGTATTGACCCCGTAACACTCTGTTCCCTTCTTCAAGCAAGACATCTCATAATGTTCCTTCACCTTCCTAACTGCTATCTCTCACTCCAGTTCTCTGCCTTCTGCAAACTGGACTCTCTTATATGTTCTCCTCCATTTCTCCTCCTTGTCTTCTTCTCATAAAAACCTGGGCAAAGGTGCCAAAAGACTTGGCAAACTGAATACCACATGTTCATGCTGACAGGTGGGGGTACTGTTAGGCATCATTTCTTATGACAGTGCTGTTGAGCTCCACTGATGTGAGGCTGACGCACATGGGAGAGCTAAAGATGCTTTTCAGAGATCTTCTGACTCTTGACACCAAATGTGCCAAGTAGCAGGTCATGGCCCATGTCTTACAGCCTTGGTAGGGCTTGGGATCAAAATTACTGCTTTGGTTTGTAGGTTGTGCTTCTTGACATACACGCCGAAGTGTCTCCCACTTGGACAGACACTGTCAGAAGGAGCAGGCTGGAACACAAGCCAAGCAGGCTCCCTGCTTTGAGTTCAGATGTCTGGCACAACTGCCTGAAGCAGCAGCCTGAGCTTTGCCGAGTTCCTGCTCTTCCAGACACACCTTCACTGGGAACCACTCATTTGTCATACACAGAGATACTGAGAAGGTAGGGGGGCATGAGGCCACAACCCATCACCTTTCCCAGTTGCTCCTAACTCCTTTTTCCCCTGCTTTCATGAGACTGTTTTCTTGCAAAACAGCCATTTATGTTATCCTTGGGGCAAAACCTCTGTGTTTGGTGAGAAAACATTCCAGCAAATGGCTGTATGCAGAGAGATTGAAGTGGAACAAAAATACAGCAGCGATGCCTCTGTGAGACAAATGGAGATGTGCTTGCCTGCGTTTGGCTAGAGGGTACAAGTGTTACACTGCTTATCCCATAGTTTATTCCCTTTTGTGCGTGTCAGGCATGTTGTGTGTTCAGCAGGCTGAGGTGTTTCATGAAAGATGTTTTTAGGACAGTAATTGTCTATTGGACAGATATGAATTTCTCTAACACCACTGATTCCTAGAAGTTGCCAGTTGGGGTTAACTGGGAACACCTTGTGGGAGAAAATAAATTCCATCTCCATTAACATGGTATTACCAGCTATGATTGATTAGCATTTTTTAATCTCCTCAGCTCTTTGCCCATGGTCTGATGATTCAGTTGATTAGGAGTTTCTTGCATTTTCTGCTTGAAAAGCATGTAGTTCTACCAGAATCAATGAATAAACATCAAGTGCTTCCCTTTATTGCGAGTGGGATGGGCTGATGCTCTTGGAATGAGAAGGCCTCCATTTGATCACCTGAGCTCATCATACTGTATTCACTGTCGTGCATAGGAAAGTTAATGGAGAAGCACAGCCTGCTGCAAAGTGATAACCTGTCAGGGCAAAGAGCTGGGAATGGCAGCACGACTGCATTAGCCACCACCACACTTGCTTTTGATGCTCTCCTAGGGGTGACATGGCGCTCTGTGGCTGAGAGAAGGCCAGAGTGCTGCTTAAAGGTGAGGCGATGGTGGTTCATGGTACAAGGGGAGATGCTTCTCAGGGGAGCTGAGGCTGGGCCTCCTGAGGAAAGCGGGGAGGTGATAGGCATTCACTAGGAATGGGTGAGGCAGCAGGCAGGGGCACATTCATCACAACGACCCCAAGCAACGCTACAGGCTTGGGGCAGTGTGGCTGGAGAGCTGCCTGGAAAAAGGGATCTGGGGGTTGTAATAGACAGGAGCTGAAGATGAGCCAGCAGTGTGCCCAGGCAGCCAAGAAGGCAAATGGCATTCTGGCTTGGATTAAAAATACTGTGGCCAGTAGTAGGTGATTGTCCCTTTGTATTCTGCTTTGGTGAGGCCACATCTTGAGTGTTGGGTTCAGTTTTGGGCACTGCAATACAAGAGAGATGTGGAGGTGCTGGAGAGGGTCCAGAGGAGAGCAACAAAGCTGGTGAAGGGCCTGGAAAATAAATCTTGTGAGGATCAACTTAAGTAGTGTGAAACAAAGGAGGCTGAGGGGAGACTTCATTGCTGTCTGCAACTACCTGAAGGGACCTTGTGGAGAGGCTGCTGCTGGTCTCTTCTCACAGGGAATTGGAGACGGAACAAGGGGGAACGGCCTCAACCTGATACTGGGGAGGTTTATATTGTATATTAGGAAAAAGTTTTTCACTGAGAGAGTGGTCAGGGACTGGAATGGTGGTTTAAGGGTGGTTTGGATGTAGTGCTTAGGGGTGTGGTGCTTAGGGATGTGGTTTAAGGTGAATCTTGTAGAGTTATAGGTTGGACTTGGCTATACTGGGATGCCTTTCCGACCTGTTTCTGTGCTGTTGGAGTGGCATGAGGTGTTAAGCTGCAAGACGTTGGTGAGGGGCGTGAGGCCCTGGTGCGGGACACTGCCCCTGGCTGGCAGAGGGCGGCTGTAGGCAGCAGCCCCCTCCTGGCTCCGCCGGAGCCGCAGCACTGCTGTAGGTCACACGCGGGAAAATGACGCTTCCTCGAGCTCCCGAGTGCCTGCGGACAGGCTAGGAAAGGAGTCCCGCTCCCGGCAGGGGCGCTGCCATGGCCGCCTCCTCTTAAGGAGAGAACCGGTGAGACTCCGGGCGCATAGTTATGGTTTGGCACAGTCTGTGCGTTTGCCATTGCAGTTCTGAGGCTGCTTCTGTGAGGAAGGAGCGTGGGTCGTTTGTTTTGGCATCCTGTTTTGTTGAGGAGTTAGCGTGTCTTTGAGCGTGCCTGAGCACCCAGGCACCCCTCAGGGCGGCCGTGGGTGTCCCACAGGATAGGGTGTTCCTAATTTTGAAGGTACTCAGTACAAAACGGCGAAGTAAAATACGAACAGCTTTTAGCCGCGAATCTTTCTGCCTACAGCGCGTAGGTGCGGCTGCAGCCGACCGGGGACTATGTCTCGGCCCAGGGCACACCGGTGCGCCGCGCAGCGCCCCATGGTAGCCTCCCTGCGGCGCGGGCAGCGGCACAGTTGCGCCTCACGCAGTTCCTCTGCCTGCGGTTGGTCTGCGGTACACACCCGGAACCGCCCTCCCCGCGTGTGTGTGGGCCGGAGGCTTTAGCTGCCGGGCCGCTCGGGCTAGGTGTTAGCCCGCGGCCCGCAAGGCTCGGCGGGACCCCGCAAAGAGAGCCGTGCGTGCGGCCGGACTCCGTCCATGGCGCTACGGTGCGTCCCCGTGCGCCGGGTGACTCCTCCCGCTCTCCGCCCGTGACGGCGCCGGTAGGCGGCCGGGCCGGAGGTGT
>VWZE01019161.1:20177-39446 GCA_013396675.1 Eubucco bourcierii | reverse complement strand
CCCCCCCCCCGGGACCTCAGGCGTGCGGGGCGAGACGAGGCTGTTTCCCGGGCCGGCCGGCGCCCCGGGGCCGCGCACGGCAGCCAGCGGGCAGACTCGGCTCCCGGCCGGGAACGGGGAGGATCCCTGTTTGCATCCCGTGCCCTTTTTATGGCGTGGTCTCCGCTCTCTCCCCGGGCAGGGAATGTTCCTTGCCCATCGCGATGTGTAACAAGTCACTCCTGCAATGGTGGTAGTGGTGGAGGGGGATGGGGCAGCGGGCGGGATGCGTTTTATAACATCGCTAATTACGCGGAGCTGTGGTCATGTCTCACTCTAAGAATAACTGGCACTCGTGGCGTGTCAGACTTTGTGCAGAGGTGGGTTAGTTACTTACTCGTGGATGTTACGGTTAAATAGGTGTGTGCGGTGGAGGGTGGCTGAAGAACTGTTTTTATCTTCTTAACCAGTCTGACAAACAAGTAGCAGATGGGAATGGATAGACTTGATGTTTTCGTGCTGAACTGCCTTGTTTATTTATAGGCAAGATATTCCTGATTATTTTGTGACAGAGGTTTTTCAGAGGGTTAGATTTTTACTCGTGTTTTCATTCATTTCAAATATTAGAAGTTGACTGAATTCTGGCAACCTTTATGTTAAGTATGGGTGTATAAGATTGGAATTTCTGAATAACACTGCCCTTAATGTTTTGGTCTAGGCTGAATTCTAAACTGGAAGGGCTCCTATATAAACAAGTGAAATAGTGGGGTTGGGGGGGGAAGAAAAAAAAATATACTCTGCTGGAATAAAGCTTTTATTTTCTTTGGGCAGCATTTTACTGACTAGGCAATGTTTTAAAACACTGCTGTTAACTTTTTATTAGCATATAATTTTTGATTGTGTGGAGCTAATCCAGATTTTAGATATACCTTCAGCAGTTGAAACAACATCAAAACCCCCTGTTGCTGCCTGAACCCAGTAGTGCACTTTATTTTGAAATAAAGTCATGGCATGACATAGAGTGTCATAGAGTCATGGAATGGTCTGGGTTGGAAGGTACCTCCAAAGGTCATCTAGTCCAACCCCAAATGGGAGCACTCTCTTTGACCCAGGGGAGACAAAATGAAAAATCTGTGTGGGATCTGAAACAGAAGCCGAACAAGGGCCTAAAACCTCAGGCAGGCTTCCCTCCTAGTTCAAGCCTTGATGTACAGCTGACAAGTTACCATGTTGTGACACATTGTGATTGGTTCTGTCATTGTCCGTTGCTTTATGCTACCTCTTTCAGTGTGAAGAAGGAAGAAGAACACCCCAAAGCTGCAGTGCTGAGTCCTGATGTTGGGTGTTATTTTTGTGTGTTAGCTTTGAGTCAGTTGTTAGGCTGAGGATTAAATACTTTCAAACACACGTTTCAGGATCTGAGGCCTGAGGCTAAGACTGAGATGAAATACAGATTTTTTTAGTTTGGCATAAAGTCTGGCTATGATTGTCTGAGGGAACAAAGGTAGAGACTGAACAAAGATGCAGTATTAAAACTTGTGGCTAAAGAATGATAAGCTTTTAGTATCTGTTGTTGCCTGTCCACTGACTGTGCCAGCTTTAGCAGAAAATAGCTTGCAAGTTTTTGGGTTCACAGGCTACCTATTAAAAAACAATATCCAGAATTCTTTTGCAAAAGGATTAGAGTGAAGGTTTTCTGCCAAATAAAAGTTGGGCAAAAAGAAATAGATTTTGGGAAGAAGTTGTGTATTCGTTGTTTTGTGGACCAGAGAACTTTTCTTGATGGAACTGAGTCTCCAGATTTCTTGACAGAAAATCAGGTGAGGGATGATAGTTTTAGTGCCGTTTCAGTGCAGCTGTTCTATGTGTTGATGAATCAGAGATTTTTTTTTCCCAGGACACTGTTGGAAGACACCAGTATACTCATAAACTCCTTGGAAAGTGTATACAGGCTACTGTTAATTTTTTTAATGTGATTGAGATTAAAGCTGCTAAAGCAATTGAAATTTAGCCTCTTTTAGAGCTCTGTTTGTGATTCTTTATGGGACTTGAACTTGGAAATGAACAGAAATGTGAGTTAACATGTTCAGCATTCCCTCCTGGTGTGTTAGTGAGCATTGAGAAATGTGCCTGTGTAAGGATGCTGTAAGTTTACAAAACTTTTTGCATTTGTGAGAAATACACTGTCAAATACTTTAGCAAAGGGCTAAAGTAACTTAGAAGGGTTTAGTTGTAGAGAATAGAAACAGCTTTTGCTGCTGTGTTGGCTACATCTTGCAACACCAGGAAAATTCCATCGATTAAATGTGTGTGGATGGGAAATTTTAAAGGATGTTTCAAGCATCCTTCATTGATATAGTACTTTTTGCTTAAATTAGAATACAAGATACACATTCATACAAACTTATTTGATAGGTGACCAGAGCAAAACACATTGTATAGAAAAGCACAGTTTGAAACATCAGCATGGTAAATTACAATTAGGGTAATACCTAAAAATGTATGGGCTTTATATAAATAATCATAATTACCTATTTTGTAGGTATAAAAGATTCTGGTTTTGCAGACAAAGTACTTTCCTACTTATTGTTTGGTTGACTGGGTTTTACTTAATTGGAATTAAAGCATAACACAATTTCTTTTAATTTAGCTGTGAAGATTCATTTTAGACATTGAATATTTCTAGATTTTTAATGTGCCCAGTTAAATCTTCATTGAAATCTTCACTGAGAGTGATTCTTGGCTAGTGTTTGTGGGAAGGAGTGAGCACGAGTGTTAGACCTAAGGTATTAAATTGTTCTTAAACTCTGTGTTTCCTTTAAATGTTACTTTCTAGAACAGATTACAAGGCATTGCAAATGCCAAGACCTCTCGTTGGGGTCGGTGGAATATTGCACTCCATGCATTTGTTCCTGACAGGTATTTTGTTTCCTGAATATGCTTTATGATTATTTCCTCCCTTCTGCATCATACAGAGTTTGGGATAGTTAGGAATGCTGCTGTTCAGACTGTCAAAGCAGACACATGGAATAAGAACAATAATTTTAAGGCAAATTTATGTGTATTCTTTTAGTGATTTTTTTTTTTTCCCCAGTCTTGTTTATTACTGGAATATTGCAACACTAATTATATTGCTGTTACACTGCAATATAAGATTTATTACAAGATAGAAGTAGAAAATGTAATAGAAGATATAAATAGAAATGTATAATACTGATACTTGTCAGAAATGAGAGCCCTTCAACTAGTACATCAACATCAAAAAGGCTGAAGGCAAATGATAGAGGAAATCCATAAAGGGTCACTTAGGCTATTTGAAAGGTCATTACCAGAGAAGTCTAATTAATTTAAAAGCATAGGTTAAAGACAACCAGTGCACAACCAGGAAGTTATGGCTGATAACACAGGGAAAATTGTTTCTTCTGTGTTCTTTCATCCAGATCTGCTCCAGTGGGAGTTGACTTCAAGTCCAGTCAGCTGAATTTTACACAGATAGCACTGATACACTAAAAAAAAGGCAGAAAACAAACAGGTGCTAAACTATATGAAAAACAGATGTGGGGTCACAGTCTGTAGAATTTCTATATTTTAGTAAGCTTGGAGCTCTCTGGGTAGCTTCTGTGATACTTCAAGGATAGACTAAGGCAGTAGTTGTCTTAGCGTATGCCAGTGAGGAGAGAGCCTAAAGAAACTAAAAGATTGGTTTGCTTCCATGTAAAATTTGGTAGTTTGGAAATGTCAGTTTGTGGCAGGTGGACCCTACATTATATTTCGAAGTTTTAGTGTCCATATAGGAAGCTTCTCACATATTCTACCCCCAGTGTCCGCTCTATGTTGGGCAAATGAAAACACAGACTTCCCTGCTGGATTTCTGCTTGCACTGCTTTTTTTTGCATTTGTTTCTGTGTTCTTGAGCAGCAATTGCTAACCTTCATGTTGAATTATTTGCTGCTAATGCTAATGGCTGTAGCCTCTACATTCTGCCTCTATGTTGTATAGGTACAAATAACTTTGTACAATATCTTTGGTACAAAGGTATTTGTACCAAATAGGTACAAATCATAGAATGGTAAGGTTGGAAGGGACCTCAAAGATCATCTAGTTCCAACCCCCTGACATAGGCAGGGACACCTCCCACTAGTACAGCTCACTCAAGTCCTTGAACACCTCCAGGGAGGGAGCAACCACAACCTCCCTGGGAAACCTGTGCCAGTGCCTTACCACCCTCACTGTAAAGAACTTCCTCCTAACATCCAGTCTAAATCTCCCCTCTGCCAGTTCAAACCCATTGCCCCTTGTCCTGTCATTGCAAGACCTTGTAAATAGTCTCTCCCCAGCCTTCCTGTAGGCCCCCTTCAGATACTGGAAGGCTACTATCAGGTCCCCCTGAAGCCTTCTCTTTTCCAGGCTGCAGAGCCCCAGCTCTCTCAGCCTGTCCTCATAGGAGAGCTGCTGCAGCCCTCTGAGCATCTTCGTGGCCCTCCTCTGGACCCGCTCCAACACTTCCATGTCCTTCCTGTGCTGAGGGTTCCAGAACTGCACACAGTACTCCAAATATATTTGTCTTGTTTGCTGTGTGTGTTAATACTGCTTCTATCTCTGATATTTTGATGGCAACTGAAACTACAAACCTACCTTACCAATCGGTGGGATCACTGATCAAGGTCACTATCAGTTGTTCAAGGGAATACACTGAGGGTCCAGAAGCCTTCCAGTCCTCTGCTAGGACTGTCTGGGTTTTCCTACAAGAACCGTGGTAGGTGCTAATAGGTACTGTGCTTCTGTTTTCTGTGCTTCCCACCTTTCTAATACCAACAGGAAGCTTGATGAGCCTTTAAAGGGGGTCGATGACATTATGAAGTTGAGTAGGACTTGACAATTTGACAAAGTATTGTCAGTTAATCATGTTTCTTAAAACTGTTTAATTGGATTTCTGTTACTGGTTTAACTGGAAAGCTTTCTACTGGAGGCTTGAGGCATCTACTGACAGGTACTCCAAATAGTGATGGTGAACCCTGATTTAGGGTATGACTTTGCATGTGAATTAGTGCAGTAGTGTCTTCACTAATATCTCCCTGGGCTTTGGCTTGGGTGGAGCTGAACTGTTGCTCACAGTAGCTGAAGAAAGCACTAAAGCCAAATGTACACAGCCATAATTGTGGTGTTTGGGTTTTTGGTTGTTTTTTTTTTTTTCCCTGCCGTTATCTGTGTATAAAAATACTTCTGTGTGGTGGATTTCAGTTTGGTAACTATTTTAAGCCTGCTCCCAGCAATTCTTGGTTAGAGATAGAGGCATTTAGGCATGATCAGAGATGCTGGAGCCTTTGCTTGTGGTGAGAAAATCCCTGTTAAGAGTTAGAGAAGAAATACTGTCTACTGAATTCTCACTGTGCATCCTCATCGTATTTAATTGTGAGTCTTACTGTACCTCAGTTTTACCAAAGGGCCATTATGGGCCTGCTTGAAGAGGCAAATGTTTAGTGTATGTTTTTTGTGCCTTTTTTTTTTTTGTGTTAGTGCAGTGGAAGCAGGGAGAAACTTGTCCTGCTTCTTTCCAGTGTACAAAGCATCCAGAGCTTATTTCCTATCAGGTGATAGTTTGAAATCAGGCCATGCCTCTGTCAGAGATCCACATGAGCTCTGTCAATGACAGAGGTGCTGTAACAGCCCAGTAATACTCATCAGCCTTACTTCTGGATTCTTCCAATTTGTAAAATTGCTGCCATAGGCAAAGTTTGGGTTACCTCTGATCTGCCCGTGCCTCTGTTTATAAATAATGGAGCCCAACCTGCTCCGAGTACAAAGCCCATATTTGACTCCACGTTTGAAACTGTATCTGGACAAGTGGTGTGGGTGAAACACAGGGCAGAATTTGCAGAAGCTGATCAGCAGAGGAACATACACTGGTACATCTTTCTGAAAAAGCAGCACCATGAACTTGAAAGGAGTGGGTAAGGTTCGGTGTAAGGAGATCAAAGAGCTTTCTAAACCACATAATAACTTCTTTATCTGTGAGTGACGTTGCCTATTAGAGGAGCTTTGCTGTCTCCAGATGCAGTTTTGTAGTGTCAAAACTCTGCTTTGAACTCGGCATACATGTTGACTTACCTGCTTGCACTCCCGAGTGTGATCTGTATTGAGTCAGGATGGCTGAAATAAAGGCAGAGACATCTGAAACTCTGGATTTCTGGTGCATATATCATTATAAGTATATATGGTTGGCCCAGATGCAACCCAAGTGTATCCTGGGCTGCATCAAGAGAAGTGCGGCCAGCAGGTAGAGAAAGGTGATTCTGCCCCTCTACACCACTCTCATGAGACCCCACCTGGAGTACTGCATCCAGTTCTGGAGCCCCTCTTACAAGAAAGACATGACAAGACAAGGGGCAATGGGTTTAAACTGGCAGAGGGGAGATTTAGATTGGATGTTAGGAGGAAGTTCTTTACAGTGAGGGTGGTGAGGCACTGGCACAGGTTGCCCAGGGAGGTTGTGGCTGCTTCCTCTCTGGAGGTGTTCAAGGCCAGGGTGGATGAGGCCTTGAGTGAGCTGTACTAGTGGGAGGTGTCCCAGCCTATGTCAGGGGGTTGGAACTAGATGATCCTTGAGGTCCCTTCCAACCTTACCATTCTGTGGTTCTATGATTCTATGGACGTCCTGGAGTGTGTCCAGAGAAGGACCCTGAGGATGATCAGAGACCTGGAGCTGCTTTCCTGTGTGGACAGCCTGAGAGCTGGGGTTGTTCAGTCTGGAGAAGAGAAGGCTCCAAGGAGACCTTCTTGTATCTGAAGTGGGCTACAAGAAAGCTGGGGAGGGACTTTTTAGGGTGTCAGGTGGTGATAGGACTAGGGGGTGGGGGGGATGGATCCAAGCTAGAGGAGGGGAGATTTAGTTTAGATATTAGGAAGAAGTTCTTGACCATAAGAGTGGTGAGACACTGGCACAGGTTGCCCAGGGAGGTGTTGGAAACCCCATCCTTGGGTGTTTTTAAGACCAGGCTGGATGTAGCTCTGGGTAACCTGATCTAGTGGGAAGTGTCCCTGCTTATGGCAGGGGTTTTGGAAGTATATGATCCTTGAGGTCCCTTCCAGGCCTGACAATTCTGTGATATACTCAAGAGGAACTGGCAAATCATGTGAATATACATAAGATGTACTGCTTGATCAGTTGGCCAGTCAGATTATTAAAAGTCTGGGTGGTACTAAAGGACAAACAATGGCAGCTTGAGGTGTTTTTTGTCAACTGATGGCTGTTCTTTGCTAGCATTTCTTTTAGCCTGGGTGATGAAGCTGTTCTCCCATAATTTCCCTTTGCTTCTTCAACAGCTTTATTTTTTCATTTTGTTTTCTCTCTTGTTTTTCAGAGTTGTTGGATTTTAAGGAAAAAGTTTAAGAATGGTGTCATTGGCAGTAAAATATGTGGCCCAGTTTCTAGTGATGGAGATTCTGTGTTGTGCTCAGACATCATTCTGATTTGGGTGCGCCACACATCCAGGGTGTCTCAGGTAGCCTTTGGTGATTTGTGTGGAGGTGACTTGGGTAATCCATGCCCCAGTCATCTGCTGACGATGCCTGGCAGAATTAAATTTGTATTCCTGCTTCAAGGTTTGCAGCTCTGAGCTTTGCATGTCAGTTGAACATAATCAGATGGACTTTGTTACTAGACCAAATCAGGAAGGGCAGCGACCAAAGAGGTAGCTTGGACATTTGCTTTCCCTGTGGCTGTTGCAGAGAAGGAAGGGCAAGTGTGCTTCAGTAATCTGTCTCAGGAGGGGGTTAAGCTATGAAAGAGAACATCATCCTGGATCTCTGTGTGTGTTACTTCCACTGAGTGTTGAATAGGGATAATGCTTGCTTGTGTTTTCAGGACATCACATACCCAAGGAGTGTTTTGCATGAAGTTGTGAAGACAGGACTGAGAACTGGACTCAATTAAGGCCATGCTCCAAAGAGATGAGTGGCTCTAGGACAGGGTCAGTAGAACCTGCTGCTCTGCTGAGTGAGGAGCTCCCATTGCTCCAGTTGAAGCAGTGGGAGTCTAAATAGAATCATAGAATCATAGAATGGTAAGGTTGGAAGGGACCTCAAGGATCATCTAGTTCCAACCCCCTGCCATAGGCAGGGACACCTCCCACTAGTACAGGTCACTCAAGGCCTCCTCCAACCTGGCCTTGATCACCTCCAGGGAGGGAGCAACCACAACCTCCCTGGGCAACCTGTGCCAGTGTCTCACCACCCTCACTGCAAAGAACTTCCTCCTAACATCCAGTCTAAATCTCCCCTCTGCCAGTTTAAACCCATTGCCCCTCGTCCTGTCATTAAAAGACCTTGTAAATAGTCTCTCCCCAGCCTTCCTGTAGGCCCCCTTCAGATACTGGAAGGCTACTAGAAGGTCTCCTGGAAGCCTTCTCTTCTCCAGGCTGCAGAGCCCCAACTCTCTCAGCCTGTCCTCATAGCAGAGCTGCTGCAGCCCTCTGATCATCTTCATGGCCTGCTCTGGACCCACTCCAACACTTCCATGTCCTTCCTGTGCTGGGGGCTCCAGAACTGCACACAGGATCCATTTCTGGTGGCCAGGACTTACTTTCCACATATGCTTCTTTAGAATTTGTGAAAGATTTTATATAGTAGCAGGGAAATGCTTACAAGATCTGGAGATGGAGTGAACTGTTTTGTTTTAATTTAGAACTGTGTTGTGAGTTTTTTAGTGTGAACTCAATCTGACATTATATGTACCCAAGTCCTTTGAGATACTTGATTGCTAAGCATGTTGTTCTACCACCAGCAGAATGCAAGAAACTTGTTTTTCTGTAGATTTAACCCCCTTTTGTCCCACAGGATCTCTCCCCTTCCTCCCCAGCCTGCAACAATTCACCTTGTTCACCATAATTCTGTTTTTTTCCAGAGCTGTGTGTATTGATTGCCCAGCAGGTTGCTGCCAGAAGTACATATAGCAGCTTGCCTACCTCAGAGGACAGTCATTGGGATTTGATTTTACTCTGCAGATAATAATTTTCATGAATGCATATTTTCTTGAAAAGATGAGCATAAATAATAGTGAGTAATCCATTTGGTCCCATAATCTTTGTTTCTGAAGGAGTTCAGATTAAAGGTACAAGAGTTGAAAAGTGATAGCAACTGAACACTTAGTATGTAACTCCTCTTTTACTTGTGTTAAGTAGGCTATGAATACTGAGTTTTCTTTGAAGAGTGGAGGAGATATGAAAGTTACATGGTTAAAATATAACCAGCAAACCAATCTTGTCAATGTGATTTGTTTTATTTTAAAATTCCCTATCTGCAGTGGAATGCAGATAAATGAACATTTAATATGAAAGATGCCTAATTTTTTTTTTTTTTTTAATTTATCTGACAGTCTTTTAAAATTGCTCATTCTTGTGCAGTACTGTAGAAATACCTGCTGGAGCTTGCTTGTAGTAGTATTTTGTAGAGGAAGGCACGAGTATCTGATTTACACCTTTTCACAGGATCATAAAATGGTTTGGGTTGAAAGTGATCTCCAAAGGTCATCCAGTCCAAGCCCCTCTGCAGTCAGCAGGGACATCCTCAACTAGATCAGATTGCCCAGAACCCTGTGGAGCCTCATCTTGAGTATATCACAGGAAGGACATGAAAGTGCTGGAGCAGGTCCAGAGGAGGCTATGAGGATGATCAGAGGGCTGGAGCAGCTCTGCTATGAGGACAGGCTGAGAGAGTTGAGGCTCTGCAGCCTGGAGGAGAGAAGGCTTCCAGGAGACCTGATAGTAGCCTTCCAGTATCTGAAGGGGGCCTACAGGAAGGCTGGGGAGAGACTATTTACAAGGTTTTGCAATGACAGGACAAGGGGCAATGGGTTTGAACTGGCAGAGGGGAGATTTAGACTGGATGTTAGGAGGAAGTTCTTTGCAGTGAGGGTGGTGAGACACTGGCACATGTTTCCCAGGGAGGTTGTGGCTGCTCCCTCCCTGGAGGTGTTCAAGGCCAGGTTGGAGGAGGCCTTGAGTGACCTGTACTAGTGGGAGGTGTCCCTGCCTATGGCAGGGGGTTGGAACTAGATGATCCTTGAGGTCCCTTCCAACCTTACCATTCTATGATTCTGTATCCAGGGATGTGGCTTGAGCCACTTCCCTGGGCAACCCATTCCAATGTTCCACCACCCTTACAGTAAAGACCTTGTTCCTAACATCCAATCTAAATCTGTTCTGCCCTAGTTTGAAACCATTGCCCTTTGTCCTATTACCACAGGCCTCTATAAACAGTCTCTCTCCATCCTTCTTGTAGCCTCCTTCAGTTACTGGAAGACTGCTCTTAGGTCTCCCTGGAGCCTCCTTCTCCAGGCTGCACAATCCCAACTCCCTCAGCCTGTGCTGGTAGCAGAGCTGCTCCAACCCCCTGATGATTTTCATGACTCTCCTCTTGTCCCACTCCATCAGGTCCATGTCCTTCCTATACTGAGGGCTCCAGACCTTGCATGCAATACTCTAGGTAAGGTCTCACCAGAGCAGAGAAAGTGGCAGAATCACCTCTGTGGATCTTCTGGCAATGCATCTTTTGATGCAACCTCAGGATGTGATTGGCCTTTTGGGGGTTTATACTTCAGTATACAGCTGCTGTTTACTGGCTGGTTTGATAGTTTAGCAGAGCATCTTGGTTGTTGTCACATTACAGAGTTACATTGGGAGTGCTATACTGGGTGATTCAAAATGAGTGTTTTAATGATCTCTTCTTTGCTGAATGTGCAAGTAATGCAAAGCTTACCACTTAGGTGGTGTTCTGAGCAGATTGTTTTAAATAGTGTGTGTGTGTTGAAACAGGCTCTTCACTGCAACATCAGATTGTGTGCAGCCTGTGTTCTTGTATGAGTGATGAGGGCTGAGTGAGGCCCCACTATACCCTCTGTGTGTCACAGTTCTTTCTTGTTCTCTAACTGTAAGAGGTCATTCCTTAACTTTAAGCATCAGTCTCTGCACTTTTGTGTCTCTTTATTTACCTTAGTTGTAGTTAACGAATCACCTGTAAAGAGCACTTTAACATATTGCTGGAATTTGGAATAGTTTGTTGTTTTTCTTGTTGTCTGATAGAATGAATGTGGGGGTTTGTGGTTATATTTTGTCTATTTTATCCTTCTTTTTTTTTTTCTTTCTTTTAGCATTAAGCTCCTCTTCTGTACAGGTGATTTGTAGATGCACTTGTACCACCTCCTGCTTTAAGGAAATGCACAACTAGTGGCTCCTATGTAGTTAATAAAACTTGTCTTTGCTAGAGATTTCAAATACATAGATGCTTGAGGGAAGCAGGTAGCTGTGCTACTCTTGAATGCCTGATGTGTGTAGGTGCCAGAGGAAGTATTTCAGTCTAAAAGATGGATGTTTAAGTGAATTTGTGAAGGAGCCATATGGACAGTGAATACTGACCAGGATAGGTAGAAGGCAGGTGGACAGTTGCAGTGGTGTCTCACCATTTGACTCTTTCTTTGGCCACATTTTTTCCTGATTTGTCTTGAGGTTTGCAAAGTGGATTTGCTATTGGTTTTGTCCCCACCATTCCTAGAAGAGGGGAATGATACTGCATGGTTAGTAAGGTTGTTTACGTGGGTTTGTACCAGAGGATCCGAACAGTGATGTTGAAACATGAGGCCTCTCATGTTTTGGTTTTTTTTTGGTTTGGGGTTTTTTTTTGGCTTTTTTTGTAATTTTAGTCAGAGAAGGAAGGAAGGAAGCATGAGTAGGGCAAAAGAAAACAGATGCAGGAGGAGGTGAATGAGGAAGGAGTATGTTTGAGAGGGTAAAAGAAGACTAAGAGATGAAAACAGAGCATGAGAGCACACTGCAATCTGAGAATCACAGAATCAGTCAGAGTTGGAAGGGACCACAAGGATCATGCAGTTCCAACCCCCCTGCCATGAGCAGGGACACCTCACACTAGATGAGGCTGTCTAGAGCATCATCTAACCTGGCCTTAAACATCTCGAGGGATGAGGCTTCCACCACCTCCCTGGGCAACCTCTTCCAGTGTCTCACCACCCTCATGGTGAAGAGCTTCTTCTTAACATCCAGTCTGAATCTACCCATTTCTAGCTTTGTTCCATTCTCCCCAGTCCTACCACTACCTGACAGCCTAAAATGTCCTGCCCCAGCTTTCTTTTAGCCCCCCCTTAAGATACTGGAAGGTTTCAATAAGGTCTCATGAGAGCCTTCTCCTCTCCAGACTGAACAACCCTAACTCCCTCAGTCTCTTCTCATAGCAGATGTGCTCCAGCCCTCAGATCATCCCTGTGGCCCTTCTCTGGACAGCTTCCATCACATCCATATCCCTCTTGTAATATGGACTTCAGAACTGGATGCAGTACTCTAGGTGGAGTCTCACCAGGGTGGAGTAGAGGGGGAGAATCACTTCCCTTGCCCTGCTGACCACACTTCTCTTGATGCAGCCCAGGCTCTGGTTGCTCTCTGGGCTGCAAGAACATACTGCTGGCTCATGTTGAGCTTCTCATCTGCCAGCACCCCCAAGTTCCTCTCCTCAGGACTGCTCTCCAGCTAGTCACTGCCCAGCTGTATTGGTGCTTGGGATTGCCTTGACCCAGGTGGAAAGGCAGAGAACAGAAGTAGGGATTTGTGGCTCAGTGGAACCACAAGGATGTGACAGGTATTTCTCACTTCTGGAGTGTCTGAGTGTAGTAGGATTTGGTGTTCCTAGAGCTCCATAAGGTTTCTGAAAGCTGTATTTTGACTCATTAATAATGAATGCTTTCCAAAATGTTAATACTGGTTTTTAATCTGTTAAGCCTTTATTTCCTGGCAATGCCAATATTGATATGGAGTTATGGGCACTTAATTTTCTATCTAAATTTTTCTGGAGTCTTGCATAAATTTCAAGTAAATGCCCTGATCAATATACTGCACCACTGGAATGATGGGACCAAAAAAGAAAAAGCTTTCCAGTGAATCTGAATGCAGATTTCTGAGAATTTCTGCTAATTAGCACTCAGCAGTGTTAGAGGCATATTAACAGAGCTCAGCATCCATCAGGATCATACAAACAGCAGTTTCAGTACACACTGTTGCCGTGGATGTATTCAGTTGTACCCAGTTAGTAGTTACAGTTAACTTGATACATAGTGTGCTGTGAGCATCAGCAGCGTGGTTAAAGCATGGTTACAACTGTGGGAGTGAACTTTGCTTCATCTGACCAGACAGCAGTGGTCTATAATGTCTTGCTATTATGTGTGTAGATGTGTATAAAAACTGAATTTTGGCTTCATGAGAATAGAAAGATCAACACAAAATGGGAATTACAAGTGTATTGGTTCGAGTTTAAGCTTTGCAGGGGGCTCAAAATATAGCTAATACAATAATAATAGGATACCTTCTTGTCTCCCCCCCCTTTTGGAAAGAAAGGAATTAGATGTAGAGAGAGAAGGGGTAAAACACCCTAAGAACAGTCTTGCTTTGATTTGGCAGGTAAAATAAAAACTTCAACAATAAATAAAAACTATTTAAGGTAGGGGAGTTACAAAGAGCTATAGGGAAAGGAAAAAAAACAAGATACAAAAAGTATATAGACAGCCAGATTGATGACAATGGATGGAGGTAGATTCAGGAAGGGATGTCCACCATGTGTTAGAAAATGGCCATGTGGTAAGTCAGGAGCAGCAGGAACAAAGTGGTGCTATCGGGCATGCAGGCCAGGAGAGACAGAAGCAGGAAGCTCCTCTGTTTATATAGGGGGTCCAGACAGAAAGTGGGTCTGGGCTAACCACTATACCTCGGCTCAGGCAGACCTGAGATCAAGTTCAGACCACTCTCCCCACCCAGGAGGGTTAACCTTTTACAAGTTACTTCCTTTGACATAATTTCAGGTTGAAGGGAGTGTGAGATACAGATTCATAGATCTCTGACTTTGTTTTCAGGTATGCAAGATAACCCAGCTCTAAATAACTTAGGGTTTGAGAAATGACATGAAATTTCTTAAAAATGCGTATGTGTAAGATTTTAGAGCACTGGTTTGTCTTCTGGCTGTCAAATGAGCAGTGTCAGAAAGAGGATGTACCCCAGGGTGTTGATAAAGGGAGCAGTAGTAACTGCCTGACTGTAGGCATTCAGAGTTTTGTCCTTTAGATCTCTAAAGAGCAGCTGAGTGCATAAATTGTGCTGCTTCTAGCAGCTTCTCTCCCCACTGGGTGCAACTCAGAATGGATGGTCTAGGAAATGGTATCAAGGTGTTTTCCCTCTATGCTTGTCCTTTTCATCTGCCCCACTCTGGTTGCATGGCAGTTCTGGCCTTTAGTATGAGATGCCCAGGGAGGTTGTGGCTGCTCCCTCCTTGGAGGTGTTCAAGGCCAGGTTGGACGAGGCCTTGAGTAACCTGTACTAGTGGGAGGTGTCCCTGCCTATGGCAGGGGGTTGGAACTAGATGATCTTTGAGGTCCCTTCCAACCTTACCATTCTATGCAGATTTTGCTCATATCAAGGTCCTGCAATGACAGGACAAGGGGCAATGGGTTTAAACTGGCAGAGGGGAGATTTAGACTGGATGTTAGGAGGAAGTTCTTTCCAGTGAGGGTGGTGAGACACTGGCACATGTTTCCCAGGGAGGTTGTGGTTGCTCCCTCCCTGGAGGTGTTCAAGGCCAGGTTGGAGGAGGCCTTGAGTGAACTGTACTAGTGGGAGGTGTCCCTGCCTATGGCAGGGGGTTGGAACTAGATGATCTTTGAGGTCCCTTCCAACCTTACCATTCTATGATTCTATATCACTTTTAAGTACCAGACCTCTGTGGGTTTCATAAAAAGGGCAATTCCTTGGCAATTGTAGGAGTTAATTAATGGTTCTAGGGGACCCTGGTCAGTTTTTCCTTTGCTGCACAAATCTAAGAAACATCTGGAGTGATGATCAGTGTATTTGGGATTTTTTTTTCTTTTTTCTTCCCTACATTAGAAAGAAGAAAAACTCATAAAAGTATTAGAATACAGGATTAACCCACTCTGAGATACATAGTATATGACTTTATGCAATTTTATTCTTCATATCTGTTAAACATTAACTTCTAATGGTCAAACCTTTGTATCTCAGATACAGAAGCATAAAAAGTCACCGTCATAAACCTAGGTGTTCTGTATTCAAATGTAAAGTAACAGCTTCAGGATGTTAAAGGTAGTGATTTTTTTTAATCAGTGTTACACTGATGATGCAGAAATTAAGAGATTTGAGTTCATATTAACTTTGTATTTAATGCACTGTGCATTTATATTTCTGTGGTTTACAACACTTAAAACCTGGGAGTCGTATGAAACAAAATGTTCTAAAACATTAAACTTTGAAGTGAGATCTGTGAGCATAGGAGTAAGCTCAGGACTGGCTTTTCTCTTTTTTTTTCCAGCTGCACTCCCCTGGAAACACTTGCACAGATGGCAGCACTGCAGTGTAAACCTATCTGTTTGTTCTTCCGGGGAGCTGGGGATGGATACTCCCAGGCAGTTACATAAGGAGGACGCATGGTTCTTGTCTTCAGGTGCTGAGGGCCCTGCCTCTGCAGCCTGCTGAGGAAGCACTGGCTTTGTGACAAAACTCTTGTGTCAGGAAGAGAAATTCATTTCTTTCTCCTTGAAATAGTAAGAAGGGTAGGAAATAGAATTGATTTGCTTCTGTAAACTGTGCTAAAGCAGGTGTCCTTTTCAGTTGGGCCGCTTGTTCTTATTCACTGGAGGACAAAGGTTGAGAACCCTCCTACTACTTTTGCTTGCCTCCTTGGTACTTTTGGCTGTGCTACTTTCTATAATGCTTCTTTGAAGTTGCTGTTCTTTTGACTGCCATGAATGATACTGCTCTGGCACATGTGAATGTCTCCTTATGGAAACTTGGCTGGAGACAGAAGCAAAATAATAGCTTTAAAATGACACGGGGAAAAGTCAAGGGAAGAGATGCAAATATAAGTGAAATAATTAGGGAGACCATATTCTGTTTGGATGTTGTCCATCTCTGTTCACTTGACTGGAAAGACAGACAAAGCAGTGCAACGCTGGAATATTTCCCTTTTGTCAGCATTCACAGCTAGTGAGCTGTACAAAGTGTTGTATTACACAGAAGCAGCCTCTTGTGCCCCAGTCTACTTTTTGATTGGTTTGCTTGGAGTAGTAGAAACATCAGTGAATTCTGGGAGAGAAATCCAAAGGATACCTGCTCATCTTGAGCTCTGGGTGCAGGAAGAGGGCTAGCAACAACCGTGTCCTGTTTCTTACATTTCATCTCTTGCTGCTGTGTTTAGTGTTGCTTATTAAACAAATTTCTGGTTTTATTGGAGTTTTCTAATCCTGAACCAATTCTTAGGCAAAGTATTTTTGAAAAATGTTGTTCTTATTTGCTGAGTCTGCTTTTAATAAATAGTTGAAACAATAGTTTAATTTATTAATAGAACAATCCGTGTTGAAATGTTCAATAGGGGCCTAATCCCAAGCGCCTGCCATTGCAGGCATTTTCGTGTGTGTGACACAGATACTGCTACTACAGTGTCACAACCACTTTAAAATGCCTGCTCTTTCCTTCCTGTGGCATGCACTAGGGAGAAGGAGTCCTCTGCTTTGTCTTTGTGCAGAGTGAAGAGCAGTCTGAAAGGCAGTGAAGAGCAGTCTGAAAGGCAGTGCAGTGCTCAGGAGGGGCAGGAGCAATGAAGAATGAAGCTTCCATTCACTTGGTGTGCAGGACATACATTGCCCATACAGGTTAGAAGTGCTGGTGTGTGCTGTATCCTGAGAGGGGTCTGGAGGGCACCAGTATGGCATGACAGAATTATTGGTGTCATTGCCCATTCTCATTATGCCAAGCTTTTCATCACCTGAGTGAAGAATCACAGAATGCAGCAGGTTGGAAAAGACCTCTAGGATCACTGAGTCCAACCTATCACCTAACCCTTCTAATGAACTAACTCATGGCATTAAGTGCTTCATCCAGCCTCCTCTTTAAACACCTTCAGGGATGGTGACTCCACCACCTCTCTGGGTAGCCCATTCCAATGGGCAATCACTTTTTCTGTGTAGAACTTCTTCCTAACATCCAGCCTAAACCTGCCCTGGCACAGCTTGAGGCTGCGTCCTCTTGTTCTGTCACTGGATGCCTGGGGGAAGTGACCAACCCCTGCCTGACTATGACCTCCTTTCTGGTAGTTGTAGAGAGCAATGAGGTCTGTTTTGAACCTCCTTTTCTCCAAGCTGAACACCCCCAGCTCCCTCAGACACTCCTCATAGGGCTGTGCTCCAGGCCCCTCAGCAACCTTGGTGTCCTTCTCTGGACAAGTTCAAGCACCTCAACATCTTTCTTAAATGAAAAGACCCCACCTTTTCCAATTTGGGAAGATTAAGCTTCATCTGATCAGATCACATTGTGTATCCTGAAACTTTCTACCTGTACAAGGCCACTTTTCCCCTCTTTGTGTAGCCCCCTGCTACACATGTAGTGAGGCTGAGATCTGGCTATACCCCATCAATAGCCTCTCTGAATCTCCCATCTGATAGTTCTGGAGTGCAGACAAGCCAGGAAGTTCAGATGCTAGCGTTGAAGTCTGGGCTTGCATTTAAGGTAATGCCTGGTTCAGCTAATCTAGCAGTAATAAAGCGCCTTAAAATGGCTGCAGATGTATTCCTGCCTACTCAAAGACATCTTCTCACTGGTAGCACATTACAGAGGATCTGTAGTGTAGTTAAGTATTGGATTCTTGCCAGTAGATGAAAGCATTTTTTAGCATCTCTTCATGCTTTGAGCTTCTTCCTCATTTTTTAAACCTAGTATCGAAATTGCTTCTTTTTCAGTCTCTTTCCATTTCTTATGAGCTATTCCAGTTAGTACTAGTTCATATTACTTCAGTTTGATGTTGCAAACATTTTTTACCTTTTTTTTTTTTTTCGGTGGAAGATACTTCTGATTTTTTTTGTATTTAGTACTCTTTTCCTCCATATTCTTCCTCCTCTTTTTATTCTGGGCACGTCTCTGCCTGTCACATTTCTCTTCAGTTTCTGTTTTGCTTTTGCAATAATTGACAGTTGCCCTCTCGGAGCTCCTTAGGGAAATCAGACCTTGTAGAGTACAACCAGAGTGATGCCACTGTAGGGCAGGAAGCAGAAGAGTTCAGCCAGCCATCAGCAGAAGAGAAAAGAAACCGAAATGCTTGAAATGAGCACAGTGGAACAGCAGAGCCATTGGGCCTCCCTCAGATACAATCATCTTAAGTCTCAGTAGGCACATAGAAAGAGGAAAAGGAATTTGGAGTACTGGTGAAAAGAAGCTCAGCATGAGCCACCAGTGTGCACTTGCAGCCCAGAAAGCCAGCAGTATTCTGGCTTGCAGCCAGAGAAATGTGGCCAGCAGGTCTAGGGAGATGATTTTCCCCCTCTACTCCACTCTGGTGAGACCCCACCTGGAGTACTGCATTCAGATCTGGAGCCCCTGTGACAGGAAAGATCTGGGCATGGTGGTACGTGTCCAGAGAAGGACCACGAGGATGATCAGAGGGCTGGAGCTCCTCTGCTATGAGGACAGACTGAGAGAGTTGGGGCTGTTCAGTCTGGAGAAGAGAAGGCTCCAAGGAGACCATCTTGTGGCCTTCCAGTATGTGAAAGGGGGATACAAGAAAACTGGGGAGGGACTTTTTAGGGTGTCAGGTAGTGATAGGCCTGAGGGGTTGGAGCAAACCTAGAAGTAGGTGGATTCAGATTGGATCTTAGGAAGAAGTTCTTCAGTATGAGGGTAGTGAGACACTGGCACAGGTTGCCCAGGGAGGTGTTGGAAGCCTCATCCCTGGGTGTTTTTAAGGCCAGGGTGGATGTGGCTCTGGGCAACCTGATCGAGTGTGAGGTGTCCCTGCCCATGGCAGGCAGTTGAAGGTAGACGATTTTGAGGTCCCTTCCAGCCTTGATGATTCTGTGATTCTTGTGATTCTGTTTTTGGTGGAAGGGTGTGCACTTTGTTCAGGTGACACTGAAGCCTTTTTTAGCTTGTGTGTGAGCTGTGCAAAACCTAAGAATCATGACTGTGAATGTTCTTGGCTGTTCTTTGGAGTTTCTCTTTTTTGCCTTTCTGCTGGTTTGAGGCTAATGAGAATATTTTAATAAAGAAAATTACACTATAGGCTGTGAAAGGAAAACATCATGATGTCTACTTCACTCATATGCTTGCTGAAAATTTGTTTTGGGAAGAGAAACCAAAATATAGATAAGTGAGTCTCTGTCTCTTGCTGGGAGAGCAGCTTGGGCAGTCTAGCAGCTTCTGGCTCTGGCTCCTCTGCTGATTAATTTTCACTAACCACCTT
>VWZE01019161.1:0-20103 GCA_013396675.1 Eubucco bourcierii | reverse complement strand
GAACTCCCAAGCCATCACAACCTTGATACCTGTTTTAATACAGTTCTCTTCTGTTCAATTCTTATTGGAAAAATAGCTCAACTCTGTTTCTTTTGTCAGGAAGTCTTTTGGTAATTGCTCTTTGTTTCAGCATGTTACATCCATATCTGTAAGCATACTTTGATTTTTTTGCATTGATCTTTGTGAGGGGAAATGGCTGCCAAGAGTAAATGTTGAACTGTAAACGGAAAGCCCTAGGACCTGCAGGTGATACCTCTTCAGAGCTTTGGCTGGAGACTGACCATGATTGATTGGACTCATGTTCTTCTATGCTGAAAGGCTACCAACAAAAAGTTATTGCCTGGAAAGAATGGAACCAGGCAATAAATCCAATGCATAATAAAGCTGTGCTGTTGCCCTGAATATCCCTTGTTGGCCCAGAGCACTGGTAACAGCACAGCACATCTCAGCTGGAGGGTGCTAGGTCTGGTCTGTTTCCGATGGGTGAAGATTGAACTTTGTGGTTAATGTATGACTGAGTGGGCCAGGGGAGATGTGTTTGATGTTCACGGTGCAGTTGACAGGCCTTGCCATAAATCACAAACAGAACTGCCACTGTTTGATCTGCCTTTTCCAAGGGCTCACTGAAAATGCATCACTTTCCTCCACCTGCAGGCCAGGAGAGGACATGGTGGTGGTACAGATAACCTCGCCCTGCTGCCACATGTCCTGCACATCTCTTTGAAAAAGCTCTTCAGACTGAAACCTTTCTGTGGAATTAAATTTTCTTCTCCTCTATTTTTGCATGCATATGAAGCATATCTGAAGAACTCTGTAGTACAGTAATTTTTACTGTTTCAAAATACCCCAAATTCTTCTGAACTTGTAGAGGTAGAAATAGACGTGGCATGAGAAATTCTCGTTGTGTACAGCAACAGCTCTGTTGGCATACAAAGCTGCAGGATTTTGTTCTGAGTTTGGAAATAGTACCACCAAGTGTCCTACTGTTCAGTTCATTAGTTTCCTGGAATTATTACTGTAGCTTTTTTCTGAAAAGAATAATAAACAACCCTGGGAAAATGATAGTGTAGCACTGAGTGTGGATTTCAGGCATGGAGAAGTGCAAGTTTTTTTTCTAAGCTCTACTCACTTTGCTCAAATTTTCAGATTATTTTCTTTTTCTAACATGGTGCTGCTCTACCAAAATACCAGTGAGCAGCTCAACTACCTAACAGGCCAAATAAATTCATGTTTTAAGGTAACTTACCTCACTTCTTGTTGCACTGTTTGTCATAAACTAGTCTCTTTGCTCATGGCTGTGGTGGATTTTTGAACTGTGCTGACTGCTGGGATGCAGCTTGTGGAAATGAGCATCTGACTTGTAGAAGTGCTGTAGTTAGAGTAGGACAATTTCTTCCTATATATATATATATATATATTATTTTTTTTCCTTGGGTCCTGTCAGCTATTGAAGGTTGATGCCATTGTGGTTTTTGAGGAATTTGAAGGGAGCCTAAGGTTGTAGGGGAAATAATTAAAAGATAAACCCAGTTGTTTAGCTGCGATGAAATCGGTGGGAAGCTGCTGAGTGCAGTTTACAGAATATAGAGGGCTGTGAATTTTTGTTGAGTATCAAAGCTGCTATCTATTCCTTTTTGGAAGGCTTGTTGTAGTGTAATATAATTAACTTCAGAACCTAGTTTTATAAATTAAGTGTTGCAGACAAGGTCATCAGGAATACAAGGACAGCTGGAGTTGCTGCCTTACTCTCTGGGTTTACAGTTAAATGAAGAATAATGGTAGGTGGGATAGCAGTGTGGGGTTTATCATCAGCTTCTGCTCACCAGAGTATTGGAGCAGTGCATAGATCCCCAAATTTAAAGCTGCAAATGTAATCCAGATCATTGGAAGGCTTGCAGCATTTGCCAAATGGGCCTGTGCTAGCTGCAGTCATGAGCTGAGAACACCATGGTTTGTGGCAGGATTATCAATCATAAAATACATGTTTATATTTTCTTTCTAGGATCAAGTAGAACACTCTGATTCAGCAGAACTGGCTGGTTGTGCTGCAGTCATCATGAGTAGGCACAGGGTCATTCGTTTCTTAACATATGTGTAAGAGAAAAAGGTAAGAGGCAAGTTCTGCTTTAGAATGTAATGATTCAGGGGTATGTACTTGCAATGCATGGGCTGCTATGTGTGCTTATGGATGTGGAGCTGTATCCATACACCTGGATATGCAGATGTGTGAGAGCTGATGGAGTATTTTGAGCATTTTGGTGGATTGATTTTTACAGAGAGCAATTGCCTTGTTACAGAGCAAAGATGCCTTGCTTAGTTGGAGGGAGGGGGGAAGCGCAGACTCTCCTTCTCAGTCTGTGCTGTAGGCAGATCTCATCAGTTGACAATACAGCCGCTGCTGAACTCTGAGCAAGCTGGTCGTTGCAGGAAAGGTGCTTGACTTCTTCCTCCCAGGGGAAAATAGTACAAAGATCTCTAAAAGGAGCTGAAACTCTCTGTGGACTTGACCATTGTTTCTCGAGGTTGAAGGAAGTCCTCGGGAGCACCAGAACTAATAAATTAATTTGTCCAGTTGATAGGTAATTCCACGTTGTCATGCTATGGGAAAAGGACATTTTCTGGATGTCTGATTTTTATTGGGATGAATGAGCAATGTTTGGTTTCAGTCTGACCATGCCCCTTGTGACTTTCATCTTAGGAGTCTTTCACATCTATTTTTGGTGCTACTACTTGAGTGTTTTGTTCGGTGAGAGTTCACTGATGCGTATCTCTTTGCAGTTTCATACTGTAAGAGCAGTCTGCATGGGACAGCATGACAGAAAGTCCTGAGATCTTAATGGTAGGTTTGAGGCCTTTGCTGTGAGGCTGATAGTTGTATGTTGGTGCTGTTTGCTTTCTCTGCCTTTTTTTTATTATAGTGTTTTAATTAGAGTACGTTGTGCTTTAATATAGCCTTTTGGTCATCACCCACTCTAGGGGGATTTTAAAGGTTCAGAGTCACAGTTCAGGTGGTGAAAAAATCATGAGGGTGGGTTTGGATGTGCGGTGCAGAAGATCATGAGTGTCCTGGTTTTTCTGGGACAGATCCTAGGCTAGCCTTGGGCTGCTGACCATTAGCAGTTTTGAGTCAGTCAAGGCAGCTGACCCGAGCTGGTTACAGGTGTGTATCTCAGGCTGTACACCTCACACTCATTGGAAAGGGAGAGGTTTGCTGAGGATGAGGAGCCTCCTGCCTGGGGTTTCATTCTTGTGCTTCTCCTGACTATCCCTCACTGTTCTTGATGGCTGAACTGCTGTTTTCTGTGATCACAGTACCTTTGCTGGGCTGACTATAACCTTGTATGCTTTGTGTTTGCACTGGTGTTACTTTGGCTGCTTCGTTAAACCTGTTTCATTTTAACCCAGGGGTCTTTTCCCCATTCCCCTTCTCAGCTGGGGAGGAGTTGTGGGGTGACCGAGTAGCTGCTGTAGTTTAGCCCCAGATATGGGCTAGACAGTGGGTTAGGTAATTCCTTGTTGTAGAGACTAAACCAAATATGAGTCTTCCTGCTTTGCAGGTGAAACAGGAGACCTGTCTCTTTGTGCACTCGGGTTCCCAGAAAGAAGCGGGCATGTGGGATATCTGAGCTGTCTTGACAGGCAGACTCCAAGGATAAGCCTGTTCAGGATACCATCTAATTCTGAGGAAGGCTTTTCCATCCCTTACTTCTTCTGTCTGCTGCTGTCAAGTTTGTCTTATGTCTGAACACTGTGATGACTGGGATAGTGATTCTGGATTCACATGACACACACATTCTGGTACATGGACCTTTATATTTAGACATCAGGGGAGAGGAGAGCCTGTAAGCGTGATGGAACATTAAGTTCTTAAGATTTCACAGAATCACAGAAACATTCAGGTTGGAAAAACCCCTCAGGATCACCAAGTCCAACTGATAGCCCTACTCTGCAAGGTTCACCCTAAACCATATCCCCAAGCACCACATCTAGAGGACTTTTAAACACATCGAGGGTTGGTGACTCCATCACCTCCCTGGGCAGCCCATTCCAATGCCTGACCACTCTTGCTGTGAAAAAATGTTTCCTAAGGTTCTGTCTAAAGCTACCCAGTTGCAACTTGAGGCCATTCCCTCTTATTCTGTCACTTATTACTTATGAGAAGAGACCAACATCAACCTCTCCACAACCTCCTCTCAGGTACCTGTAGACCCCTCAGATTCCTCTTTTTCAAACTAACCATCCCCAGCTCCTTCAGTCTCTCCTCCTAAGATTTATTTTCCAGACCCTTCCCCAGCTTTGTTGCCCTCCTCTGCACTGACTCCAGTGCTTCCACATCCCTCTTGTAGTGAGGTGCCCAAAACTGAACACAGTACTCAAGGAGCAGAGTACCAGGGGACAATCACTTCCCTACTCCTGCTGGACACAGCATTTCTAATCCCAGCCAGGATGCCATGGGCTTTCTTTGGCACCTGGGCACACTGCTGGCTCATATTGAGTTGCTTGTCATATGCAACCCCCAGGTCCCCTTCAGCTGGACAGCTTTCCAGACGCACTACCCCAAGCTTGTAGTGTTGCTTGGGATTCTTGTGGCCCAAGTGCAGGCATCCAGCCTTGTTGAAGCTTATGCCATTAATATTGTTCCATGGATCCAACCTACCCAAGTCCCTCTGCAGAGCCTCCCTACCCTCATGATAATCAGCACTGCCACCTAACTTGGTGTCCTCTGCGAACTCACTACTGACACACTCTGTGTCTTCATCAAGGTCATCAATAAGGATGTTAAGTAGAAGTGGTCTCAACACTGAGCCCTGGGGGACACCAGTTGTGACTGCCAGCTGTGTTTAACTCCACTGACCACCACCCTTTGGGCCCTTTCATCCAGCCCGTGCTTTATCCATCAGAGCTGTGCTAGCCCAAGCCATGAGCAGTCAGATTGTCCATGAGAATTTAGGCATAAAGATCATAAGTCTGTGCTAATGTGTGAAGAAATTGATAAATCAACCACAGTTTCTGAATGACACATTGAAACAATCTGATTGACAGGCTCTATGGTTTCATTAGCTTTTGGCCATGAAAGACAGGAGGGGACTCTCTAATGGCTAACAGGGGATCTTGGGTTCTTACTGTGCTAGTGGCAGCCATTGTGTGTTCTTTTCTTTTCCCTTTTTTTTTTTAACAGACAACTAATTTGCTCTTTCATGTGGGCTTAATTGGTCTTCTCTGCCAAATCTTTGCATGGAGGATTGTATTTTTAAGAAACTACCCTATGCTTTTCACTGGATTGGTGATTTATGTCTCCTTGTCATTGCACTGGCACACTGTCCTCTTCTTTGTGCTGTTCATCCCAATATATCTCCTTTCTCGCAGCGTGCTGCTGAACTTACCACTGAAAGTGACTCCTCATTTGCTTATGTTCTCACTTGTTCAGAGTTTAAGCTGTGTGGTTGCTTGTCAGCTTCTCTCTAGGCCACGATCTGAAATAGCCAAGCAATACTGAAAAAAATCAGCAATATTAAAGATCCTTTAAAAATGTCTTTTCAGCCTTTATACCAAAAGGAATGGAATAATTCTAGAGCTATTTGAAACTTTTATAGTGGTACCTCTGAGTTCTGATTTAAGTTTCCAGAGTCCTGTAAAGGAATGTTGCTTTTTTGTGTTGGGTGTGTCACAAAAATACTCAGAATTAGCTTATACACAAGGAGGAAAGCAGCTACCTGATTATTACAGCATGCTGTGTCAGAGCATTTTGTGTTTTCTGTTTTGGCTTCCACTTGCTGGCTATGCAAAGCTGAAGAATTGGATCGAACTGGCAAAAAGTAGGAGCTGCTGACAGTGAACTGGTCAAGAAGCGTTGTGGGTATCTTTTAGGAACGTGGGTTCTTGTCCTCCTTCATCAGGGAGAGGGCAACAAGGATTTTTGTGGGTTTGGCAGTGTGTTTTGCCCTCGGACAAAAGCTTCTGGAAGAGCTTGGGCAAGTTGTGGTGTGCTTTTATAGAATACTAATAATAATTTGAGATGTTAGACCTGAAGATTTGCGGCCGACCTTTTGTGAGCACTAGGTGTTTGCAGAGTCAATGAGATCTCCTTTGGAGTGGCTGTCAGCTTACTGGCACTGAGTTGAAAGATGCTCAGCGTATCCTGGTGCATCAGTGAGCAACACAACAGCAATGACACAAAAGGTCTTCTTTGCCTTCTGCTTGGGTTGTGAGCATCCCTCGGTCTGTGTGTTTGTGCACCAGTAGCAGAGCTGCAGAATGCATGTGGGTACACACATTTGCTTACACATTATTCTCTCTTCTCAGAGTTTTAAAAAATAAAGGAGAAAAGTCTGAGAATCATAGAATTGTTAAAGCTGGGAAAGACCTTTTAACACTATCAAGTCCAACAGTAACTCAACTACCATGACCACTAAACTATCCTGAAGTATCACATCTAGAAGCTTCTTGAACACTTGCAGGGGTGGTGACTCTGCCATGCTTCTTGGGCAGCCTGTTCCAATGCCTGACCATTCTTTCAGGAAAGATTTTTTTTTTTTCCCCCCAATATTTATCAAACCTTCTCTGGCACAATTTAAGCCACTTTCCTGTCATTCTATCACTACTTACTTGGGAGAAGAGCCCAACACTGGCTTCACTACAACCTCCTTCCAGGTAGTGGACCTTGAAGTTTTGGTGGAGCAGCAAGCTCTCAGGACATGTTGCTGAATAAATGCAATATCACACTAGGAGTGTAAGAACATATGATTAGCATGCACTGGTGGCTGGGTCACCTACAGATGGTGTAAGTTTAGGTCAGGCGCTCACAGCACACTTCAAAACTGCATGTTGAGACCTGTAGGTTACTGGGTCAGATGTATCCTGTGCCTAGGAAAGCAAATCATCCATAGCATGTTGTGTGCCAAGGCATGTCAAAATCTGTCACTTCAGTTGTCCTAGCAAAGTGTATCTTTCATATTGGACAAAATTTTAGCTCAGGTGTATTAGATATTAAATACTCATTAATACAGATGTTAATGAAATAATAATTTCCTAGAGATGCTATGAAGTATTAACTACATTGGAACTCTAAAGGAGGGAGTCTTCTTAGTGTGTCTTTGTTCCTGTTAAATGTGTGGTCTCCTAAATCATAGAATCATAGAATGGTTTAGGTTGGAAGGGACCTCAAAGTTCATCCAGTCCCAGTCCCCCTGCCATAGGCAGGGACACCTCCCTAGACACCAGAACAGGTTGCTCAAGGCCTCATCCAACCAGGCCTTGAACACCTCCAGGGAGGGAACAGCCACAACCTCCCTGGGCAACTTGTGCCAGTGTTTCACCACCCTCACTGCAAAGAATAACATCCAGTTTCAGTCTCCCCTCTGCCAGTTTAAACCCATTGCCCCTTGTCCTGTCATTACAAGCCCTTGTCAACAGTCCCTCCCCAGTTCTCCTGTAACCCTCGTGAGATGCTGGAAGGCCACTCCAAGGTCTCCTGGAAGCCTTCTCTTCTCCAGACTGCAGAGCCCCAACTCTCTCAGCCTGTCCTCATAGGAGAACTGCTGCAGCCCTCTCAGCATCTTGGTGGCTACCTCTGGACTCATTTCAACAGTATCATCTTCTTGTGTTGGGTGTTTCAGAACTGCACACAGTACTCCAGGTAGGGTCTCAGGAGAGATTAAAGGGACATAATCCTTTCCCTTGCCCTGCTGCCCATACTGCTCTTGCTGCAGCCCAGCACGTGGTTGCTGCCTGTGCTGTGTGCACACAATATCACAGTATCACCAAGGTTGGAAGAGACCTCAAAGCTCATCAAGTCCAACCCATTACCACAGACCTCAAGACCAGACCATAGCACCAAGTGCCACGTCCAAACCCGCCTTGAACACCTTCAGGGACGCTGACTCCACCACCTCCCTGGGCAGCCCATTCCAGCAGGCAATGACTCTCTCAGGCAAGAACTTTCTCCTCACCTCCAGCCTNACCTCAATGTCCTTCTTCAATTGAGGGGCCCAGAACTGGACATAGGACTCAAGGTGTGGCCTAAGCAGTGCAGAGTCCAGGGGGAGAATGACCTCCCTGCTCCTGCTGGCCACACTATTGCTGATGCAGGCCAGGATGCCATTGGCCTTCTTGGCCACCTGGGCACACTGCTGGCTCATGTTCAGGCAGGTGTCAGTCAGCACCCCCAGATCCCTTTCTGTTTGACTGCTCTCCAGCCACTCCCAGCCCAGCCTGTAGCTCTGCATGGGGTTGTTGTGGCCAAAGTGCAGCACCTGGCACTTGGATTTATTGAATGCCATCCCGTTGGATGCAGAATTTGAATACTAGTATTTTTCTAATGGAATAAAATCATAGTTAATATCAAATTTCAAAGCCAAACTCTGACTAAAGCCAATATAAACGCTTCTGTTTGTGATGAGCTTCTCACCCTGCTGTGTTTGGGTAGACATGTTTCAGCAGTGATCCAATCAGCACAGTATTCCTTTCCCATCAACTTGTTTGTCAGTAATCATTACCCTTTCTAAAATAAGCAAACCAAAAAAAATCAATGCTTGTAGCCTGTGTCTTTGGGGCCAGCCATACTGCAGAGTCTGTGTTTATGTTCTAGGGATTGCCTTCTTTGCTGTGAAAGTGCCTGGAAATCTGAGCATGCTGCCTTGTGTGACACTTTGCAGGGCTCCACTGAAGAATACTCTTTGCATCATTAACCCTAGTAGTAGGACTTTGCCTAGGAATGATTATTCACAGCAGCACCGACTGTTTGTTGGATTGGAAGATGGTCATTATGATGTAAATTAAATGCATGATAAATGGATTTGGAATTATGTGGTGTTTTGTACAAAAGAGGCTTACTATGGTGAGTTAGTTTTGGTTGATGTTTAGAACTCCAAGTGGGGGAAAAAAAAATGAAGTGAAATATTAATTGGGACAGATTCTAATGAACTTTTCACTGTTTGATATTTACTAAGCTGGTAAAGCTGCTTCCTATTAAGGAGTTGAAGGGAGGTGGAGAGAAAGGTACAAGAGAACCTCCAGATTCACAATTTGGATGTAGTTTGAATTACTGTAGTACTTGGATTTCTAAGGAGAAACATCTGCTTTTAAAATTCATTGGTTTGACTGCAGTATGTGTGATAAGTGTAATGGCTTGAGTTGACATGGGATGAAAGGCTTTTAGTACCATGACTTGGTCTGCAAGTAACTCAGGAAGACTCTACAGTAGTTACCTAAGGGATCAAAGAACATACTGATGTCAGAAGCTGGCTTTTGGTAGAGAATGTCAAGTGTTTAGCTTTCTGTAATGCAGCCTTTGCTCAAGGTGGGCAGCTTTTCCAGTACCTGTCTTAACCATCCCTGCATCTCTGTACAGAGGTAGCTGTATGGCCACTCATGGGTTTCCTTACAGGAGTTAATCTAAAGCTTCTTGTTGAATGGAGGGCAACCTGGGAGTATGTAAGGTGACACCCTTTGGGTGGTACTGAGTTTCTGAGTTGCTGTTCCACACATTTTCTTTCACATTTGTGTTTTTATGTATCTTTAAAAGACGATTTAATTGTATTAAATACCAATGTATTTATCCTCTGACATGATTACATTTTAAAAACCACATGTCAAGTTCAAGGTGGCCTCAAAAACTTGGAACTCTCAATTTTCTGATATTTCCTTGCATGACCTATTTGTGCCGGTGACCTAGTCTAGTAACTGCCCACGCTGGGTGTGGTGGAGGCCGCAGGGACTGCCCACACTTGACTGTGGTGGAGGCTGCAGGGACCGCCCACGCTGGGTATTGTGGAGGCTGCAGGGACTGCCCACACTTGACTGTGGTGGAGGCTGCAGGGACCGCCCACGCTGGGTACGCCGCCCACGCTGGGTGTGGTGGAGGCTGCAGGCGCCGCCCACGCTGGGTGTGGTGGAGGCTGCAGGCGCCGCCCACGCTGGGTGTGCTGGAGGCTGTAGTCATTGAAATAAAACTGGCTAGTGTTTTCCTCACGTGTAGATACTGTGGGGGTAATGTTCAAGTAGAGTATAGTTTGAAACCTGAAATGTCCTCAGATGGCTTTGTTTCTTGGGCCTGTTGTATCTGTAGTGTAAAGGAGCCAGTTTTTGCCTGAGCTGGAGTCTAGCTGTCAGGTCAGNCCCACGCTGGGTGTGCTGGAGGCTGCAGGCGCCGCCCACGCTGGGTGTGCTGGAGGCTGCAGGCGCCGCCCACGCTGGGTGTGCTGGAGGCTGCAGGCGCCGCCCACGCTGGGTGTGCTGGAGGCTGCAGGCGCCGCCCACGCTGGGTGTGCTGGAGGCTGCAGGCGCCGCCCACGCTGGGTGTGCTGGAGGCTGCAGGCGCCGCCCACGCTGGGTGTGCTGGAGGCTGCAGGCGCCGCCCACGCTGGGTGTGCTGGAGGCTGCAGGCGCCGCCCACGCTGGGTGTGCTGGAGGCTGCAGGCGCCGCCCACGCTGGGTGTGCTGGAGGCTGCAGGCGCCGCCCACGCTGGGTGTGCTGGAGGCTGCAGGCGCCGCCCACGCTGGGTGTGCTGGAGGCTGCAGGCGCCGCCCACGCTGGGTGTGCTGGAGGCTGCAGGCGCCGCCCACGCTGGGTGTGCTGGAGGCTGCAGGCGCCGCCCACGCTGGGTGTGCTGGAGGCTGCAGGCGCCGCCCACGCTGGGTGTGGTGGAGGCTGCAGGCGCCGCCCACGCTGGGTGTGCTGGAGGCTGTAGTCATTGAAATAAAACTGGCTAGTGTTTTCCTCACGTGTAGATACTGTGGGGGTAATGTTCAAGTAGAGTATAGTTTGAAACCTGAAATGTCCTCAGATGGCTTTGTTTCTTGGGCCTGTTGTATCTGTAGTGTAAAGGAGCCAGTTTTTGCCTGAGCTGGAGTCTAGCTGTCAGGTCAGATGCTGTTCCTTACTGCAATACAAGGTTCTCGCTCTCTGTCTCTCATTTCCTTACTTCACAACTCTGAAGAGAGTAAAACTGTTTTGGATGATAGTGTTCAGAGATCAAGCCAAGGTCTCTCTGTATGGGATATGGGTTATGGCACATGTTTCTCAGTAAAAATGTCTCCACTGGTAGGGAATGCTTTGGAAAAAAGAATCAAGGTGTCTCCTTGGGATGAGCCTTTGGGAGCAAGAAGACCACCTACTGCGGGGGGGGTGGGTGGAATATTGCTCGTTATGTGAAGGTTAGGACGTTACTTAATGACTTCGGTTGTTTGCTTTTGTTCGTATTTTTCTGCCTTATAATTTTTTCCTCCCTAGTCTGAGACTATTATCTTTCGAGGAGACCATTTAATTCTTTGCTGGATTTCCAATGGCTGCCTTTCAGGGAAACAAGGATTATTAAAGAAGGCATCTTAAGCGCTAGCACAATTCAAGTAACACCCATTAAGTCCCTTAGCAGTTTTACAAGTATGAATCTTTGAAGCATCTCTGGGAAATGAGGAGTGACACAGAATCCTGCTAGCCTAGTATACATTAAAAAATCAGAAGTGTGGAGAGTTTAAACTACATGTTCAAAGCAGCACAAGCTAATTGTTGGTAGCATGGAACTGCAAGTCAGACCTCTGGATCGTCAGTTGACTTTTCAGTCCTCTAGATTGCTGTTTTGTCCTTGGTGTTGGAGCAATTTCACCCTCACAGTTATATTGATCACATGGTTAGAGACATCAGTGGGAGAGACTGGTGGTAATAAAATGCAAAGAAAGCTTGGGGATGTTGTTAACTCCAAATGAAGCCAATTGGAGCACAGTTTTTATTCCTGGAAAGGACTCTGATTTATGCCTGTAATGTATCCACAATCTGATTTACAAAGGCCTTCTCGTCCCCTTAAATCAGCAGAGTGGAAAGCTGCATACTGAAAGGTAGATAACTGCTTGTAATTTGCTCTCTGGCAGGTTCAGACAAGAATCTGGTGGGCTCTCCCTGACAAATGGAGAACTATTTCCAAGCAGAGGCATATAACCTCGACAAGGTTTTAGATGAATTTGAGCAAAACGAAGGTGAGTCATTTGGAACAAGCTAGATGCACGTTAGGTGTATTCTGCACAGAATACCATGGAAGAGGGAGTCCTGTGCTACCTTTTTGGGTTTTGAGTTGCAAATTAATTTCAAAGCTTGCCAAAAACATCTGTTAACTTTGCATGGTGTGTCTTCAGTATTTGTCAGCAGCGTTTTCTGGTTCCATTAGTGTCGTTTACCGTTTTAGCAATTCTCACTCTTTTCATAGAAAATCCTTCATACACTTTTTAAAGAAATGTTTGGGGGAGCTTAATCTCAGTGGCAATATTTTAATAATTTATTTTGAGCAAACCAAACAGAAACTTATTTTAAGCTTCTTTTGCAGTTTTGGCAGGCTCAGGCTTAGAAATGTTATCCTAGGTCACAAGTGATATAATAAAAATTACCACATTTGAAGTATTAAATGTTTTCTGTCAGCTGGCAGCTTTCTAGGCATTTCTGGCGGTCTAAAGTATCAATAATTTGAAGTTGTTTGTGCAAATTCAATCTAATACTATTTGTAGCTCTGAACAACTTAAGTTCCAGAAGCATCATGCATTATTCTATGGCCAATGAAAGATGTTAGTCCTGGCAGATGCGTTTTACTGTTGTGCCCCTATTTGAACAACTCTGTATGTATACTTGAGGCATTTAATCCACCAGAGTTAGCAGAACCTGTAGCTTGACTAAGAAGTAAGTTCTCTTTAAATCCTTTTTCAGATGCTGCTGTCTCACCTACACTGCTGGGTGCAAAGTGGAGTCAGATGCTAGATCCATCTTCTCGTCGTCTGCCATTTAACCCGGTTGTGGCCAGCGTGAGTGAAACTACAGCTGCTAATGAATGTCAACAGAGAGGAAAGTCTTTCTCCTTGTCTCCTTCAGTGACTACACCAACAGCAAGAGGGGATCACTGTGCTAATGGCAAGGATTTTAGCATAAGCCCAGAGACCCCAGTCATGTGGATTGATGACCAGGCAGCAGCAGATGAGCAGTTGATGAAAAGGAATAGTGATGGGGGTGACCAGTGTAATGCTGTGCAAGCAGAAGAAAAGAGATGTGGAAGTGTAGCCTGTTTGCCAGAGGAGAAGAATGTGCTGGTGGTGGCAGTCATGCATAACTGTGACAGCAGAGCACTCCAAAGTGGCGACTTGCTGGATTGTAAGGACTGCACCAGTCGGTCCCTGATGGACAACGTTAGCTTTACACTGGATAGTGAACACCAACAGAGTGACCAGTTTGGTGTTACTGTCAATGGAGACACAGAAAAGGATGGAGCTCCACAGAAGCAAGTGCCGAGGCTGTGCGCTGACGATGACTCTGTAGGTCCTTTGAATGCTTTGTCTGAAAGCCTGCCCCTTGCATGCCCCTCCTCACTCTTAAAGGATGATTTTAATGTGAGCAAAGATTCACTGTTGTCAGAAGCTACAGCTGCAGGTGTTAATGCAGTGACTCTCTTACAGAGACCAGTTCAAATGGAAGAAGATTGTGTTTCAATTGAAAATGTTCCTAGTAAAGCCATTTTGCCCAGAATGGAACCAGAAGCTCATAACTCTTCTGCTTCACATAATGGAAGCTTCCTTGTAGAGCGAGAAACAACCCAACAGTTACAGTGCAGGCTGTCTGGGCCCACTGAAACCTGTCAACCTGACCTGGCTGGAAGTGGCAGTTACAGGGAATGTGGTGCAGAACATTGTGCCCCTGAGGATGTTGGTGTTGCCCAAAGCAAAGTCATTGAATGGGATGAAAATCCTGGCACAACAGAAGCGCTTGGCCTGTTGGAGCGTTGCACTGAGTCTCAGGAAGTGGCTGACTGGGAACTGCCAAAGTTGAATGAGATGAATAATAAGCAAACTCTGGGAGAGAATGAAAGCCTTCTTCAAACAGAGTGGCCTAATGAGGCATGTAGTAATAATAGAGAAGGTGGAGATGGGGTGATGGAAGCAGGCATAGACTTAAAAGGGACTGGTATAGATGAGCTTGAAGGGTCCAGTCTCTCTGATGTAATGGCTACATCAGCAGCAAGCTCTCTGTCTAATGGTTGTGATTCCTATGGAATGCAGAACCCAGCTGTTGCCCAAGTTCCAAAGACTTTACCCTCCAAGGAAGACTCAGTAACAGAGGAAAAGGAGATAGAGGAGAGCAAGTCAGAATGTTACCTGAATGTTGATGAACAGAGAGGAAATGAGACCACTGATGGCAGTGGGATGATTTTAAACAGCACTGGTGACCACATCAAGAAAAATTGCTTACACAATCGTTGTAGTCAGGTTTCATCCACACAAGGGCAAAACTCACCCAAGCCAATGACTAATCAGCAGTCTCTGAGTGTTCCTTTTGGTGGTGCGAGACCTAAACAACCTACCAATCTTAAACTGCAGATCCCCAAGCCATTGTCGGACCACTTACAGAATGATCTTGTTCCCCCAAACTGTGGAGGTAACAGCAAAAACAAAAATGTCTTTAGTAAGACATTAGGAGATGCAGCAGATGTGTTTCCTGGTGAAATATCTTCAAATGCCTCTGTTGCTGGTACTAATGGGGAACATTTGGAAGAGTATGAATCTGGAGTCTCTAGTAGTCCGTGCCTTGCAGTAGCCCCAGATAGCCCAGACAATGATCTCAGAGCTGGTCAGTTTGGAGCTCCAGCTAGAAAGCCTTTTACGACTTTGGGTGAGGTGGCTCCAGTTTGGGTTCCAGATTCTCAAGCACCAAATTGTATGAAATGTGAGGCCAGATTTACATTCACCAGAAGAAGGCATCATTGCAGAGCTTGTGGGAAGGTAAGTTCAGCTGTTGTGAGTAAGCTCAAAACACATTTTGTCTTTTTTTTTTTTTTTTTTTTTTTTTCTTTTTTCTTTTTTTCCTCCCCTGTGCTTNGCAAGAGATGTTGTAAGACTGAATGGATTCTGAAGTAAATACAAAGCTCAAGCACCTTATACACACAGTGCCAAACTCTCAAGAAATCGAAGAACAGACAATACTTTTTTTTTTTTTTTTTTTTTTTTTTTTTTTTCTTCCTTCTTCCCTTCCCTGATGCTGTGCAAAACCTAACCAGAGGACTCCATAAGCCAATGTCTGTGTTCTGTGACATGCACCTGGGAAGGAACAACCCCAGATATCAGTATAGGTTCGGGACTGACCTACTGGAGAGCAGTGAAGGGGAAAAGGACCTGCGGTCCTGGTGGTTGGAAGGTTGACCATGAGCCAGCAATGTGTTTTTGTGGCCAAGAAGGCCAGTGCCACTCTGCGGTGTGTTAGAAGAGCTGTGGTTGCTAGATTGAGAGAGGTTCTCCTCCCCTTCTACTCTGCTGTGATGAGCCCACATTTGGAATTCTGTGTCCAGTTCTGGGCCCCTCAGTTCAAGGACATGGAACTGCTTGAGAGTGTGGATCAGAGCCATGAAAATGATCAAGGGAGTTGAACATCATCTCTTATGGGGAGAGACTGAGGGGGTTGAGGCTCTTTATTTTGAAGAGGAGGAGCTGAAGGAGTGACCTCATTTATGTTTGTAAATATGTAAAGGTGAGTGCCAAGAGGCTGGAGCCAGGCTCTGCTAGGTGATACCCAGTGACAGCACAAGGGGCAATGGGTGGAAGCTGAGGTATAGGAAGTTGCATGCAAACATGAGGAAAGATTTTATTTTTTTTTTCACTGTGAGGGTGACAGAAGACTGGAAGAGGCTGCTCAGGGGAGTTGTGGAGTCTCCCTCTCTTGGAGATATTCAGGACCTGCCTGGATGTATTCCCAGGTCTAGGTGATCCTGCTCTGCTGGGAGGGAGTGGGGGGTGGGTTTGGACTGGATGAGGTTTTGAGGTCCCTTCCAGTCCCTAACCTTCTGTGATTCTGTGATCCTTTCCTAAAAAGCCCTGGCTGACTTGTGATGGGATAAAAAAAAGGAGCTTCTCAGCTGTAATCCACTTAGAGTTCTAGTAGAAGAATAATTAATTGTTGTGTATAACAGAATGATTTACTAGCCTGTGCTAGCAGCATGTGTGTCGACTCCAGCAGTCACCATCACCGATTCCTGTTGAACTGCTGTGAAATGGCTAAGTGCAGGAGAGCAGTTTGTGGAAGTGATGGCATCAATAATGCCATTCAAGATACTGAACCATACTGGTGTGAGCTGCAAGTGTGCTGCTGAGCTGCTGGCGTTCCTGCTGCTTTAGGTGCTTTATCCACTTGGTGCCACTGAGTCTTCTTTTGTCACACTGCTTACATGATTTTAAAGAAGATAACATTTTGCTGCAGGAAACAGCTGTAATGAATTACCTGCACTCTGCTGCAGGGACACATGGCAAGAAGCTTCATAAAGAAGACAACTCAAACATAATTTCTGTATCACCTTGTGGTGCTTGAGAAATATTTTATTGTTGGTTCTTACTGCACTTTTATTTGCATACATTCTTCTGTGGCGAGTTTATGGTCAATTATTAGGTTCTAAAGTGTTGCCAAATATTTTGTTGCTGAAATGCTAGTCAGTGGCACATGGGAAGTAGGAACTTAGGGAAAAACAGAGTGGTTCAAAAGCAGTAAACTAACACTCTTGCCAAGTAGATAGTCATGAATATTTTTCAGATGAAAAGAAATACTAAACCCATCTACAAACTAGCATAGAACTAACTTTGGTTCATATGGAATCATAGAATGCATTGGGTCAGAAGGGGCCTTGAAAGGTCATCTAGTCCAAACCCCTGAAGTGATCAGGGACCTCCTCAACTAGATCAGGTGGCTCAGAGCCCCATCCAGCTTGAGCTTGAATTTCTCCTGAAATGAGGCCTCCACCACCTCCCCAGACAACCTGATCCAGTGTTCTACCATTTAGGCCCTACCTAAAGGTTTCTGAATTTTATTGAAAGACCCTTCCTGGTCAGAAGAATTTAGGGAAGAAAGGACCCCCAAGAAGCAAATGTGTGTGGAAAGGTCAAACATTTATACCACCTGGAAGCAGTCTGACAGAAACTACAGGCTGTAATGAACTGCGTATGTGTCCCACTAGTCTTTTTAGCAACCAACATGCACAGCACTCAGTGGCTTCACTGCAACCCCAGGTAGGTAGATTTGTTTCAAGTGTGATTTTGAGACATGCAGGAAAACCTTTCCCAGGACACTTCTAAAAGCTAAGGAGACGTTTGTTGTGCGCTGGTCCAGGACCTCCAGTTGCTTGCAGGTTGGTTGCAGTGGAGCTAGTAACGAGAGGTGATCAATAAAGCATCATATGAGGGACTTGCCTACCCTTTGTGTACCTTTTCTTTGAGATCAGAGAGCTCCATCTTTTTCTTACTGCAGTTGAGGAGAGTCTATAAGGCACATAAGGTAAAGAAACTGATTGAAGCAAAGAAGTTAAAGAGTTGTGGTCAATGGGATGGAATCTAGTTGGAGGCCTATAACTAGTGGAGTCTCACAGGGCTCACTACTGGGACTGGTTCTGTATATCCATCAGCAACCTGGATGAGAGCATGGAATGCACTTCAGCAGGTTTGCTGGTGACACAGAACTGGGTGGAGTGGCTGCCACACTGGAAAACTGTACTGCCATTCAGTGAGACTTAGGCTGGAGGGTTGGGCAGGGAGAATTTGAATGAAGTTCAGCCAGGGCAAGTGTAGAGTCTTGCACCTGGGAAAGAACAACCCCAGTATAGATTGGGGACTGACTTGCTGGAAGACAGTGAAAGGGAAAAGGACCTGAGGGTCTTAGTGGATGGAAGGTTAGCCATGAGCCAGCAATGTGCTCTAGTGGCCAGGAGGGCCAGTGCCGTTCTGGGGTTTATTAAAAGGGCTGTGGTTAGTAGGTCAAGAGATGTTCTCCTGCCCCTTCATTCTGCCCTGGTGAGGCCTCACCTGGGGTATTGTGTCCAGTTCTGGTCCCCCCAGTTCAAGAGGGACATGAAACTGCTTGAGAGAGTCCAGCACAGAGCCACAAAGATGATTAAGGAATTGTTACGAGGAGAGACTGAGGGAGCTGGGGATGTGCTGCTTGGAGAAGAGGAGACTGAGAGGTGAGCTCATTCATATTTATAAAGATGTAAAGGTGAGTGCAAAGATGCTGGACCCAGGCTCTGCTGGATGATACCAAATGACAGGACAAGGGGCAGTGGGCAGAAGCTGAGGGATAGAAAGCTTCATGTAAGCATGAGGAGGATATTTATCCCTGTGAGGGTGACAGAGCACTGGAACAGACTTCCCAGGGGGGTTGTGGAGTCTCCCTCTCTGCAGATGTTCAAAACCCACCAGGATCCTATGTGATCTGGTCTAGGTGATCCTGCTCTGCAGGGGGTTTAGACTGGATGAACTTTTGAGGTCTCTTTCAGTCCCTGGCATTCTGTGATTCTGTGAACGTCCTTTACTTTTAGCTTAGATCCATTAATTTACACTGGCAGTTCTTTGAGTCATTCTTCTGGGGCTTTTAGGGGTTCAACAAATCTGACCACAGTTTTCATTTACAGTAATGTTTTCTGCTTATTTTTGTGTTTCCAACAAGTTCATTGCTTGGATTTAATTGCTTTCCTGTAATGACTGAAGCCTCAAATTGCACCAGTGAGAAGCATAAAACAAAAATGCGTGTAAACAAAATGGATAAAAACATGATGGAGTGAGCAAGGCTGAAGAATGCAACGTGGAGGTGTTTTTTTCTTTTTTAAAGCTACAGAATTCAAACCTTGAGAAGAACAACCAGCATTGTTTTGAATGATACTTGGGAAATGGCTAAGATGAAAGGGCTCTCTACCATGTAGGCAAACGATACTCCGCTGTGTAAAACACAGCGCATATTTGTGTGCAATATTCTCAGAGGGTTGGAATAATTCTCCAGTGGCTTCTTTCTAGAAGCTTTAGGTAGCTAGCTTTTGGCTGACTGGGCCAAATCTGGACATGTGTAGCCAAAAAAAAAAAAAAAAAAGCTGAAAAAGCTGTGGCAGAGGATTTTGCTCTTTCATGCTTTGTGTTTTTGGTTTTGTTGGATGAGGCCTTGAGCAACCTGTTCTAGTGGGAGGTGTCCCTGCCTATGGGAGGGGGTTGGGATTGGATAAACTTTGAGGTCCCTTCCAACCTAAACCATTCTATGATTTAGGAGACATGTCTGTTGTCAGCTGTCTGCTCTTGCATTCATAGAATCACAGCATGTCAGGGGCTGGAAGGGACCTTGAAAGCTCATCTGGTCCAGCCCCCCTGCCAGAGCAGGATCACCTACAGCAGATCACACAAGAACACATCCAGATGGTTCTTGAGTATCTCCAGAGAGGGAGACTGCAACCTCCCTGAGCAGCCTGTTCCAGTGTTCTGTCACTCTCACAGTGATAAAAATGTTCCTCAGGTTCACATGGAACCTCCTATGCCTCAACTTCCACCCATTGCCCCTTGTCCTGTCACTGGGCATTGCTGAGAAGAGACTGGCTCCATGGGCATCACCAAAAAGAGACTGGCTGCTGATTGAGATAACTGTCCCCAGAGCAAGTCATGCTGACCATCCTTGTGATGCAGCTGCCTGCTGAGTCCCAGTGGTGCTTCCACTGTTTCTACTAAATGTGAGTCTCACTGAAAGAACTGGGGAGACAGTGTCTTCAGCTCTTGCAATTAATTGCTTCTAGGAGAAGTCACGGGACTGAAAGTTTTTTGAATGCATTTTTTGATCATCATCATGAGAAATCATTGTAGCAGGGGTAAATGTATCTGCTTCACTTGGGAATGAAAGCTGCACTTAGAAATAGTTGAGTGGCACCTGGGAAGTCTGTCTCGGTTTTTAATTTACAAAATTAATGGAAGATAGGAGCCTCAGGGGAATGGTAGAAAGTGCTACACTTACAGTAAATTTTGAATTAAGAAACTGGAGAATGTGTGTGAACACTTTCATAAATTCTCATCTTCTGCATTCCTGTGTTTTCCATTGTCAGATGGAACAGTCACCCTTGGTAGGAAAGCTAGAAAATGTCTATGTCCTCTTTTTACCCACAACTCACACACACAAAATCACCAACCCCCCTAGCAACTGCTCTTTTAACAACTCCCAGTGAACCTGAAATGCCTAGTAACCAAAAAACTTGCTTTGACACTGCCATGTTATTTCTTTTATAGCATGAGATACTGAGGGGCTGACTTGGTGATTGGTTATCATAGAATCATAGAATTGTAAGGTTGGAAGGG
>VWZE01019160.1:112275-245619 GCA_013396675.1 Eubucco bourcierii | reverse complement strand
GGAGGAGGGAGGAGGGAGGGCCGACGCGAGGAGGAGCCCAAGCTGCTGCTGCTGCTGGCGGCGGCTTGGAGCACAATTGAAAGATGGCTGACTCGGGAGGGCCGGCCCCGCGGCTGGCCCCGCCCCGGCCCCGCCCGCCCGCCAATGGCGCACAATGGAGGGAAGGCGCGGCCCGGCCCCCGGCCCGCCCCCTCGCGCCGTGTGTACAAACACAAAAGGCACGCCGCGCGCGCGAAGGGGATTCCCTCCTCCACCCCCCTCCCTCCGCTCCCCCGGCGGGCCGGGGACGCGCGAGGCCACGGCAGAGCCAACGGCCGCCTAACGGCCGCTCAACAGCCGCTCAACAGCCTCCAACAGCCTCCAACGCCCTCCAACGCCTAGGCCAACGGCCTGTCCCGCAGCTCCCAGTGGCCGTCTCACTCGGGCCTCCACCAATCGTGCCCACCGGGCGGGTGTACCAGGGATCCGGAAAGCAAGCCCCAGGAGAGGAGGGGCATGGGGTTGCCAGCAGCCGGTTGGGAGGTGAGGCAGCGGTGCGGAGAGAGCGAGGCCTGGCCTTTACCCGGCACCCCCCAAAGTCCAAAGCATCTCGTCAGCCTCCCGAGTCCAGGTTACTGGGCTTGGGTGAAGCTTTGGGGAAGTTGCTTTTTGTTATGTAACATCAACACCAAAGTGTCAATATAAGCAGGCCTGTCCGGGCTGACCCGGTGAGTCAGTGCCAGATTCCACGTTCTGCAAAATAAGAGCTGAGCAGCAGGAGGGGGCACTTCTGACTCAGTAACTGTACACACCCAATGGGACACTAGGAGAATCTGGGATTTCGGAAGGAAGAGGATATTCATCTACTGTATGAGTGCTGTCAAGCTCTTTCAAGTTTGAAATGCAGCTGCTGGAAAAGCAACTAAGTTTCACACTGTCGTTGCCACAGGACCCCCATCCAGATGTATCAGCTGCCATGTTGTTTAAAGAGAAAATCCACTCTATTTGCTGTTAATGTCAGAAATCAAATGCCCTGTGGGAAAGTAGCCTCTAATCCCTGACAGTCACTTGCAATTTTCTTAACTACATTTCAGCTACAGAGTTGAGTTCTGTACACACATAAACTGGTCCCACTGTCTTCTCTGTCATTTAGGTATAAGTAGCTGTACATGATTTGCAAAATCTTTTAATGTGTAATGATGATGCAACATAGTTCTGTGTGGAGACATTCAAGCTACCTCCAGCAGCAGCAGCAGTTTAGCAGAGCAACTCATTAGGGGCTAATCAAGCCTGACAATAAAAAGTGTTATCATGGGCAGAACACTCTGCTAGAATAGATATAGGCTGCTCTGGTACTCAAATGAAGACAACAGTTTGCACTATGCAGACTGGTGCAGACATACCAGACATGCACCTCTGACCCTGCAGTGAGTTTATGAGAGGTGACTGTCAGGAAAAAGAAACTACAAAGGATTTTAACTACGCTTACAGATTACTGGAATACTTTATCTGTCGATAGCATTTTGTGAGAGAACAGCGCCTTCCTGGATAGCCAGGAAGAGTGCTCAAACCTGTACAGTGTTATACAATGGAGTATTTGCAAATGCTGTCAACTCTTAAAAGTCAGACATCAAAATTGACATCTATTCCCAACATAACATATACACCCCACAATGAGCATTTGGAAAAGTTAAAAGCTGGCCACGCTAGTTCCCAGCTGCAAGAAGCTGCTCAGAGACGAATAATTCATAGCTAGCCCATGACAGCCCATGAACAGGCTCGGACGTGCAAGGAAGCAGCCGCGCTGTCACTATTCCCCACGTACTCCCTCCTGCAGCGAGGAGCTGTGCCCGCCCATGCTCGGGTGCCGCAGCCCTCCCTGGCTACCCCGGCGGCCCCGTGGCAAGGCGAACCGGAGTCCCCGTGTTACCCGTCGCCACCCCGACCCGCACGCCACGGGGCTGACGCGGACACGCGCGGGCGGCACCCAAACGTGCGCGGCTCGAGCGCCCGGCCCGCTGGCGCGACACCCCCTGCCGCTGGCCCGCCGCCGCCATTGGCGGAAGCGCTCTGGAATTCCATGACGTTCGCGCGGGGGCGGGGCGCCCGCGCCTCACTGCCCGGCAGGCTCTGCCGCTGAGCACGCAGCGACCGCAAGCCTTTTTCTCCGGGAAACAGGGCAGGGAGCAGCTCCTCTGGCCTCTGGAACTCGGCAGCTGCTGTCTGCCCTACCGCTGGTGGTTCTGAACGATTTAAAACGCTTAAGAGGTACCGCAGGCAGGACTAGGGGTTGTTTACGGCCTGCACTGACACCAGTGCAGAGACCTGATAACAGGAAAACTGTTCCAATATTGCCAACTTCTTCTACCTTGTTTCAACCTTGCTGATAAACGCCATTAAAAATCTACTTGTCTAGGGCTATCGTATATAAAGCCCTTTTCCAGGGCTATGGGATCAGCTGCTATCCCGGGGTAACCCTTTCATGCTATTCGTGTGCGAAGCGGACACTGCAGAAAGAGCTGGGACAGCACTAAAAGGCAGCCAGATGTTCTTTCACCGGCAGCACTGATAAACATTCGGTCCTCCTCTCCAAAGGCCCTTATCTCTGCAGACCACAGGGATCTTGCACCCTTCGGTATCCGTAAGTGACCATGAAGAAATCTAACCTAATGCGATCCCACAGGTTTAACTAGCAATAACATGCCAAGGACAGCTGCAGTACTTCGTCTTCACCCAGCATCTCCAACGGTGCTGCAAACATGGCCAGACTGCTATAGGAAGTAAGATAAGCATGGAAAACAGCAGATCCAGACTAGAGCCTAAGTCTCAAGTGAAACTGGACAGAAATGAGGAACATTCAAATTAGAAGCCACCTAAGATATTTCACAGAAAGTACTCAGCCCTCATTCAGTGAAATCAGGCAGGTTTTTCACAGCACACACCCATTTTGACTATCCAAGTAACATACATTTTCCAAAATACTTTCATTCACCTTGCTGGGAAGCTCTCTCTCATTTTGCCCAACAGTCCCTGGACAGAAGGCAGCAGGCAGTTTATACAACTCACTGTATCAAGCTGAAAATACTGTTTCAAAATTGTTACTGAAAATAAACAAATTGTTGCTTTGAAGCCAACACTTTAAGTCCTTCAAATAGCTCCTAAGCAGCTTCCAGTGCTACTCTAAGGCACTGGCCCTGTTGCACAGAGATGACAAATCAACCCCAGTGCCATCACAGACTGCAGGAAGATCTACAGACAGCTGCAGCAGCTGCTTCACTTTGCAGCAACATAGATGACAAGCCCCAGAACTGCAAAGCATATGAAGTGTACCTTTACTGAGGTTATCTGAACAATGGAGAACAAGCGAATCTGGAGTATGGTTCTTTTCAGCAACACTTCGAGGATCTTCCAGAAACATTTGAAAAAGCCTTTCCACCACAAGTGATATTCACAGTTTATCACCAAACTCAAACAGTCTCCACTCAAAGAAGAAATACTTCTTTCCAATCCAGATGACTCAGTCTAGTTTGAACTTAACAGAGAAAGGTCCCCTCCTATTACCCAGGGGAATCTAGGATTGTTATTAATTTCATACAAAAAGCTACTCAGACACTTCAGTGAGGGAAGGAGCATTAAAAAAGACCATCTTTCTTTACTTATAACTCATTTGACTGTTGCTTCCATGTATCTCCTCTCAGACCAGATTCCCTCTTCCTATTCTCCTTCAGATCCATTTCTTCTCTCATTTAATCGAACCTCTAGACACACTTTGCATTCAGCCTCAGCGTCCTCACTCTTACTCCCTGTCCCAGCTTCCAGCATCCTGGCCATTTTATGATTTCATTTTTTCTACACACCTTCCTTGATTCAATGTATTTGCTAAGGCAGCTTCATTCTTCTCCCCCTCTCTTTGTTCCTATCCCTATCTTTCATCCACCCGATTTTCCCCGTTTATTTCCAGACAGTCCTGTACCTGCTGTATTTCCTTCTGCATCTCCCAGGTTGGACAGCCTTTTCTAGCCAATTCCAATATCCATCCTTAGCAGTACAGTCCAGTGTTACTTTATCCTCACTCCAGTCCTGCCAGTTTCTGGCAGTGGCTGCTATATACTTGCAACTTCTCCTGGAAAAAGTAAAACATCAGTACAAAATGCTTTCAAGTTTTAGAACTGTCTTCCTCTTAAGATGCATTTAGGAAGAATGAAAACATTTGTAACCTTAACTTTGTATTAGCAATACATTGTGGTGCATATTTAAATGTATTCCTAAATAACCATCTACATAAAAGGTGAAAATACATTATTTAGTAGTAGTTTTTTTTGTTGTTGTTTGTTTGGTTTTTTTACTAGCAAGTTACTAAGGGTAGGAATCATTGGCACTTAAGAAGGAAATAAGAACTAATTTTAAGCCTCAAAATTAGTCACAACAATTTTGTCTCTGTGTAAATAATTGCCCTTTAGTATTTATTTTGAAGTTTCCTACATCAGGAATTTGTACACCACAGAAGTTCTAGCATTGTAACAGTAGTCATTGTCCTCCACACTTCTTTGATACACTGGATTGTCTATCATAACACATAGTGCATGTATGTGTCTTTTTATTATTTATACTCTCTGTCAATGTATAGTTAAAAACACACTAGCCAAAAGTCCCAGCTATGGAGTACTCTTATCTTTAGAGATTGGCACCTACTGGAAATACAGATAAGAAGTGGCATGATAGGAGTAGATACAGCTTTTTCCTCCCATCTGCTTTCATTGAGCCTTTTCTCCTTTATTTTGCCTTTTGAGGATCTCTAAAACACTTCTCACATTGTGGCCCTGCTGTTTAAAGAAAGCTATTAAACATATGTTTGCTTTTATATATGTCTCAACGGATTCTGATGGATGATACATACCCTTAAATTTACAAACCGTGTCTCCCTGAAGACTGATCCCTAAAGTCAAGTGCCCCTGTTTAAATAATAAGGAAGGAGTAGATGTGCCACATGAAATAAGCTTCTGAATTCCTGGATTCTTTAGGAAAGTTTAAAAGATATAGCTACTGTAAAATGCAAAGTTATCAAACTATCAGTCCTGTGGAAGCTATTTCTTTTCACACTGTGAGTGTTGCATATGTACAGGGGGTTCAGAATAATCTTTTTTGGAGACAAACTGCATTTTTCTAACATCTCATTAACCCACAAGTGGTCAAGGTCTCAGTTTTGGTTGGTTGGTTTGTTTTTTAATATACACTGCTTCACTGATTTTTTTTTTTTCCCTGAAAGGAATTTCAAGGATAAAGTACTACAAAAATCAGCCTGCAACAGCTCAGATAATAAAATTTAGGACTCTAGGATTTTGTTTCTCTTTTGAATTCCTACTAATATTTAGGAGGCTTTGTGAGTTTGACTCAGCCCCCATCTTTGTGGTTCCTCTCCTGCAATGACTTAGCAAGTGCTTAGCGTCAATAAGTACATGCCTGCTTTTATATATGGACTCCTGGCTCTAACTCCCTTTGTATCATTCAGGGTTTTCTTATTATAATCTCATTTGTACTGCCTATTATTAACATGCACACACTGTTGGAACTCATCTCTCATCCTTCTAATGAGGTCCTAAAGAACACAGAATCATAGAATGGTAAGGTTGGAAGGGACCTCAAGGATCATCTAGTTCCAAACCCCTGCCATAGGCAGGGACACCTCCCACTAGTACAGGTTACTCGAGGCCTCATCCAACATGAAAGAGTAAATAACATTACACGAAATAGCACTCTTTCTTTTCTATGGTCTAATGAGTTTCTTCTGGTAGAAATAATGCTACACACACACCAACAGCAAAAACAAACAAAACCCAAAAGCAAACTAAACCAACAGTAAAAGCATTCTATAATGACATCCTGAAGTTCCTCTCCTGATCTTGTTGGCATACTTGTTTATACATAACAGCCTTTTAATGCACTTAATACATATATACACACACACACATATATATATACATATATATATACACACACACATATATATACATATATATATACACACACATACATATATACATATACACACACACACACATACATATATATATAAAGTCGATTGTCTTTAAAAAGATATCTTTAATTGCCTGATACACAGCTAAGAACAGTTTCAGGTACATAAGATGCATTGCAGCTGTAACCACAGCCTCCATTATGTCTTATAAGTTTTGAAGGTCTTCCATACAGCAGTTCATTATCTTAAGGTGGAAACAGGGCCTGAAATACTACAAAACCAGTATTCCTACTATACAAAAATCTGAAACAGAGGTAGATTTTAAAATAACCATACTCTATTTTATATTATGTTTTTATTTGATTAATGGATAATTATATTTCTATCTCTTTTGATATATGGAGATGATAAAGGAAAATAACTATTAAAATAGTGCTACCTATTTACACAGTAACAGACCTCCCATTCATAAAAGAACCTTAGCTTCTTATTGACTTCTCTAAGCTTTTTCTCCAGACAGTATTATGATATTTTTATGTTAGTTTTGAGTACAGTAAAAGGTTAACAGAAACGGAAACTGAGTCCTAGCATGAAATAGAAAACAGGGTACAAAAGATAGTTGTGAAGTTACTGTACGGTCTTGCCACAGACTAGAAATTACATGATACAACAAGGAGTATCTGATTTTTAGCTAAAATGTGATCAAATGTCATAAGACATTTCAGAGGTATGCTTTAAAATTTAATTATAAAAATACTTCCAAGATTTTGTGTGAAAGGACTAGTGGACAAGTAAAAGGAAAAGGGGGTTTATTCTTCATAAGGATAATGCAAGATTTTGAATGGACTCTACCTGCTGAGTTAGTCTGCATTGACAGACACATTTCAGGCAAGATTTTTTGCAGTATAGGGAAAAGCAATTTGTTCTGGGGAGTATTCCTTCCTGAAGATACAGTATGATAAAATTCTTAAACTCATTTTAGCACTCCAGGTTCTCTACAGATGACTAAGTTATCATAACAACCTTTTCTGTCTGTTTGAAGCATTGTGTTGTACTGTGGAAGGAATCAGATAGCCCATGGGTTTCATGCTAATGGACACTACTGTAAAATCTTTTATTTCTAGTAATCCTGTGTTGATAGTTTCATTAAAGCTGCCAAGGAAAAACAACCAGTGCAAGCTCTAATTGGTTCCCAAATAAGATCCTTGCTACTACAGTGATTTACGTGGAGCTTCTACTGTAGAAGAAATTCAAGCAAGGTGATTTGCCTCCAGACTCACACATGATGGAAAATAAATCCCTGTAGGTTTGCATTAGGGAGGGGAAAAGAAGCTCACTCTCTTCTATGGAAAGGCTCACACTAGCCTCATTTTTCTTTGCTGCTCTTGTAAAGGATGGCTTTTTATGTGCTGATGAAGTACCTATCCCATGCTAATGCTGCCTTGAAAGGCTCTATGAGCTACTATACTTGACAGAACAAAAAAAGTAACATTATTTATTTCATTTCTTTGCTCAGTGGAGTAATCTCAGGAGAAAGGAATCTCTTCTTCATGAGGGCCCTGGGGATAGCAGAATGAAACTCAGCCATATCTTAGTACAATGCAAGCAGCACAGTACTCATGCTCTAAGAGCAAACAGCAGACCAAAATATCAGGGATGGCGCCCAGTATTGTAATTTCTTTGGAACAATGTTCTATGAACTGGTTACTTTAAAAACACATCTGCTTCTTCCTTGTAAAAGCACAAGTGTAAGATTGTCTTGAAATGGCACTGATACTTCACAAGCCTGCTTCATGAAAGTCAGTTGAGGAAGGCTCTCAAAAATTAAAATATTATTCTGAGTTCTGACCCTAACACAGTTGTGATGTGCTTTGCTATATCCCATCTTTCTTAAAAAATACTCCCAAATCTCAAAGCCCACTTTCTGGAGAACTCTTCTCCTAAGAGCAGAAAATGGAAAGAGAAGATGGAGTGGCAGACAGTATATCTTAAAGCAACAGCAAAGAACACTATTATTTTCAGTTTAATGAGACTAGAGAGTTTTGGTTTTGTTTTTATTTTAAGAAACAAGAGCTTCCTATTTTCCCAACATGCTCTGTAAGTCTCACACTTTGTAGACTGCACTTCACATTAAGATAATTCGTCTTAATTTCTCTTCTTTAAATTCACATCTCAGAAGGCATTTATTTGTGAAAATAGCAGCTGCTATTAAGAATAGTGTTTAATATTAGTTCTGTTCATTAGTTTCTCATGCTTAGAAACTTACATAGCACTGCATAAACCTCAAGAAGTATTTTGCCCTAGCCACTCAGTGTTGAGTACCTACAATCTCAGCTGAGAACACAAGGATTCAGGCCTTTGACAACTCAGGGCACCCCCTGGTAAAGACTTCTAAAAAGCCTTCCAAAATGCCCATCTCATGGCTTTCAGGTCACAAAGACAGTGCTAGAACCAAAATTAGGAGTTTCTGGTTCCCAAAGATGCTATGACCATACATTTCCTGTGACAGAAAAGAGAGCCGGAAGCAAGGATGCAGAGGAATGATGACTGCCAAGACTCTGTCTTTTTGGGTGCTGCAAAGCAAAGATGCTTTAAAAGGAGTCCAGTGATTCTTGGTGTATGAGAAGAATTTGTGAGGCAGGATCAGTTCTTCATATATCTTAGCTGCTAACAAAATTCCATCTTAAGCTTTCCAGTGAGTTTGGGGAGTTTTAGTAAAAGCCCCAGATCCCTGCAGACAGGTGATAACATCAAAATCTCATGTTTGGTTCTGAATTCTAAATAAAGTGTCAGGAAGTTATGCTTGCAGAGACAAGCTTAATTCCCTAACATTTCAAACCTCATTGAAACAAACAAGCAAGCAGCAGAAGGTAAATGAGAATGCAGAAATTTAGTATGTGCTAACACTGCATGATTCTGGCAAATATCATGTTCTGCAGGGACTTGCTACAGGTTGTGAATGCTAAGTCCTGGCACTGCTACCCAAAGTGTACAAGTGATCATAGATACATAGAATCATAGACTGGGTTGGGTTGGAAGGGACCTTAAAGACAATTGATTCCAATCTGCTTGCTATAGGCAGCAACACTTTCCACTAGACCAGGTTGCGCAAGGCCCTTTCCAACCTGGCTTTGAGCGCACTTCCAGGGAGGAGGCATCCACAACCTCCACGGGCAAGCTGTTCAAGTGTCTTATCACTCTCACTGTAAAGAATTTCTTCTTAATATCTTGTCTAAATCTACTCTCTTCCAGCCTGAAGTCATTCCCCCATGTCCTATCACTACAAGCCCTGTATAAAGTGATATTAAAACACAAAATACAAGCCACAATCTAGCCACTACAGTGAACATCAGTTAGGTTTAACGTAGACTGCACTGATCTTAAGACAGAAGCAAAGAAGCAGCATCACTTGAAATGTCAACAATAGAGAACAAGAGAGGTTGCCACCCTGTTTCTCCTGGACTACAAGGGTTCTGACCACAGCTCCCACGCTGGCACGCTGGCACACTGTCCCACATCCAACAGAGGGTCTGTGCTTATGCAGGATAAATCCCCACTGTGAGAGGGAGTAATTTATCAGGTGCTACCAAAGTTGACATTACATACTTCATTACACTTTGAAGCTGCACACTTCAACCTAACCCTGACCCACAATGGACAGCTAGCATTCCTGGGAGCCACTGTCATTTCCCACCTGCAAAATGCACACACCACCCTTCCCTCTTGCTTCACCAAAGAACGACATGGCTGTGTGGCAGTCCTAAGTTTTGGTATGTTGCTCAAAGGGCCTGGAAGATTGGTCATACCACATTTGCAGTATTTAGGATTCTAGGTTATGAGAACCACAAGGTCACTTGTGGAGCCTCTACAGGTAAAAGACTATCTGTACAAACTATGGAGTGATTATACTTCTGTACTATGCGCAGTTATGCAGACATGAGACAATGTTCAAGTGGCACAAAGGCTTCTTCTCCTGACAAACTGTTCCCGTAATTTCCTGGTGAAACAAACAAACAAAACCCAACAACAACAAACAATCAAACAAACAAACAGGGAGGAAAAAAAAAATCCAATCACCATCAACAAGATTTTCCAGTGATGACTTTCACACACTGTCAAGACTTTTTCACAGCCCTGCTTTGAGAAACAATCTGACATACTCTGACACCAACATCACTTCTAGGCCAGAGCTGAAGTCAGACAGGTACACAAAGGAACAAAAGTGCATCTGTATCATTGTCAATTTGCTAATATTCTAGTATAACCATGCATCAACACAATTTTTCCAGGCCTCACATACATATGACCTAAGAAAGATCCTCAAGGGGCATAGTATGCTGCATTACAAATTCCTCATAGATGACACATAATTATCTCTATTTTGGAAAGGAAAGAAAAAAAATACTGAAGGGGAGTCCAAAATACTCCACTGACATTCCTTGAACACTATACTAACAATTTGAGTTCAATTGCATGGGTGCAAAAACATGTTGTATAAAGAAAATGATTAGAAGTGTTCAAGAAAAGCCTGGATGAGGCACTTAGTGCCATGGTCTAATTGATTGGATAGGGCTGGGTGATAGGTTGGACTGGATGATCTTGGAGGTCTCTTCCAACCTGGTTGATTCTATGATTCTACTCCCACGATGAGCCAACAAGAAGCTAAGCAGGTCTGTCACACTGTAGTGTCAGTATTGTCCAATGAGAACTTACTATATAAACCTCAAAAAACCTCAAGTATCTATCCTGGAAATTATTTGTATGGTTTCTTTTAAAGAGAAACAAATAAACCCCTGCATCTACTATTTTTTATTTGTAGGTCCTCTTTATGCTAGCAGAACATTCCCTACACAAGGATATAAACATTACAAAATTATGCCTGAATATAATTAGGGCTTATAATGATAGAGTGAAAACAAAGCCATGTCAAATTCAGCACCCAAAGAATGAGGCCTCTCTACACTACAGACTGGATCCTTAAGACATTTCTTTGTCAAGCCAATGGAGTTTGGAAAATTTATAGGCGCTGAGGATCTGGCTGATACCATTTTACCAAGAAGCGAGCAAATCAGTGACACAATGTGCTTTAAATAACCTTTATAAACACTGACAACATGCCATGGGTTGCCAACCACATATCTCTGCTGAATGCAACTCAAAATGAGGGTTTACCTACTCGAGACACTGTGCTTTAAATTTCTGTCTTTTTATACCTGTCCCGTGTGCGCTCCCTTTTACTGCTGTCCTCCTTTTCTCTTTCAGTTTCTTTGAAGAATCTCCTCAGGTAAACTGAAAGCAAGCAGATGTGGGTGGGGTAATGTAATTTGAGAGCTCCTCCCAAGTACTGGAAATACAACTTGTTTTAGCAAGGAACATTTCCAAATCGACTTTCATCTCAGTTGAAAAACAAGTGAAGGTACCTTGATTTTTTTTTTTTCCTTCAGCTGATCATTTCAGTATAAGTTACTTTGGTCTAGGAACTTTAAACAGTTGTAAACGTGTCATCATGAGATCAAAAGCTCACATTGCAAGGGTGTACAATGTTGATTCTCATTTAAAAACTTTAAGGCATAGAAGTCTGACAGTTAATATAGATGTACCAGGTGGTACCATATGGTCACTCTTGAGTTTTTGCAAAGCTGTCAAACTTTCGGATGCCGGTTAAGAAATTAGAATCCAGTCCTTACACAGAGATTAAGTAATTCAGCACAGTGACTGCAAGCTATAATTAAAAGCAGCTAGCTTCATTACAAGCAGGCCTGGTTTTGTATTGCTTTCCTATAAAATACACACTACAACTGGCTCCTTCACTATTATCCAGATGTATTCATTTAAAATTAATCAGAGCAAATAAAATCTAAGCACTATGGCTAGCACATGAGAGGAAACACAAGGGAAAGGAAATCTGAAGTATTAACTTGTACAGTATTACAAGCCTACCTAGTCAATTAATCTCAAAACATTGCTACTAAACTTAAGACTATTATTAACCATAGAATCATAAAATGGTTTGTGTTGGTTGGAATAATAGCAGCAAGGCCAATTGTGCTGATGATACCTGTGGCCAAACAAAACAAAAAAAAAAACCACTTTAGTTTCTCAGTTTCACTATATAGAATATGTGCAGAGCAGCATATGCCCTTTTCCTGAAAGGAAATGATAAGTGATTGCTCTGAACTTGGCTGATATGTATTGGTGATTAACTGTTTCAAGCTTGGCTAACCACAGGAGAAGACAGTCTCAGAACGAGGAGGGGATGAGACATGGTTTAGAGTTACACTGACACTGAGATGTGAGTATACTGACATAATTGGCCCTGGAACATCATCTGGGGTACCTATATCCTTGAAGATTAGCATTGTTTTGAAAAGACAGCAAAGTCCCCCAGACTAGTGTCTTGAGACTGAAATTCTTCTTTATAATATCATTATAATATGAAGAAAAACTACTAGCTCGAGAAGCCCCCTAATCAAATAAGCCACTTACCCTCTAAGCATTTGTATGATTCTATATGATGTGCATTTCAACTGGGGTGCTATCTTTGTGAACTTATCACTTAAACCCCTTTTTGCTCACAACTGGAATAAAGCAAATAGCTCTGTATGTTGATTGATTTTTGTATACCAGGTAAAGAACCCAGGTTTGGGACAACAGACTCACAGTTTAGTCTGTACAAAAGACCCTTGTACAGGATGGAAACAAAGATATTATGCACAATAAAGACACTAACATGAGTGTAAAAACAGTTTTACAGCTATTTTAAGATCTTGATTTTGGCTATCTGTGTTACTGCTGACTGGACTGTAGGAAGAGTAAAATAGTTATTCACCACAGACTTGTTAGGAAATTGCTGTCTAGGCACACACTGTGAGACAAGTAAATCTAACAGCAGCTAGTCTATTAATACAAGGGTAATATAAGTAACCTAAGATTTGCATTTCTCTCCTACCTGCTTCCAGCCCAGTATCAGGTATCTTAACACCCAATCTCTACCCATTGCACTGACACAGAAACTGAAGCAGATGACTGTTTGCATTTGGCAAGAAGCTGCACTTGCAAATATCATTACAGTTAATTACATTTTTGTCAAACAGTATGATGTCATAGTATTTGAAGTGAAAAAATGTTCCCTCGTGTCATACAGCATCTTAATTATTGTCCTAAGAACACATACACAACAGTTTCTTTTTGCCCTGTCCTGATCCTCCATGCAAAAAGAACATAAATCTAACATGTTTAAGTCTTATAAATGTATTATCTGCAACATAAACTTCGGGATACTGTTAAAACATAGAAGAAGACACATCCAAATGAGCCAGTCTCCATATATACAATATTACCTGGCTGACTGCTTTGCAGGTGGAAACCCAGTCTTGAAAAGCATTTTCAAATTTTTGAAATTAATTCAGTGGACAGAATTTACCTTTGTTAGTATCTCTGCACAGTTGGAATATTCTAAAAGGTGCAATATTCTAAAAGGTGCAATATACCTCTCACACATCTGTTTCATATTTCAATCACAGAATGGCTTAGGTTGGAAGTGACCTGAGAGATCATCTACTCCAACCTCCCTGCCATGGGTAGGGACACCTCCCAACTAGACTTCTTTGCTCAAGGCCTCATCCACCCTGGCGTGGCCAGCAGAGCAAGGGAGGTGATTATGCCACTTTACTCTGGTCTTGTCAGACCCCACCTGGAGTACTGTGTGCAGTTCTGGAACCCTCAGCACAGGAAGGACATGGAAGTGTTGGAGCGGGTACAGAGNGGTGGTGAGACACTGCCACAGGTTGCCCAGGGAGCTTGTGGCTGCTCCCTCCCTGGAGGTGTTCAAGGCCAGATTGGATGAGGCCTTGAGTAACCTGTACTAGTGGGAGGTGTCCCTGCCTATGGCAGGGGGTTGGAACTAGATGATCCTTGAGGTCACTTCCAACCTTACCATTCTATAATTCTATGATTCTATTTCCAGGAAGAGGGCATTCACAGCCTCTCTGGGCAACCTATTCCAGAGTCCCACCACCTTCATACTGAAGAACTTCTTCCTAAGGTTCAGTCTAGACCTACTCTCCCTCAGCTTAAAACCATTCCCCCTTGTCCTGTCATAGGATGCCCTTATGAAAAGTCCCTCTTTAGCCTTCTTGTGGGTTCCCTTCAGGTACTGGAAGGCAGCTATAAGTTTCCCCCAGGAGTCTTCTGTTTTCTAGGCTGAACAACCCCAGTTTCTTCAGCCTATCCACACAGCAGAGGTGCTCCAGCCCCTGTGGCCCTCCTCTGGACTCGCCCCAATACTTTACGTGATATCTTTCATTCTTTCTCTCCCCTATGCCTATGAACACTTTTAAAAGTGAGAAACATTGAATTCTTATCAGAGCAACTTTTGACACATCCTTTGTTAATCTGGGTACCTTCTGATCAACCGGGTTTGTGTTCTTCACTCCCACAGACATCTTTCATGTGCAGATTAGAAAGCAAGGGCAAATGAGTACTTTACACCTTCTCTCAGTGGAGTCTTGCATAATGTGACCTTGGTCCTAACAGACCATCATTAAGCACTATAAAACACTGCTACTACTATTAAAATGGAATATAGGTGAGGAAACAATAAGGGTGAATGAATGAATAGCAGCATTGTGACAGTTACACATACCAGATAGAGGTATTGTAAAAACTCAGTTCCACGTCAAAATAAGAGATTTTTTAAGCAGAAAAGTGTCTATTCTAACACACAGCATGTTACAGGCCACAGAACCACATCAAATAACTCAGGCATCACACTCATGGACATCAAAATAAGAAATAAAAAAAGAGTGGGTTGATTTATCTCTTAATTAACTCAAGATAGCAGGAACTTTTAAATTCTAGTCTTAGTCCTTTCACTGATTTGAAAAAGTAGCATAACAACTTTGCCAAAGTCTCAAGATTTAAAAAGACAGAGTACTTACTTATCCCACAAGAATCCTGTCAGATTTAATTAGGTTTAATTAATTATGTCTGTAAAATCCTTTCCAAATGAAAAGTGGCAAGCATGATTTATTAATTAAGTCTAAAACACCAGCGCAGAATCAGAGACCGATTGTTGTTTTTATCAGGAGAATAACATTTCTAATAAAGCACATTTCAATCGGGAAATTATAATAGCCTTATTTAGACTTTTTTTTTTTCTTTTTTCTTTTTTTTTTCCAAGGAGCAAGGCAATAGATTTTTGTTATGAGATCTAGGAATAGAATAGCATAAGCAAGAACAAGAGATGCAGGCACACTCACCCACTGCCATTAAGGTGGCACTAGCTAAATCATGAGAACAAGGACTATATACCTGGCACTGCTGTAAGGCTAAGCTTTAAGACTATTCCTTGGCCTATTAGATGTCACTTGCTTCGTAGCTTATGTGCAAGTCACCTAGATATAGCCACCCAGAACTGACTAGAGCAGTAGAAACTCAAAACTACCTGTTAAGTGGCAGTGTAGATCTACAAAGGGCCTGATCTATATCACTAAGACTGCTGCTGGCAGCTCTCATGCTCATGGGTCTGTCACAGCTATAGTATCTGCAGGTAGAATCCAGATGTCAATTACAAGTGACAGCTGCTGTTGACACTTCCTCTATTTTTTTTTTTTTGATCCTCTTCCCTGTGTTGGCTAAGGTACTCCTCAAACGGAAATGGCAGTTGAGTCGTGCTCACTCAGGCCACAATTCAATCAGCACAGTTAGAATAACAGTTAAAAACTTTCAGAAAAGACATGGGTTAAACGACCTGTCAATTACACTGATTCAGCACATCCACTGGACAGGTGTGTGGCCCAGCTCTTTCCAACTCCACCTATTCAGCCTGTACTGGCAAGCTCCACACCCTCAGCACCAGTCAGTGGAGTTTCAATGAAGGAAATGAATCATGCCCTCATGAACGTGACTGAAATCCCACAGAACTAAGAAAATACTCATTCATCTGCATTTGCATGTGTGCATAGCTCATCTAGTGCCAGCTCCATTTGAGTCAGATACCAAATACGAATAAAATTACCCCAAATCTAGCGGTATTTAATATCAGGCAGCACCTGTGTGCCAGAAATGTGACTATAGATGGACAAAGCAGTATCACATGACTTAAAATAAAAGGTTGACTGAATTTGAACCATAGAATCACCAAATGGTGGGGGTTGGAAGGGATGTCTGAAGACCATCAAGTCCAACCACCTAGGGTAGATTACACAGGAATGCATGCACATGGGTTTTGAAAGTCTCTAGAGAAGGAGACTCCACAACCTCTTTGGGCAGCCTGGTCCAGTTCTGCATCATCTTCAGTAAAGAAGTTTTTCCTCATGTTGAGGTGGAGCTTCCTGTGTTCCAGCACATATCCCTTGTGCTTTGTCCTATCACAGGGCACCACTGAAAAGAGCCTGGCCCCTTCTTCTTGACACCCAACCTTCAGGTATTTATAAACATTAAGAAGATCTCCTCCTAGCCTTCTCTTCTCCAGAATAAACAGCCCCAGGTCTCTCAGCCTTCCCTCACTAGGTAGATTTCCAGTCCCCTAATGATCCTTGTAGCCCTTTTCTGGACACTCTCTAGTATATCCCTGTTCCTTTTGAACTAGGGAGCCCAGAACTGGACACTACTCCAGATACGGTCTTGTGTATTGATTCTAGTTTAATCTTCTCAGAGACTCAAAATATAGTCAGCAGAACCAGTACAGTAATAAGAAGAAGCCTTCCCCTCTCCCCACTTTTGGAAAGAAAGGAATTAGATGTAGAGAGATTGAAAGGGGAAAAAAATACCCAAAGAAAATAGTCTTGCTTCAATTTGGAAGTCAAAAGGCAGAAAAAAGGTATTTAAGGTACGGGAATACAAAAGGTACAGGGAAGGGAAACAAAGTACAGAAATATATATAGAACTAGATTGATGGCAATGAATGGAAGTAGATTCAGGAAGGGGTGTCCACCATGTGGTAGGGTGGCCAGCAGGAACAAGGTGGTGCTATCAGGCAGGCAGGTAGAGAGAAAGAAGTATAAAGTTCTTGTGTTTTTATAGGGGGTTAGACAGGAAGTGGGAGTGGGTTAACCACTACACGTGGTGGTTCAGACCCACCTCTCCCAGGAGGGTTAACCCTTTACATCTCACTAGGGCAGAGTAGAGGGGGAGGAGAACCTTCCTTGACCTGCTGGCCATCATCTTCTTAATGCACCCTATTTGGGCCTAATCTAGCAGAAAACAACCACGGCTTTTCCAGGGTACACAGACATCATGTTTGAATGGTCACAGTGCAGCAATACAGCATAATATGGAAATATCAACTCATTACAGAACAACAGTAAGGGATGGTCTAGCTAAAACTAATATAAGGAAGGATGAGGGAAGTTTGTGACTTGGCCAAGACAAGCAAGTGGGGAGATCCCCTTAATTAAATTATTACTAATTTGTTTACATTTGTGTGTGAAGTCCCTGTTTCTGGGCCACGTCACCTCTCTGCCTCTTTGCTTCCTGGGCTCCTCCTCTTTCGCCACACCAGCTAAAGACATCCAGGCACAAGAGCTATCTATACATGCTTACATAGACCTGCCTAAGCAGCATGGTTCTTCTGCAAGTATAGTGTGAGGCAGCCACAGTGCTGAACTTCATGAAACAACCAAGAAGCTCAGACACAACTCCCTTTTTAAAGCAATGGTCATGCCTAAAACCTTAATTCAGCTGCAGGCTCCAACAGATGCCTGTCTCACTTTCTAACAGAAGTTTTTCAGAGTACCAGGTGCCGTTGGGCAGGGAAGACCCCCTCAGGTGCAAGCAGAGCTGAAGTGGGTAGATTATGCCATGAGCAACAGTTCTTGCCAGTGGTGCTACTAAACAAAATGGCACTGCAGATAATGGCATTATTTGTATAAAGGGTGAGAGGTGTGTTGCAGATCTTGTGGCAGCCCAATCATGACTTTGTTGGTGTTTGCAACAGTTCCTACCAGAGCTGGTAGCAGCCTACTTTCAAATATCCTTTGGTTGGATGGGTATGTTGAAGACATGGAAGACATTTGAAGCCACCAAAGAATGCAATAGTCACAACATTTGGATTGCTGTCATACCTCTGTTTGCATCCTTTCCTGGAGAGGCATGAACTTTCATCTAACCAGTTCTTCAGTCTCCTGCTTATGGGTAGCAAGTTAACTTACCTCATGTCATCACAGCATCACAAATCATAGAATAATAGAATTATTTCTGTTGGAAAAGATCATTAAAATCATTACGTCCAAGTGCCAACCTAAAACCACCAGGGTCATTAAACCATGTCCCAAAGTGCCATGCCCACACATTTCTTGAACACCACCAGGGATGGTGACTCCACCACCTGGGCACCCTGTTCCAATGCCTGACCACTCTTTCAGGAAAGAAACTTTTTCTAATTCCCAATCTAAACCTCCCCTGGCACAATTTCAGGCCATTTCCTCTTGTTCTATCACCTGATACTAGGGAGAAGGAGTTGTAGAGAGCAATGAGGTCTCCACTCTGCCTCCTCTTCTCCAGACTAAATAACCCCAGTTCCCTCAGACACTCATTATAAGACTTGTTCTCCAGACCTTCACCGACTTCACTGTTCTTCTCTAGACATGCTCTGGCACCTCAATGTCTTTCTTATGGTGAAGGGCCCAAAACTGGACCCAGTATTTGAGATGCAGACTCACCAGTGCTGAGTATAGGAGCACGATCGCTTCCCTACTCTTGCTGGCCACACCATTCCTAATCCAGGCCAGGACGCTGTTGTCCTTCTTGACCACCTGAGCACACTGCTGGCTCATGTTCAGCTAACTATCAACCAGCACTCCCAGGTCACGAAGAGCCGAGTGTAACCCCCTGCTCTACTTTAACCCTGATTTCAAGGTGTTTTATGTGACTATGTAATGGAATCTACCTCAAATATCCGAGTCCAGAGCCTCTTTCCTTACATATCTTAAAATACATGTAGCAGGACAAAGAAACCATAGGGACTGAATCCATTGTTCTGCAAGTCCTTACATGAAGTTTGCAACGTATTTGATCAGACAATTAACAGCTGCACATTTCCACTACATTCTTACACTTGCAGTGCTTTGCAGTGACAGCAATGCCCCTTCCCAGCTGCCGGAGGTGGTACAAAGTCTTTCCATTCTTATGATGCTGATGCTACCACCACTAGTAAAATTGTGGAGAAGACAAGCATGTTTGGAGCCATGGTCCATTTTGTCTGCTGTTACATGCTTACAGAGTCGATGTGACAGGTTGTAAAAAGCCTTTACAACTCGGTAGGTTGCACACAGGGGTCTGAATTAGAATGACAGGGCTGTCTTGCGCAGAAGGGTAAAAGGACAGAAATTGCACCCTGGGATGGCTTCTTGCTATGTGAGACAGAACATTTCTAAGTAACACATTCCAGACAAACAGTCCTCAGGGCTGGGTTCTAAAACGATATACTAGGACACTGGTGTGAGACTCTGCATAGTGTAATCACCTCTGCTGCCTCCTAGGCAAGTGTGCCATGCTCCAGTGTTTTGATTCCCAAAGGCTGACTGCTAGGAACACTTGGATTCCCATTTAATCTTACATGTCTAAAAATGATTTGGTCCCTAAAAGGGCTACTCTGAAGTTTAAGATATAAGAAAAATACAAGTTGTAGGTATAAAAACAATAAATGGCGTTCTTAAAAAGACCAAAATATCAGGCTAATTCCAAAATATCAGAAATTCAGGTTGCCTTAAGTCCAGTTTGAACTCCAGCACTTAAACCTTCCCTCCCACCCAAAACATGTGTCTTGTGAAGAAAGGCTGAGAGACGTGAGGCTGGATAGTTTGGAAAACACTGGGACAAGCTCTTATTAATGTTTACAAATATCTGAAGGGTATCAAGAAGGGGCCAGTCTCCTTTCAGCGGTGCCCTGCGATAGAGGCAATTGATACAAATCGGAACACAGGAAGTTCCAGATCAACATGAGGAGAAACGTTTTTCCTGTGAGATTGGTGGAGCACTGGGCCAGGCTGCCCAGAAATGTTGCAGAGCCTCCTTCTCTGGAGACTTCCAAAACCTGCCTGGATGTGTTCCTGTGTGACCTGCCCTAGGTGACCCTGTTTAGGCAGGGGCGTTGGACTCGATTATCTCCTGCGATTCTTTGAAGCAACCCGAAGCTAAGAGAAACCCACCAACCAGGAAACATTCTACAACTCGGATGAAGGAAAAGCAGCTAACAGCCATTAGCAGCCCGCTCGAAGCACCCACGAGAGAGAAAGACCTCGCACGACCCCGCCAACAGCACAGCCTCGCCTCAGGCGCGCGCCCGGCCAGGGGCGGCCGTTATCGGCGCGCGCCAGGCCCTTCTGCGTCACGTGGCCGTGCGCTGCTGTCGTCACAGGCGCGGGCGCAGCTGCGGCTGTTCGAGGCAGGCAGTCATGGCGGTGCTGGTGCGGGACCCTTTGGCTTCACGGGTCCGGCTCCTGCCGCCGCCGCCTCCCGGCGGCTCGGTGCGCTCCCTCCTCTGTTATCGCGCTCAGGAGCTGGTGAGTGACAGAGGGTGAAAAGGAAGCGGTGGCGGCTGTGGGGTTGCGGCGTCCCCTCAGGCCCTGGGTGGGGGCGAGGGTGCCGGCGGGGTGTAGCAGGCCAGCCCTGGCCCAGTCACGGAATGGTGGGGGTTGGAAGGGATTTCTGGAGATCATCGGATCTCTGTCAAGATAGGTTTACCTAAAGAAGGTCACACAGAAACACTTTCAGAAGGGATCCATACAAAGATGGAGACTCTGAGGGCGTCCGCGATGGTGTCTGTGTGGCCTAGCTGCGGTCCGTAGTGCATCACAAATGTGGGTCGCTTAGCTGAGCAGCTATAAGGCTGCTATAAGACAGCCCTAGAATCTTGTATGTGTGTAGAAAACATTTTTTTTAAATATATATATATGGTTCATAAAACATTAATTCTAAGTACTTGGGGTCAGTTTTCCTACAGCCCATTTTTTTCACTATTTATAAGCTGATACAGACTGTGTTTAATCACAGAGTAAGCAGGAATTAAACCAAGTGTAATAGCGAATGTTTGTGAATTTTAAATTGCCTCATTTTTACTTTCTCTCTGTGCTTGTAAAAAGTCGGGAAATATTGCTCCTTAATAATTTTCTTTATCAGAATGTTTAATTTTCAGTCTTACGAGGAGTAACTCGAGGGAACTGAGGCTGTTTAGTCAGCAGAAAAGGAGGCTAAGGGGAAACCTTCTTGCTTTATACAACTTCCTGAAAGGAGGTTGTAGTGAGGTGGGGGATTGATCTCTTCTCCCTAGTAACAAGAGATAGAATGAGAGGAAATGGCCTCAGGTTTCCCCAGGGGAGGTTTAGGTTGGATGGTAGAAGAAAACCTTTAATTCAAGGGGTCCTCAAAGCACTGCATCAGGCTCCCCTGGGAAGTGGTTGAATTCCCATCCTCAAAAGTGTTTCAGAGATGCAGTGCTGAGGGATGTGATTTAGCACCAACTTTGGTACAGTTAGATAATGGTTGGGATTGATAATCTTACCTGTCTTTCCTAAGTGAAACAATTCTATGATTCTTGACTCTATATGACTGGTTTTGCTTGTTTTAGAATATTCCTGAAGAAAACTTGTATGTGAAGTGTAATGGGCGACTGGTTAGTGATGAAGATGTTCTGCAGGATGGAGCTGTTTATAGTCTGGAACCAAGACTTTGTGGTGGAAAAGGAGGTTTGTAGCTTAACTGCTTTTTTATCCCTTAGATTTCTAGCTTTAAAAAAACTTTTTATTGTACTGTGGTCCTTACGGTCAGCAGCAGAGCTAGCCTATCTCTGTCAGACCTCTTTTTATGTGGATGACTCTGATTATGAGCTGAAACCAAAGTATTTTACAGAGCTGAAAATGACCAGTGAAGCTTTAGTTCAGCTAATGGCTTTCCTGGCACAGCTCTTTGCATCCCTGATCAGCTTAGCTCTACTAGTATAAAGCTGTAATGTGCATAAAAATGACTTTAGAGTTAGAATCATAGAATGGTAAGGTTGGAAGGGACCTCAAGGATCATCTAGTTCCAACCCCCTGCCACAGGCAGGGACACCTCTCACTAGTACAGGTTACTCAAGGCCTCGTCCAACCTGGCCTTGAACACCTCCAGGGAGGGAGTAGCCACAACCTCCCTGGGCAACCTGTGCCAGTGTCTCACCACCCTCATTACAAAGAACTTCCTCCTGATATCTAGTCTAAATCTTCCCTCTGCCAGTTCAAACCCATTGCCCCTCGTCCTGTCATTGCAAGACCTTGTAAATAGTCCTTCCCCAGCCTTCCTGTAGGCCCCCTTCAGATACTGAAAGGCTACTGTAGTTCAAGCTAGATTCCTTTTATTGACAAAATATTTTACTTCTGTCACTGAGAAGGTATATTTATTGTCTAAAATGATGCAGCCACTGATAATGTAAACAATCCTTGAAGTGGAATATGATGGGTGAAGCAGGTCTAGCAGAGTATTTGAGTGTACTTGGAGTCTGTTTGCTTTTTGACTGCACATCTCAGAATTTTTCAGCTGTCGCACTAAAAAGTGTAACTTTATATTAGACTACAACTCAGCTTTGCCTTCTTCAGCATTAGGCAGGACTATAAAGAAATCTTACTGCTCATGAGGTATTGCAGTTTATTTAAGCAAACTAGTAGTGGTGCTATGGTAGAAGTTCATAGTATAAGGTGCTTCATCACATTTGACCATCAGCTTCAGTTATCTTGGGATGACTTGGGATACTCATTCTGTGATTCACAGTGTGTGTTGCTGCTGTGCCATTTGGATCAGGCTAAAATTCTTCAGCATTTTTGTGTGATTTCTAAAGTATTCCTTTTGTTTTGGCCATGTAACTTGAAAACCTGATAGAAACTGGCAGACAAAGCCAAGTCAGAACTATTGAGACTTGCTGTATCACCCAAAAGGAGCTATGGTTGCCCAGGTAGGTTGTGGATTCTCCTTCTCTGGTGTCCAAAGCCAGGTTGGACAGGGTCTTGAGCAACCTGTTCTACCCTACCCATGGCAGGGTAGTTGGAACTAGATGATCTTTAAGGTCCTTTCCAACCCAAACCATTCTATGATTTTTCAGGTTTAGAAAATGGAGCATTTTGTTACCAGACCTAATTCAGCACCTGCAACCTTAGTGAATGCTTGGTTAGTTGGAGTTTATTTTTTTGAGGAACACACAACATACCTGACTAGGTGTAGCTGTTAAGTCTGTTCTTCAAAACATAAAATTCAATGGCATGCTTCATAAACTACAAAAGTTCTCCTTGCTGATGGCATCAGTTGATTTTATTGCTGAGCAAAATACTTCTGCCTCCTGATGAGGTAGGCTGTCTGCTTTGATTACTGTTTGTAACACTTCTTAAAGGTACTTTTGAGGCACTGAAGTACAGATTTGTTCAACTTCTAGTTAAGAATCAATGCTCAGCACTTTCAAATTGCTTTAATATTAATCCACATTGTTTTTTTGAGGTACTTAAACATGTCTTTCACAAGCTGTAGACAATGAAAAACGGCACCAAATGAGAGAAATTAGCAGTCTGGCCTATGAGTAGTTAGTGACTGAGGAGAAATCCACTTTGGAAGGCTCTCCAGCATAACGTTATTCATCATTATCATCTTGATGACGTGGCTAAGGCTGTCTCCTAAAAATGTTTTTTATTAGATTTTTTTAAAGGGGATTTTATTTAGTAGGGGGAGTTATATCTTGACTAAATTAAAAAGGATCCAAAATGTTACCTTCATACCAAAAAAGGTTTCAAACCATTTTGTTGGGGAAGTCAAGAAATAGGCTTTCTTGTTAGAAGTGCTGAAGAGGTTCTAGTGAACAGCTGACTGGTAAACACTGGGTACTTCTTTCTTCTGCTGTGTTTTGGTATTTCACCCAGTGATAACTCCCAACATAGTACAACTTTCGGCTTACCCTTTATTTCAGTTGAGTTAAGGAATAGGAAAGCGTTGAATTCACTGTATTTTTGTTGTGTGGTGGCTCACCTCTGTTTCCATGTAGCTAACTCTTGATCGCTTTTTTCCTCTCAGGGTTTGGATCTATGCTGCGGGCGCTTGGTGCTCAGATTGAAAAGACAACAAATAGAGAGGCTTGCCGAGATCTCAGTGGAAGGAGACTTCGGGATGTCAATCATGAAAAAGCGTGAGGCATTTTTGTAGAAGCTAGAATTGTAAAGAAACTGACCACGTAGTTCACGGGTAGAGGTCAAATGGCAGGCTCTTGTAGCAATGAAATTTTATTTTGGACACGAAAACCAGCAAAAATGAAATCTTAAACACAGACAGACTGGAAGCCAACAGGATTCTTTCTTCTGTAATTATATAGATGCAAAATAGATGTGATCATACCACTGTTCTACACCTCTCGGATTTCTCATCTGGAATTCTTACAAGTTCTCTCTGAAGCTGCAGGACTATGATACTGAGCATATGTGATCTTACTGCTCTTTCTGGCTTCCAAAATGAACTTTACTCTCTTCTCTTTAACAGAAGTTCTATATATTTCTTTAGTCGTTCCCCTGGATATTGTGAGTTGTTTTTTCCCATTGTCTTTCACTCTAGCAGGTGTTAGAACTGTTCAGCAACTGGTACTACACCAAATGCTGGAAATGGTCTTAATTTTCATGATCCTGTCATCTGCAGGATGGCTGAATGGGTGAAGCAACAAGCAGAACGAGAGGCAGAAAAAGAGCAGAGGCGCTTGGAAAGGCTGCAGCGGAAGCTTGCGGAGCCAAAGCACTTTTTTACAAATGCAGACTACCAGCAGCAGTGTCACGAAATGGCAGAGAGACTGGAAGATTCAGTCCTTAAAGGTATTGCAGCTTAGCCTCATTTTATCTCTTAAAAAAATACAGCAAACTAAAAGTCTCTGTAGCCTCACTATTAATATGAGCATTTCATGACTAGCTCCTAACTGAATGAGGTTATAAATGCCACTAAAATGTTGGATGTAATTTTCCTCTGCTACCTCTCTTAAATTGAAGCATCCCTTGTATCTGTATGCTCTTTAATTCATCTGGCTGTGGTAGTGTTATCTCAAAAGCAAAATTCTGTAAAGGTATTGTTGCTAGTTCAGCTGTAAAAATTACATCATTTTCAGTAAGGTGATAAAATGCTAACAGGTCTTATGTAAAATACTAGGAATTAAATCCAACTACAAATATCCTGTTTCAATTCCTGTTCACTGTAATTAATTTTATTTGTCCATGGAGTCTTAGCTTGCTGGCAGCTTGATAGTGAAACTTAAGGCTGAGTGTAGAAACTGAGAGCTCAGTTCAGGAATGCAGCTTTAATTGTGTGTCTTAGTAAAACTGTGTGTGAAAGGTTCACTGGTGCTGAGTTTATTTTGAAGCTTTTGCATCTACAGAAATGCACCAACAGATACTGTTTTCACTTGATGTTTTAAATTGCATCTGAAATAAAAACAAGTAGGATTTACAACTTGTATGAATTGTGTACTGATGAAGTGAACTTCTGACTTTTGTCTTGAAGGCTTACAGGCTACTTCAAGCAAAATGGTGTCCCCAGAAAGCAGTGATGGTCGAAAACGTCCAGGTGAATCTGGAAAGAATGAAACAAAACCACGAAAAAGAAAATGTTTCTGGTGAGCATTATGCCTAGTTTTAACAATGAAGTCTTGCATTTTGAACAGAATGAAAAGTTAGGGACATGCAGGTAAACAACATTTTACCTGAGATATAGACTTCAGGGTAATAAGAAAATTGAAATGATTAAATCAGAAAAGTGAAACTAAATGTTGTGTTGTTCACACAGTTATGTCCCAGTTGGACAAACTTAATTTGCAAAAAAACAGACACATCATGTTTTACTGCTTCTCATTGTCTTTTTTTTTTTTTTTTTTTCCATTAATGAATTAAATCAACAATGAACTTCAAAAGTTGCTGGGGGTTTTTCCCTCCTTTTTTTTCCCCTCCCCTGGCATCTTTCACTTATTGTAACATGAAAGAAAAGTGTTAATGATTTCACTGTTTAGAGTAGCAGTAGGTAACGCATTTCTGTATTGGGAATGCTGTAAAAAGATATTTTTTTTCAGAATGTGTTTGGAGTATAAGCAGCTCTTCCACTTACTGAACTATCTTAAATGGCTGCTAAAATATTCTGTATCTCTCCAAAGAGAGTTTGGGAAAAAAATGAGGGAGAGTTGTTATAGGTAGCTTTGTTTTGTGTTTTGTTTTGTTTTTATTTTTAAAAAAGGCTAAGAAGTTAAAATAGGCAAATATTAATTTGTAATGTACTGCTTGTGCCAGGCTAGGATTGGAAGGATTGGATGATGCTGACAGTTCAGACTGTGAGGATGAGAGTGAAGATGATTCCCCTCCTGCATCTGATGGAAGTTGTCCATCAGGAAGCAGAAACAATGAAATTGCTGGAAAATCAAATGAGTGTTCAAGCAGCTCTCTGGATTCTGTGGCGGATACTCCAGCTAATAGTGCAACTGAGAAACCACTGGAGCAGCCAGAAGGTACTGAAAGAGATCTGCAAGGAGAGACAAACTTAAGTGGGGGACATGAAATTCCAGATGAAGAAAATAATAAAATGACAAAGCCCTTGAAGGAAGAGGCCCAGGAAAAGAATGAAATAACCAAAGCTCTGAAAGAGGAGGAGAAAGAAACTGTTTCTTCTAAGGCACAGGAAACGAACCAGTCAGAGAGCATAGTAAGTATGAAGTGCAAAATGTTGTTTCTTTTCTTCAGCTGCTTTTACTGTCACTTTCCTCATTGTGGATCACATCGTATCCTATGACTTCAGTGCATTAGATGTATGTGCTTGAATTAGAATCTTAGCTTATAAAAGGAAACTTTGGAGATAGTTTCCAAAGTTTGATTCAGAATGCAAAAACAATCCCAGAGTTCAGAAGAAAAACACCTTAGCTGAAGATGTATCTCATGACTTTGGAAAATGGAATGTAACAAGGGAATGGAAACTGCAGCCAGAGAAGGCTGTTGGTTGATGGTGTCTCCATGGAGAGCACTGAATTGTAGTATGGCAGCATTGTCATGAAAGATGCTAAGGAGACTATATTCAGGAAGAACTTACATAAGATTTTAATAGTCTAGAATGTCTACTAGGATGTGGTTACCATTGGCTATCTGTTGTCTTTCCCAAGACTTAATATTTCCCTTGGTTTGTTTGGGAGTTTTTTAATATTTTTTTTTGTCCTCCTTTTGCATAGATAGATGCACTCTGAATCTAAAATTCTCCATTAAGTGAGGGAGAAAAAATAAAACCTTTCTGTAGGATGAAAGACTTGTCAGTACTTTTCAATACATTACCAAACACTGTCCAGTTTGACTGTTTATAACCTAATTTGATGTTAATAATTTACCTTAAATTTTAAATCAGAAGTTGTTTGAAGTAGATGCTCTCAATCAGCTGATGAGAGTTGTTTTTATAACAAAATGACTTGAGTCTAGTTCATAGATAACCCTAGTAGTCAGCTGCAAATTTCAGGCTTTTGATAATCAAAGAAGAACTGAAGAGAGCAGCTCACTGCATTAGAGAGGCAGGATTAGTGTAAATGATGGGCTTCATCTGAACTGCAGAGGGTGATGAAAGAGTAGGTTTGCATCCTGCAGTATCTGTGGTGGAAGCAGGTCTGTACTGTTGCCGTATGGTTATCTCTGCTGGTGATTTGATTTGGTGTCACAGCCCTCAGCCAGATCAGGAACAGCATTGACCATGAAGTTCTTTCCCTGGTGATTCACAGGAGGATGCCTGATACTCTTTTGCCAAAGAGGCTTTGGGTCAGTCTTCCAAGCAAGAGAGGATATAGCATTTCCCAGTGAATTGAAAACAGCCCAGATAACACTTCACAGTAAATATGCCTGTAGTTGTGCTTCATTGCTTCTTGCATGATATTACTATTAACATTTTTTAAGGATACAGAATCTAGCCTTATTGCAGCAATAAAACAGAATGAGATGTTTCTGGTCTAGGAAGTGGCTTGGGTTAGATAATCCAGTGTGTTTCTCAGCTTGAGCAGGAAGTCTGGCATCAACTGTCAAAGATGGAATTCTAATAAGTGAAACTTCAATACAGTTAGATGGAAGAAGGCTGAGGATATAATCTGGTAAATTAGGATTTTGTCATTTACTGTTCTTTTAGAGCATATTTTAAACAGGATATTTAGCAGTCTTTGCTGTTTACCTTTTGCTCCGTATTTGTGAGACTGTCTATTCTTAGAACAGGAAACTCCACCAATGCAACAGCAGATTGTTATTGCAGGTGGAAATATTTTTGTAGTAGTCCTTGATAGATTTTAAATAGGATGAGAATAATGAGGCAACCAGTCTCTTTTTGTATGCTTAGCAGGACAAAGATTCTAATTCTGCTAGGGTTGGTTGTTTTTACTGAGTTCACAATGGAGTAGTCTCATTCTCACTGCTGTTATTTCTTGCTCTGAAGTCTTTGATATCTGCATCACTCTACACACCATAGCACTAATACATATATTTGAGTATTCAACAAAATGGTCTTAGATTTTTATTTATTTTTTAGTGTATTAATATTAGTGTTAGTGTTTAGTGTGTTATTAAATTCCAGCATTTGAATTTGAACCCTGTCCATATTCTTCTGTGGGAAAGGCCCTGGACTTGACCATATATAGAGGTCCCTTTCATCATCAATTATTCTGCAAATATACTAATTTCCTCGTTAAGATCAAATTCTAATCCATTTTCTTGTGACAGGATGAGATGTGAACTTCAGAACAAGATGGTGCTATTACATCTATTTCTGTAATTGCAGTGTAACTGCATCAGAAGTAACTATTCATCCCTTTTCCTGCTACTGCTGTCTATAATGTTGGTTATATTCTGCATTGGGCTGAAAAGAGTCTGTTAGCTTTGAAGCCAAGGTTAAGCTGCTGAACTGCTGGGTCAGGTAGTGGGCTGGTTTAATTCCATTTTCTTGGGAATACTTCCCTGGGAATAAAACCAGTGTCCACTACTTGTCTGCAGAGGAATAGGATTCAATACTGACACTTTTTTTTTTTTTTTTTAAAACATTGTAGAGTGTCTTAATTCTAGTGGAATAGTTGTAAAAGTTCATCAGTGTTGGTGTAATTTAAAATGATCAGCACTTCTGAGCAGCTTGGAATGCTGCTCAATGATCTTAGAGGTCTTTTCCAGTCTTAATGATTCTGTGCATTGCAAGGCTAAGCACATCTGCAGCTTATTTGGACTTGTTAGAGCGAGCCTTTAAGTTAGCAGAGGCATTGGGAGGAATAAAATTGTAGCAGCACAGTTGGACACCAGGTACAAAGCTCACCTGAGCATTCAGCCTGCCTCTTGAATGTGGTGACTGTGCTAAGATTTGCCTGTTTTACAATTAGGCAGTAATGCTTTGGGTAGCATGTGTACCACTAAGAATGAGACTATCCAACGTGATACATATTGCTCAGCTATAATTAGGATTTTGATACAATCTTAATTGAAGGTCTTCAGTTAAATGAAGCATTCTGTCTATGCTTGGTCCTCCAACTACCCTGAAGAAAATGGTAATCTTTTGAGTGTTTTTCTCTTTGCAGGAGATGGAACCAGTAGATCTGCTGGCATTCAACTCTGCTGCTGAATTGGAAGCCCTTGGTTTAGATAAACTGAAGATGGAATTGATGTCTTTAGGACTGAAATGTGGAGGCACTTTAAAGGAAAGAGCAGCTAGGCTTTTTTCGGTCAGAGGTCTATCTAGAGACCAGATTGATCCTGCTTTATTTGCAAAACCCTCTAAAGGGAAAAAAAAGTGATGTAAAAAAAAATTTTATGTACACAGGTGCTTTAAAATCTTACATTTTGTTGTCATTCTGTACTGCCACATAGAATACTTTGGCAGCCCTGGGTAGTTTTTGTTCTACTCTTAATGAATTTTGATTAATATAACACAGAGTAAGTTGCCAGTTAGTTATGCATTCAATATGTTCAATATTAAAGGAGTGAAACAACTATCTTTTGATAAGCTTTACAAATGGTTACAACTAAGCCTTGGTGGAACAGGTAGGACAGACTCTCTGTATATGGCATAAAATAACTTGAATATTTTACGTGAGGTGGTTGTGTGACACTGTCATCACCTGCTTCAAGAGAAACAGCAATCCTTTCTTAGCTTTGTACTGAATTTCCTTCAATGTGTATTCTAGTTGGAACTGTCAAATGAGATACATTGAACTTGTGATCCAGGCTTAAAGACTTCTTTAAATACACTTTTTTTATATGGATGAAGCCAGTATATATAAATAAACACATAAATAAATATGATGTTCTGTGAGTTTATGTGAGATCTCAGATATTAGTATGATATATATTCGTGTGTGCAGGTATTTCTGTTTGAAGTCAAATATAGGGATATTTACTTACTTTGCTCTGGAAAAGTAGCTGTGTGAGGGGAAAAGCATGATTTGTGTCCTTAAATTCAAAAGAATAAAGCACATGTGTTGGCTGCTGAAGGTTGATAGGGAGTGATGATGTGAAGCTGAATGAGAAACAGAATGTGCTTTTTAGTTCTTTTCCTAAGGTAAAAACAATGCAATAGTCTCTCAAGGACTTAAATATTTGCAGTGGGAGTGTTTTATGCTGTAATCTCTCTGCAGGGAGTTATTCTGGGAGGTGGCAAGGGTGCCCTTGCAGGAAGGACATGTGCTCACATGACTGCAGGTGCAGCTGCCACCACTACTTTGAGAGACTTTTTTCAAAGTGTTTAGTTCAGTGCTTCAGATCTCAGGTTTTACTGCTCTGTGCTGGAGAATGTTAGGACTGGAGCAGCTGCCCTGTGGGGACAGGTGGGGAGAGTTGGGGCTGTCTGACCTGGAGAAGAGAAGGCTGTGGGGAGACCTTATAGCAGCCTGCTAGTACCTGAAGAGGACGTGCAAGAAAGCTTGCGGTGATGGAGCAATGGATTGAAGTTTGAGGAGGGGAGATTTAGACTGGGTATTAGCAAGAACTTCTTTCCAGTGAGAGTGATGAAACACTGGAACAGGTTGCCCAAGAAGGTTGTGGATACCCCCTCCCTGGAAGTGTTCAGGATCATGGTGGACAGGGCTTTGAGCAATCTGGTCTAGTGGAAGATGTCCTGGCTCATGGCAGGGGGGTTAGAACTAGATGATCTTTAAGGTCTCTTCCAACTCAAACCTTTCTATGGATCTATGTTCATGGGAGTGACTTGTAGAGATTCTTGAAAATCTCTCCTGAAATTATCCCATCTGTTTTGCTTTGAAGTTTGGCTTAGACTTGAATTGTGATAGTGCTAGGAAATGGGCTTCACTTGTGTGTGTTTAGTATTTCTGACCTGAGTGGTTTGTGTATGAGATTGCAGTCAGCTCTGTAGCCTTGCCATCTATCTGCAGAAGCTGTTTCGTTTATGCTTGGAAGTTTTTGGATTGAGAAGAGGGTGTTAAAGCACAAGGACTCAATCTTAAGGGTCTCTTCCAACTGAAACAATTTTATGATTTATTCTTGCCAAACTCTGCAGGCAAGCTGTTAGATCAGTCGTGTTGACACAGCTGTGCCAAAATGCTGCTTAACCTGACAGTTCATCCTCCTCTCCCGATACCACCTTCGCAGGCACGCTTGGTTATAAAATGCTGTTGGAAGGCTCGGCGCCCTGCAGCTTGTCTGTATCTCTGCTTCCTGCTGTGAGTTGGGGGGGCCCCATGTCACCAGGTGTCGCTGTGAGCCCTGGGCCTTCCCTGCTACTCCAGCAGCTGGCCCGAAGACACTTCGTTCTGCATAGGTTGTGGTTACTAAGAAACAGGGCTTGGCCCTGCTGGTGGTGGTAGAATTAGGAAGAGCGGAATTTATTTCTAATGCAGCAACTGGTATTGAGGCAGGTCCAAGTTGGACCTTCCAACTTGGAAGCTGGCAGTCACCTCAGAAGTAGCCATTACAACCCATTTTCAGTTGCATTCATTTTCAGCGAAGAAAAACCACGCTTTTAAAGGAACTACACCTACCTGGATTTTCAAAGGAGAACATTTATGGTTGCTGAGGAAGTTAGGAGGATGAAAAAGTAAACAAAAAAATACAAATAAACATTTGTATAATAAACAGGACAAGGGGCAATGAGTGCAAGCTAAGGCATAGGAAGTTTCATTTAAACATGAGAAGGAATTTTTTCACTGTGAGAGTGATAGGACACTGGAACAGGCTGCCCAAGGGAGTTGTGGAGTTTCTCTCTGTGGACATATTCAAAACCTGCCTGCCTGGACGTGTTCCTGTGTGATCTGGTAGAGGTGATCCTGCTCTGGCAGGGGGGTTGGACTGGATAAGCTTTCGAGGTCCCTTCCAGCCCCTGACATTCTATGATTCTATGATTAGGAATGGCTTTAAAAGATAATTACTACACAGCTTTGGGGGTGGGGAGGGGGAATTCCCTGAGTCAGTGGCTGTCAAAAAGATAATGAAAGCTGTGAGCTGATAATGTGACTTGGTTTTCATGGTGGTCTTAGGTTGACTCAATGATATTAGAGGGCTTTTCCAACTGAAGTAATTCTATGATTCTATGACTTTGTAGTGCCCAGTGTCTGCACTTAACTATTTCCTGCCGTGGTCAAAAGCTGTTTCTTGGCTGTCACATACCTGCTGGTTTAGCTGTAGGAAACCCCAGCAACGCTTGCAGCCCTGGGGTGGCCTTTGTACAGCTGGAATAGGAGCTGAAAGGCTGCAGTTACAACTCACTCTTTATTCTGTTTTATTCAGAAACGGGTTGATGTTGTTCAGCTGCTCCCATCCACCTGCTCCAGGAATGGACAGAGAAGTTCAGGTCCTGACTGCAAATCCTGTGCACAGGGACAAATTTCAAATTGATGGCAAAACTCAGGAAATGTTGAGACCCTTAAGAGGCAACTCTAAAAATATCAAAGTCCTGCAGGATCTCCGCCTCCCCACTTTTGTTTGCCTGGGGATCCCCTTTCCCAGACTCCAGATGTTCCCAGTCAAATGCCAAGGAGCTCCCCTGATTATCACCTTTGCTGGGATGTGGATTGAGCATCTGACTTTCCACTTACACTGGCAATTAGAAGGGTGCTCTGAAAGGCAAAGTGTCAGACATTCTTGTTAGGAGTTTGTGAAATGCAAAGGGAGGGAAAAAAAAAAAAAAGAAAAATCCGACAGAGAAGGGGAGGAAATAAAGTCTCACCAGCAGGGAAAAGCTGCAGCTTGTCATAGGTTTTGAAAGAAAACGAGAGCCCAGCCTTGGCTGAAACAAAACGGTGAAGGATCAGACAGGCCACTGCCCTAATAGCAGCATTTAATACAGCTTAAAACTTTTGTTAGCACTCCTAGAATACAGTGATAATGGAGAGAGAAAGTGCTGCTGTCCAGCACAAGCCTCTCCAATAAGAAAAGCTTTCATGAGATCAATAGATAGAAATTCTGGCCCCGTGTCCAGCTCTATTAAATACTGCAGGACCTCAGAGATCACCTTGTGAGCACTGCCATGAAGGCAAGTCAGAGCTCGTGCTCACGATAAGCTTGAGCTCAGACATGCTGCCGTTGTGAATGCTTACACAAGAGCTTGACTTTGTCTGGGACCAACAGGGCTGTTGGAGGCCTTCATGTGAATAGCACACACCTCACTTCTTGAGCACACAGAATCATAGAATCATGAAGGTGGAAAAGACCTCTAAGATCATGAATTCCAACTGCCAACCCAACATCACCGTGTGCACTAAAACACATGCTTTCATAGAATGCACCAGGTCGGAAGGGACCATACAAGGTCATCTTGTCCAACACTCCTGCAGTGAGCAGGGGCAGTCTTAACTAGATTATGTTGCTCAGTGGCACATCAGTTGGAACTTGAATATGTCCAAGGATGAGGCCTCCACCACATTCTCCCTGTAAAGAACTTCCTCTTTAAGTCCAACCTAAGTCTACCCTGCTCCAGTTTCAAACCATTCCCCCTTGTCCTATCACCATAAGCCCTTCTAAAGAATCCCTCCTCAGCCTTCCTGTAAGTCCACTTCAGATATTGAAATGCAGCTATAAGGTCTCCCTGAAGCCTTCTCTTCTCCAGGCTGAACTGCCCCAACTTTTTCAGCCTATCCTCATAGGAGAGCTGCTCCAGCCCTTTGATCATCTTTGTGGCCCCCCTCTGAATGAGCTCCAGCAGATTCATGTCCTTATTTTTGAGGGCCTCATAGCTGGACACAGTCCTGCAGATGAGGTCTCACCTCATATTTCAACGTGCCACATCTAGTTTTTTTTTTAACACCTACAGAGTGCTCTGCACCCATGGTATCAGAAGATGCTCATTGTTTTAACACCTTTACCTTTCCCCAAGCAATTTCTGCTCACACGTGGTCAATGATGCCACTGCCCTGCTCTGCCTTTGGGGCTTTTTTACAGCACAACGTAAATGTTAACACTGTACCACACTGCTGCCAGGTCTATGACATGTTCTGCCTTTCCTCAGGGACTGCAGTGCTGCTCAGATGGAAAGGATAACATGACAACTTGACAGACTTTGCACACCTTACAAATTGTCCAGCTATGAAAGCAGCAAGGTGGTAGCACACAGAAGGTACCACAGCAAATGCAGCCTGGATTAAAGATGACAGGCCAGGAGATCATTTCCTGTAGATGGGCTGATGTCTGAAAAAAGCTCCAGGTGTGGCAACGTTTCATCCACAGCCTCCTGCCTGGGAGTCTGCACTGTGGGAATCCCTGGAGTACAACCTTCCAGCTGCTGCATCTTCATTGCAAAGCCAGCTGGAGGTTGAGGAACAATGCCCCATATCTCCAGAAGCAGGGGGTTCAGTCTGGGTGTGGGTTAGCAACTTGCCACTGCATCCATCATACTGAAGCAACAGCACAGGTGGTTAGTTTTTATTTAAGAAGCTTAGTTTTCCAGCCACTTCAAGAGATGACAGTGGTGCTGTGCACAGTCACGGTAAGGACGGTAAGGGCAATGCTGGAAGTCCCCAGGAGGCGCCACATGCAAGTGCTGGGAAGGGACAGCACTACAGACTGTGGGCACAAAGAGATGGGGCTGTGAAATGCCAGACTTGGGTGTTAGTGATGTCCAGCCTGGCTCTCTGTGCTGATGGCTTCCTACGAATCATCTCTTCTCCAGGTCTCCACTTGATGCTTATAACCAACATCACATCTTATAACCAACGTCACATCTTTGTCAGTGACATGGACAGAGGAATGGAGTGCACCCTCAGCAAGTTTGCAGATGACACCAAGCTGTGTGGCACAGTCGACTTGCTAGAGGGCAGGGATGCCATCCAGAGGGACCTGGACAGGCTGGAGAGTTGGGCCCAGGCCAACCTGATGAAATTCAATAAGGCCAAGTGTAAGGTCCTGCACCTGGGTAGGCACAATCCCAAGCACAAATACAGGCTGGGTGGTGAATGGCTGGAGAGCAGCCCTGAGGAAAAGGACCTTGGAGTCTGGGTTGATGAAAAGCTCAACATGAGCCTGCAGTGTGCACATGCAGCCCAGACAGCCAACCGAGTCCTAGGCTGCATCAAGAGAAGCGTGGCCAGCAGGGCAAGGGAGGTGATTCTGCCCCTTTACTCTGCTCTCGTCAGACCCCACCTGGAGTACTGTGTGCAGTTCTGGAACCCTCAGCACAGGAAGGACATGGAAGTGTTGGAGCGGGTCCAGAGGAGGGCCACAAAGATGATCAGAGGGCTGGAGCAGCTCTCCTATGAGGACAGGCTGAGGGAGTTGGGGCTCTTCAGCCTGGAGAAGAGAAGGCTTCGAGGGGACCTGATAGTAGCCTTCCAGTATCTGAAGGGGGCCTACAGGAAGGCTGGGGAAGGATTATTTACAAGGTCCTGCAATGACAGGACAAGGGGCAATGGGCTTAAACTGGCAGAGGGGAGATTTAGACTAGATGTTAGGAGGAAGTTCTTTACAGTAAGGGTGGTGAGGCACTGGAACAGGTTGCCCAGGGAGGTTGTGGATGCTCCCTCCCTGGATGTGTTCAAGGCCAGATTGGATGAGGCCTTGAGTAACCTGTACTAGTGGGAGGTGTCCCTGCCTATGGCAGGGGGTTGGAACTAGATGATCCTTGAGGTCCCTTCCAACCTTACTATTCTATGATTCTATGATCACATTCTTGGCTAGGACCATATGCTGTGGTCGAGGGCTGCAGAGGGGTGCTGGGACTGAGGAGCCAGATGCTGTGACATCTGAGCAGCTTCCCCGGCAATAGATAATTATCCATGCTGGTGGCAGACTTGTGCCCTGCCCATCCCTGCAATATCCACAGTTCTCCCTACAGTAACACTGGGCCACCATGCCCCCATCCCTGTCTCTGCCAGTTGTCCACACACATCCACAGAGTCCCACCGCTAGTTTTCATGTACCTTGTGTTTGCAAGACACCAGGGCAGAGGGAGTCAGATGCAAATCAGAGGGAAATGGCCATGGTGCAGGAGAGGAGAGAAGACGGTTCAGCCTTTGTCCATGCTACTCTTCCCAGTCCCACATCCTTCTTGTGATGCTCTGCTCCTGCTTCCCACAGCAGCCTGGCACTGATGGCACTGGATGGTATTTCTTCCAGGGGTAACGTCTGGAGTCCAAGTACTGGAGGCTGGAAGGAAGCCAAAGTTAATGCACTTGAGTCTCAGGCAAGAACCAGTTCAAACACTTTCTCTCCCAGGGCAAATCATCAGCTTTGCTCTTCGTGGAGGTAGCTGAGCTCATGGCCTTCAGACTATGCCCTGCTCTGAGCTGGGTGGAGAGGAACTGTGTCTGAATGCTGCTGTCATTAAGAACACGCCCAGAAATGAGTCAATCTCATCCTGTTCTAACTCCAGTAGCCTGTGGTGTTGGTGCCCATCACTGGAGACTGGTAAGTTTGCCTATGCCTTTTTTCCCCTCCTCTTAAAGCTCTTCTTTTGCCACAGACATTTGCACAAGTGAAAGGTGACCTCAGGGCATTTGATATCTCAGCTGTCCAGATGAATGACTTAAAGCAACAGCAGAGTCTGAGGAGCCCTTCTTTCCTCCTGGTCCATACTCACCCTAACTAGCCATCAGACAAACTCATTTCAGAGCCCTCTCAATGGTGGGTTCAGCCAGGGCCTTGAGGATGGCATCCCACAGAGATGGACAGCACTGACCACTTCATCCCCAGAGCCACCAGTATCTCAGTAGGTTATGAAGTGAGGACTCTGACACAAAGTGAGGAAATCATTATCATTGCTGACACCTTGGCCAACGAGCAGAGTTCAAAAAAGGATCAAACCACATTATCACTGTGTTTCCCCAAGGTATATTTGTTAGCTGTCCATAAGGAATAGTCAGAGTTAAAGTGCTTCCTCTGGGAAGAGAGGGGGTAGGAGGCAGCTCATCTCTTTCTTCACTGCAGCTCCAGTTGAGCACCAGCAGGAGTGCATTACCTCTTGCCTCTCAGATGTGTTTCTAGGTTTTCTCTTTAAGAAAACATTTTCTTAAACTCCACAGCTCAGGGACAAAAACTGTCGGTGTGGGCTCTGCTCCACCTGCCCATCCAGCCCAGTCCCAGCCTGAGCAAGGAAGCTTTACCAGCAGGATCCCACAGGTTACTGAGGAGAGCTGTCAGAGGGTGAATAGGATCTGGGCATTGAGGTGCATCCAGAAATATCACAGATTTCCCCCCCCCACACCCCCCTTCACTTTCAGACCTAAGAATAAATGTGAAAAAACACACAGCTGCATTAATTGGGTTTTATTGTTTCTTTGAGTTTGAAAGCACACAAAAACTTGGAAATCATCCCTAAGCTGAAAAAAAAAACCCACCTCTGTAATAGTACAACTAGAAAAATAAGGGTCTGATGCTACAAACTGTGAGCAGATCTATGTCTTAATATTTAGAACTAGAAACTCTGCCTAGATATCTGCTAAGCCCAAGGTGCAGGGGTCAAAAATAGAATCCTTTGAGTTCCAGCCAATATTTTATGTGTGTATATGCATATGATACATAGACACATCTATATGTGTTCCTTTGAGCTGTAGACAGTATTTTAGGCACATCTATGCATACATGCAGACAATTTGTATACATCCAGTATGTATGTAGACATTCCATACATAGAATCAGAGTCTCTACATATGTGCACATGTGTGTGTGTGTGTGTGTGTGTGTGTGTGTGTGTGTGTGTTCAATATACACATCTAAGTGCTTCTGCTCTCCGGTTCACCATAAACATGACATGAACAGTCAAGAACCAACACCAGGAGTCTAAGAATGAAAAGCTGAACCCACACCTGGTAATGATCACACCTCCTTTGTCTGGAGCTCCAGGCAAACACTCTGGAATGAGAACTGAAATAAATGTGATTGTAGCTCCACCACATTAAATGAAATTTGACTGGTGTTGAGGGGGCCCTGAGAAGTGGTTAGGGTCCATGGGTACCCCTTACATGGGTATACATGAAGATGGATGCTCCTCTGAGCCCATCTATATGGACAGTGGCTTTAAGTGCACATTCTTTGCAGGAAAGCTGCAACCCCAGCTGCTGTTGAGCCTTGCATGTGGATATATGGGGGTCCCCACAGGTCCTTTTTCTCTGGCCTTAGGGCTGGGCACCAGGGAGGCTCTGGGCAGGGCTGCAGGTAATCAGGTACTGGGTGACATCCCAGCTGGCTGCCTATGTCTCACACCAGTGCCATACCATCTGTGAGGCAGCTGCACTTCTCCACAATCATGTTGGGAAACTCGGCAGCTTCGATCTCGGTGTGGTTGCCCCTCTTGGTGAGGTACATGATGGGCAGTGAGGAGCTCTCGGCCACGGCACAGGTGCGCTCCCCATAGCCAAAGCGCCACAGAGGGCTGGGGGGCTGCAGGCAGCCCCCTGAGCACCTGTAAGCCTGGTACCCTGCTGGCTCAATGATCCAGTGCTGCGTCCAGCTGAGCTCACGGAAGTTGACATAGTGTTTCTGCCGGCAGCAGGTGGACTTCCCCATCATCACCTCCTCCTTGCAGTCCCCAGGGCCTCTGTGCAAAGGGAGAAACAAGAACTGATGCCATAACTGGAAACCAAGAAGGTGGGAGAAATAATCCCCTTGTTATGTTAATAGCACAGGTGGGCCCATGGACATGAGACCTGGGCCATGCTTGGGTTTCATTTGAATATTGAGATAACAAATATGGGAAGATGAGAGGAATGTGGTCAGGAGGTCAAGGGAAGTTCTCCTATCCCTCTAACTCTGCCCTAGTGAAACCACATTTGCAGTACTGCATACAGTTCTGGGCTCCCCAGTTCAAGAGGGAGAGGGATATGCTAGAGTATCTAATGGAGGCTATGAGGATGATTAAGGGACTGGAGTATCTGTCTGATGAGGAAAGGCTGAGAGACCTGGGGCTGTTTAGTTTGGAGAAGAGAAGGCTAGGAGATCTTAATGTTTACAAATATCTGAAGGTTGGGTGTCAAGAAGGGGCCAGGCTCTTTTCAATGATGTCCTGTAATAAGACAAGGGGCAATGGACACAAAGTGGAACACAGGAAGTCCCACCTTAATGTAAGGAAAAAATTCTTTACTGTAAAGGTAACAAAGCACTGGACCAGGCTGCCCAGAGAGGTTGTGGAGTCTGGATGTGTTCCTGTGTGACCTGCCCTGCTTTGGCAGGGGGAGTTGGACTCAATGATCTCTGAAGGTCCCTTCCACTCCCTACCATTTTATAATTCCACAAGTCAGATTCAGGGGCAAGTTTCCTATTCCTCTCTTGCAAGGGCAAGGGCTGCACCCTCTGGCCTGGCACACATGCTATACTTGGGGGCAAAGTTACATTGGACGCAAGTACAGATTGAGGTTTCATACATACCCATAGTCTTCCAAATTGAGAGTGTAAAGCACCAGTTCAGGTTTGCTCAGGGCTTTATCCTTGGGATCCTGAGAAGTGAAACGCACGGCTTTGGCCATTTCTGAGGCATAGCTGCCTATCCTTTCTCCTTCGATCCAGACCTCCAGAAACATTGGCTCCTGCCTCTTGTTTCGCAGCCAGAAGTGCACAGCCTGTGTCACATCAAAGTTCTTCCAGCCTGACTCGCGTATAGGAACCAGCCTGCACAACAAGGGCTTAGCATTAGAGAAAAGCCCATCAGATAAAGCCGGGACTCACAGTGCTGTTATTGTAGCAGCAGAATAATTTGCTTCCTGTAGATCATCACGGGCCATGATTACGCGACAATTTTTGCTGAGCGCTCCGGGCAAGCACCCACAGCCATTAACTCACACCTCAAAGAGAAGCAAGATCTAACCGACACTGAAGGGCTAAATGAAATCCTTTGTGCATGTTCATGTCAAGGTATTCATTTGTGCTCATGCAGAAATAGGGCAACGCAGGATTAGATGCAGCCTGGTAAACACCAGTACTTCCAGCTGCTCCTGTTCTGGTTGCACTAGGATCATAAGTTTCTACCCATCCAGAAAATTGATTTGATATCTAATTCTGCCTTCAAGAGTTATAAAACTTCCACTGAGCTGAAAGGTACAGAATTGGAGGAGTTTGGTGTGGGTTTTGGTTTTTTTTTTTTGTTTTGTTTGTTTGTTTTTTTAAAATAATTTACTTATTTAAACTAGCTAATGAAATGGCCAATGGAAAGAATAGCAGCAGCCAGTAACCTGCCTGAGTTAGAGTGAGAGAAGTGAGCCAGTTGCAGGGGCTTATAGGGGAAGAACTAACACTACACAACATCATTTGAAACAGATTATTTCAATGATTCAGCATATATTGCAGCGTTCACTTCTGCACTTACAAACTCATTCTGGACTTAGAGTTTGATTCTATGGATGTGACCCCATCAGACTGACCAGAGGTACAAACCCCATGACATTCACACCCAGCCCACAGGACTCATAACCCCTAAGCAGAACCCTGTCTTCAGAGATGTGCCTTTCTTACCTGGAGTCTATCAGGGAGGTCCTGTTGGTACCATCGTGGTGCCGTTGCACCCAATACACACTGACCCTGGCGCTGGAGACAGGCCTGTGAGATTGCCTGGCAGGCAAAAGTGCTTTGTCCAGAGGCTTTTTGAAGAGTTTCAGTTCAGCCATTGTCACTTCGCTGTTTTTAGGTATTCTGCCCTCCATGTCAAAGATCAGGTTCTGGCGTGTGGCGGTGCCAGAGTAGAGGACTTCTGGCATGCCTGCACACATGAGGAACAAGAAAGACAGCTGTGATTGCTATCCTGGTGAGCAAAGCTCCCACACTTGGTCCACAACTATCACAGAATGCACTGTGTTGGAAAGGGCCTTCGAATGTTGTTTTGCCCTACCTCCCTGCAGTAAGAAGAGACATTCCAAACTAGACCAGGTTACTCAGAGCCTCATCAACCCAGACCTTGAAAGTCTCCAGGGATGAGACCTTCATCACCTTCCTGGGCACCTTGCTTCAGTGTTCCACCACTCTCATTGGAAAGAACTTCTAATGTCCAAATTATCATCACAACACACTCCTTCTACGTCCCCACACAGAGCACTTGTGGCAGAGGCAGCCTCTAAACACACCTTTTCTAATGCATACTTGGATCAGTGTCTTGCAAATTCCCTAATTCGTCTCCTATTCTGAGTATCTACAAGCTGGAGGAAAGAAATCTCCTATATAATTTGAGCCCCGAAAGGTGTGCATGTCTTTGTGCCAGAGCTGGGCATGACAGCAGGAAACTACATCACTTGCAGTGAGAACCTGGTTTCCTTTGCTGCCCAGGGTGCTTGTCTGTGCCTTTTGAAAGCAAAACGAGTTCTAAGTATCCTTGTACAGACACCATTGTGTCTGCACAGCTGATTTCCTCCTTGATATTTTTCCCAGACAAAAAGAGAAAAAGAAAAAAAAGACGAGGGGAGAGTGAAACATCCTCAGAGAGGTGTGATTCCTTTTTGAGGACTTTTCTTCGAGTTTTGACCTGTAAGGTCTGCATTTTCTAATGACGGTTTTTTTCCCCACCTGCTCAAGCTGTTGCCTGGCTACCAAGGCTTTTCTCTTCTATCAGGCTCCAGCAGCAGCCTGCCCTTTGCAAGCACTGCGAGGCCCGTCCTCTCTAGGTGCAAGTTGTTAATCTTTAAGACTCTGTGACATGCACCTCTTCTGTCCAGATCAGCCCCAAACCTCACTCCCTGCATGCCTTTGCCTCTGCCCATCCTGTGGCCAGCCAAGTGAGCATGGGCAGCTTTTCCTGGTAGTGGCACAGGGCTTGGGGTGTTCCCGACAGCGACGCTACAAACATTACCTGCATGTCCAGGGATGCCCCTAAGGATGCCAGCCAGGCTTGGCAAAGCTCGGCGCTTCACCCTCTGGCGCTTCAGCATGGAGATATACTTGTTCTTTACATGGTTTGGGATAACCAGATCCACCAAGTCTCTCTTCTGAAGTTTAGGAACCTCAGAGAGCCCCAGTTGCTTCAGAAACACCTCCTTGAACCCTTCCTGTGTAAATGCTCGGACTACGATGACCAGGCAGAGCATGCAGAGCATCTGGGTGAACCTCACATCCATCCTCCTCCTTTGGTGAAGCAGCTGAATGCCCGGCAGAGGTGAAGGGGGGATCTCCCTGGGGCTGCTCTTGGCAGAGATGTGGTGACAGCCTGCCTGAGTGGGACGGAGGTCCCCTGCACCAGGGTTTTATAGCCAGCCTAGTCCCACTGGCACAACAAATTCCACAAGTGGGGACGAAGAAGAGGACTTAAAAGGATCACTCTCTTGTCAGTAGACACATGCCAGTTTAACACCTTCATCTACTGCAAAGTTAATACAAGAAGGTTTAGGAGAGCTTCTAGATTCCTTCACGGGGAAGAAGTTTCTGCCCTTTTGTTAATACCTTGCAAACTTTTGCCCAGAAACCCCCTGAATTGTCAGTGTCTGATGCTCAGCCTAGGTGAGGGAGGACACACATCTGCTGGGGGGACCTTGCTTTATGTACCACTCCACACGATTCTTAAAGGAAGTGCCAATCTTTGTTGCAGAGGACTTGCCAGCTACACCAGCCAAAATCAGGCAGGAAGATAATGCTTTAGGTGGAAGCCCATCTTCATGGCAGTAAAAAATCATTTCAAATCTTTTAGTGAGGGGCTAGGTGTTGCTTTGATCTCTGAATATTTGTATCAAATGTATGAATCAGGGCTATGGATCGGGGCAGTTAAATGGTTGATGGCCTTTTACACTGCTTCTGAATTGCAGAAGGTGAAAGATGTATAGGCCTGGCATTAGAGAGAAATGTCCCACCATTCTTCATGGATTCCTGAGGCTTTCATAGTACCTATGCTTAAAAGAAGGTTTTATATAAAGCAGACCACTTTTCAGTGAACATAACAAACCACTTTGTTTTTCCACAACATGGATGAAGAATATTGGTATTTTGAAGGCTATTAATAACCACAACAGAGAGCTGCATTTGGAAAGTGATGCTGACCTGGAAACTGTGTGTCTCTCTGTGTCTGTTTGCCTTAAAGTCCATCTTTAAACTTGATGCTCACAATTTTTGCTTCTCTGACCTGTGCTGGCATAAGAGGCAGAAGTCTAATTTTGGCCAGTCCCAGGAGAGTGAATTGAAAAACCTAAAATATGATTGATAAAAGTGTGAAGACTCAGCACTCAGGACAGATTTCTCATCCTCTCCAGAGGTAACAAGCCTGGGCACACAAACAAATGTCTTCAGCATCAAAAGTTCTTTCTATTTTCTGTGTCTTTGTGAATAATTTTAATAATTTTAAATTGGTCCAGTTTCACCCAGTGTCATAGGCTGTCCAGGCTGAACAGTGTACCCTGAGGACAGTCTGGCTGGAGGACTCAATGTAACAAATTTGACAGAAGCACGCTGGTGTGGTTCATCCCTCATCAAAACAAGAGCCTGTTTCGTACAAAGAGAAAGGCAACAAAGCCACCTGAAAGAGTCTAACTGTTCTGTTGCTCTTACTGCTCATTTTGTCTTTACAGCCTTCTGAGAAACCTGTCTCCTTAAACATGATAAAGCCTCTATTAGATGTTAAACTGATGTAGCTGAACTGAGTTTTAAGGATAAAATGGAAACATAAAGTACAAACTAACAGTGTGTGGATAGCCCAAGGCAGTACATTCCTTAATCTTTCCCTCTGAGTAAGATCTTCCTCTGAACAGATAAATGTGCTCTCTTATATTCATTCCCAAGACACAAACAGCACTGAAAAGTATCTACCTCAACTTCAGCTTATGTCCAAAACTCCTCTTCTTGCAACTCTCAATCCCTAAATTCCTGTTCTTGGAAATAAGAGAAGGGAATTTTTTTGCTGCAATCTTTGTGACTTTCTCAGCCCCTTAGGAAGGCTCCATATCCCTGTTTTTTCCCTCCAGACTGCCTTCCCCAGATGAATGGGCATTACTGATTCCTGTAGGATGGGACAAATGTATTCATAGGATGAACTGCTTTGGAGGCTTAGGCCACAAACTGCAACTAAGCAACGTTCAGGTGACTGACAAAGTTTCCTTCAGACATGCTCTGTCAGTGTTGGCTATCTCAGTTTCAGCAGTGAGTTTATGTTGTTTATATAGTGACAGTCACCTGGATAAAATGCAGTTTATGGCTTTGTTATGGTCTCTTTCCCATGTCAGAAGACCTGATCCTGTAATCCTTTATCCATCCAATTAGGCTTTGCTTTGTAGAGTGGTCCTGCTGTGCAATTAAGGCTCTTCCAAAAAGCCATGATAACATGAAACCAGCATTCCTGGTTGCTCTGGTTTTCATGGATCCAGATATGATTTCTTCTGTGACTGATGTCTAATCTATCCAGACTCATTGCTGTCCCATGTGTATTGCAAAGTGATTTATGGGCTTCCCAGGTGAACTAAAATTATTGCCCAAACACAGTTGAAGCTCAGCTAAGAAGAAAACAGAGGATGTGGATTGTGGGCTTTTCACAGGAGAGTGATTATCTGGTCCAATTGGAGGATTTGCCATTCCCCCTTTGTCATGCAGATAAGAAAAAGTCAGGAATTTTATAATAGGTCTTTTTGTCTCCTGTGTATTAGGGCCCACTAGGCACATTCAAGAATTCAAAGGAAGTTTCAAAGAGGCTGCATGGCATGGAGCATGAGCAGCTCTCCTTTTTAATAAAAGCTAGTACTAAGTGAAGAGAGAATACAAACATTCGCCAAAAATGTTTTGCTGGGCCTATCTATGCAATGAGTCTTGGTAAATAAATCCAATGAGTTCAAAGAGAAAGTGTGAAAGGCTTAGCTTCATTCTGCAGCTATCATCCTGGGAAACAAGAATGATTCAAATGTACCTACAGAATGTCAGTGAGGATCTGGATATTCAATGTTTCATGACTGGAATTTCCATGGACATAATTATCGTTGTATTACACTTGGGTACCTATTAGCACAGCTTTTGTGTGAGTGATGTGAAAGGTAACCATTTCTGTGTGCTCCTGACCTGTGCAACAGGCTGACCATACAGAAGACATATCTATGTAAATTTTGGTCTCTTATTCCCAAAAGTTAGTGCCTATTGAATCTGAGAGTTTGGAAACAAAAATAATAGTTGTTAAGATGTAGGTATAAACTTGCCAAGTTTAAAAAAAAAAGTAATTCAAGTAGAAGTTCTGTTTCATATTCTTTTTCAGTCTCAAGCACACTGAGCCAAACACCACAGAACAGGCTAGTCATGTGAAATATTGAGTTAGAGGCTTCAAAAGTGGAACTGAACTGCAGGCTACGCATGGAGGCATGCCCCCTTATCCAGGTCATTTAGTCAGGACATGGAGCTGCTTTCTCTCATCATCAGCCCAGGCCAAAATGAACTGTCCATCTCCAATGGAAATGTCTTACAAATCATATGTCTTGTTCAGGTTCTCTCACAAACAGAATCACAGAATTGTTTCAGTTGGAAAAGACCTCTAAAGTCCAACCTAAGACCACCATGGCCATTAAACCACGCCATATAGTGCCATGTCTACACAATTCTTCAACACCTTCAGGGATAGTGACTCCACCACCTCCCTGAGCAGCCTGTTCCAATGCCTGACCACTCTTGCAGCAAAGAAATTTTTCCTAATACTCAGTCTAAACCTCCCTGGTACAATTTCAGGCCATTTCCTCTTGTTCTATTACCTTATACTAGGAAGAAGATACCAACCCCCACCTCACTGTAAGCTCCTTTCAGGGAGTTGTAGAGAGCAATGAGCTCTCCCCTCAGCCACCTCTTCTCTAGACTAAACAACCCCAATTCCCTCAGTCTTAAGATTTGTTCTCTAGACCCTTCACCAGCTTTGTTGCTCTTGACCACCTTCGTTGGTGGTGTTGAAGCCCCAGGTAGCAATGGGAATATTGTTCCCTCATGCATTGAGTCCACAGTGTATCCAGTATGGTAGAACCTCCTTTTATTTGAGAGAATTACTGTAAACCAGGTTCAGCTCATGTAACTTCTAGTGCTGTGTATCTTAGATTACATCAACTTCAGCAAGCCTTCCATGGGCAGGCTTCTGCTTTTTACTCACCAGCTTGTTTTGGTCAAACAGCCTGGACAAAAGGCTGTCTGTTTGAAGAGGAATGGATAAAATGTCCAAAGTCCCACCATGTCCTTAGTCAGCTGATGTCAGCTGGCTTGCTTGCAGGGTTTGTGTTGGCAGCATTTGCAAAGTGCCAGTGTTCTGGCAGAAAAAATATCTCCAAGATTTTTTTTTCCCTTCCCTTACAGAAAAGCAAACACAACTGTTTAAATACAGCTTTTTCTGTCCCCTCAGCGGGCTCCTCCCCACCGCCCCATTCTGTGCCTTGTTTGTAGCTGGGGAAGCAGGATTTGTTACCACCCTGATGGCTACAGAAAGGCTGCTAGCGAAGACACCGACATTTAGCAAATGCTATTGAATCAGACAAATAAGCCTACGACCCTAAACTGCTTGCCTCACACCACAGTGCACAGTCCCCATTACGGAGAAAAAGCTGCATTTTGTGGGAGCTTCACTTAATTTTCCACTAAGAAGAACCTATTTATATCTAACTAAAAATGCTGGAGTGTTTTTTTGGTTGTTTGGGGGTCTTCTGCTGTTGAGGGTTTTTTTGTTGTTGTTTGTTTGGTTTGGTTTGGTTTTTTTTCCTTTCTCTTTGCAGCTGTGTGTTTGTTTACACTGTAAAAGTTGATCAGGTTTTTTTAAGAGTCTGTTCTTCCTGCCTTAGTGATGCAAATGGGAGCCCACCCCCTCCTGGCCAGGCAGGGCTGCGGAGGCTCCTCTGAGAGGCTGCACAGGCTCTCCCTGACCTTGGTGCTCGCTGTTGAGCTGGGCTCTAATCTACATACTCCAGCGATGGTCACCATGAGGGCAGAATGTGGGACCTCCCCATGTGAGATCCTCACAGGTTCCTGCCCCAGGGCATCTCCCAGGCAGAAGGGAATCTGCTTGTGAGGGAGGCGTCAGGCATGCAGCAGCTGAAGGTTTTAATGCATGTGGTGTTACTAAGAGAGCTGTGCTCTCTGTCAGAAGAGCTTTCCAGCCAAACAGCTCTACAGACTTCTGACGATTTGGTGTATGTCTACCAATATGAGCCCTCAGTGTGCTCAGGTGGCCAGGAAGGCCAACAGCATTCTAGCTTGTATCTAGAAGAGCGTGGGCAGCAGTGATTGTGCCCCTTTACTCGGCATGGGGAGGCCATGACTTGAGTGCTGTGTTCAGTTTTCGGGCCCTCACTACAAGTGGGACAGTGAGGTGCTGAAGCAGGTCCAAAGGTGAAGAGTCTAGAGCACAAGTCTTATAAGGAATGACTGAGGGAACTGAGGTTGTTTAGTCTGGAGAAAAAGACTTGGGGGAGACAATCTCAGTTGTCGTGAGGTGGGGGTTGGTCTGTTCTCCCAAGTAACATGCAATAGGACAAGAGGAAATGGCCTTAAGTTGTGCCAAGGATATTTGGACTGGGTAACAGGGAAAATTTCTTCACCTAAAGGGTTGTCAAGCACTGGAACAGGCTGCCCTGGGAAGTGGAGTCACCATTCCTGGGGGTATTTAAAACTAGGGCATGGCACAGTGGTGGACTTGGCAGTGCTGGGTTAATGATTTGACTTGATGATCTTAAAGGTCTTTTCCAACCCATGCCCCTCACAGCTTGTGTAGTGGCAAATCCCCCTATTTGTCTGTCATGCTAATACACTTGGGATACTATTAGTATTACATCTGTGGCAGTGGCAGCCTGGCTCAATTATGGGTTGTATTTCCTCCAGTTAATTTTAACTCTAATAAGTTTTGCTTCACTGAACAGATTTTCCTCTTTTGCTAAGAAAAAGAGAAAACAAATCATTTTTTCCCAACTCAGATAAATAGAGAAAGAATAACACTATATTCTAGCAGCTGTAATTTCTTTCTGTTACCAGAAGAAGCTCTAAAGGCAGGAAGATTATGAACTACCTGTTAATAGAAGTTTAATAATTTGTGTTATTAACTTTGCTGCAAGAATAGTTTTTTTTTCTGCAGGACAAAGATCGTAGAGTCATAGAACCACAGGATCATAGAACCATAGAATTGTTTTGGTTGGAAGAGATCTCTAAGATCATTGAGTCCAACTGTCAAAAATGGAGATAAAAGGTTGAGTGAAATCTACCCCAAATTTCTTCTGCTAAGCATTGTGAGCCATCATGCAAAAGAGTAATTTGTTAGGGTAGGTGTAAAAATAAAAAAGGGCTGTTTCTTGCACAGACAATTACGAAAAACAGTGCAAGACTGTAGAAGACAAAATTAAGTCATAACGTGCCCGGAGATGACAAGATAGAGCTGATAAAAACTTTAGACTTCTCTAATTTGCTACATCAGAGTAACAAAAGCTTCTGTTAGTCCTCACTGAGATATTCAAAATGCCCCTTCCCTAGAGGTGTTCAAGGCCAGACTGGATGAGGCCTTAAGCAACCTGGTCTAGTGGAAGCCATGGCAGGGCACCTGGAAAAAGTTGATCTTTAAGGTCCCTTCCAACACAAACCATTCTATAAATCTATGATCTTGGGCAGTGCCTTAGGAAATACATTAATTGCAAATACCTGCAACCACAGGAAAATGAGCTCAGCTGCCTACGGAGTTGTTTTCCATCTGTAACATCTGCTGCTAAAGTGACTTTGGGGCTATTGCTTATCAGTAGGTTTTACATCAGGAAGCCTAGATGGATCCAGTTTCAAAGCAATTACTTGCTCTTGGTGTGTTTTCCCTTGATGTTAACAGCACACTAACACCACAATCAAAAAGATGATCCAAGTGGAATTCTGAATGGGTCCAGCAACACCACCAGACCTGCCTGAGCTCTGGGTGAGCTGAGCTGATACTGGAGGATGATGTTTAAGAGGCTTTCCTGAGGCAGAGGGGATTCAAGATGTACAACAGTGTTTTCTAGAAAATGATCATAGAATGGTAAGGTTGGAAAGGACCTCAAGGATCATCTAGTTCCAACCCTCTGCCACAGGCAGGGACACCTCCCACTAGTATAGGTCACTCAAGGCCTCGTCCAATCTGGCCTTGAACACCTCCAGGGAGGGAGCAGCCACAACCTCCCTGGGCAACCTGTGCCAGTGCCTCACCACCTTCACTGTAAAGAACTTCCTCCTAACATCCAGTCTAAATCTCCCCTCTGCCAGTTTAAACCCATTACCCCTTGTCCTCTCATTACAAGACCTTGTAAATAGTCCCTCCCCAGCCCCCTTCAGATACTGGAAGGCTACTATCAGGTCTCCTCAAAGCCTTCTCTTCTCCAGGCTGAAGAGCTCCAACTCTTGTAGCCTGTCCTCATAGGAGAGCTGCTCCAGTTCTCTGACCATCACAATGATCTGGATCAGACTATAATCCCTTGTGTCAGTGCTTGATGTCAATTCTTTTTAAACAGAAAGAGACAGGCTCAAGTGGCTGTAAATTGTGTTGAGCTTCATGAACACCTTTTCTTCATTATCAGAGTCTTCCTGTCTCTTCTAAGAATGGTCTTAAAGGGCTATAAGAATATTTGAACTGCAACTTACAAGATTTCACGTCTGCTAATAAAATTTCAAACACTCATCATGAGTTATTTTTTAAACCCTAGTGAGCTGTCTACTATTTGTTCACTATTTATGCTGATTTATTATTTAGGCTGTCGATTCCAACCCCCTTCTGACCAAACTGGGTACTGCACCTTTGGGATGATGCACAACAGCAAATAGCAAAACAGGACTCCTAACTTTATTCTGCCTTCAAACCATGCTGCAGTGTTCACAAAGGAAGGTGTGTGGCTTAGACTGTGTCTGCTCAAGCAGTTACTACATAGCTGCTTTTGCTTAAATATTTAGGTTCTTGTTGCATTGTTTTGGTAAATTTGGGTAGTGTTTTGTTGTTTTTTTGTTTGTTTGGTGGCTTTTTTTTTTGTTTGTTTTTGTTATTAATATTTTTAATGAAAAAGACTTCAGTAGGAAAGAACTAGAGAAAATACAGTTCCTTGTGTGTTTGACTCCAAAACAGAAGACAAAGGAGTATTTTACTTCGCGGCACAGGTTAAATGATGTAATTTCCTGCCATGGGCTATATCTATGTAAACAAAGGGTATAAAGTCTCGGATTTAACAGGGCTTTTGTAAAGAGTAAAATAAAGCTGTGTGACCTGACTAGTTTTAATCCTTTTAGCGTTCATACTACAGGACCCTGAGAGATGCATGATGGCCACTTGATTTTGAAAGGGAATCTAGCCACACTTGGCCAGGGTCGCTTGAAGCGTGAAAAGCAAACTTGAGTTGTTTTGTTTCTTCTCTTACCTAGCCATTTGCTTCTTCAAAAGCATCAATCCAGCAACCACCAACGTTTCCACATAGCAACCAAATGCATTTCTGAACCTAACATTTGGATTCAATGTGAGTTTCTGCAGGAAATGAGGAAACGCCATGCATTTGAAGGCTGGTATCTGTCAGCTTTCCTGGCTGGGGAACTATAGTAAAGACACAGTAACTAAAATTTGTTTTATTTATCCAGCATAGCTTTATAGTTTCAGCAGTTGCCAGTACAGAACCCAGCGCCTTTTGACAAACTATACACAGAGAAAAGATTTTCAATGGCACCAAAAGGAATACAGTCCATTTTCCACTGATTTCAGCAGGATTTGGGTGCCTAGTCCCACTGTTCCATTTTGATTGTATAATAGGGTGAGAAATATTTTACTTCCGTGACAGTAAAACTAGAAATAAATCATTACAATCAAAACAGAGACACAGATGACCCAGGAATTAATCTGAGAGGATTACTTTGACTAGACCTCTTAGAACACCTCAAAGGCAGACTACAGGAAAATGGTGTTTTCAATAAACAGGTTCTGTAAATCCAACAAACAAAAGGGATGTGAAAAATCGTGATGTGTAGACTTGGAAGGTTTTGCTCTCAAAACTCTCTGGAGGCTGCACTGCTTGATTTGTTCTCAGTTCCTTGTGGTAAGAATGCTTACCTCTGGACTTCACCATGTTCCCAAGCTAGCAAACTCTTAAACACATGACATCTCAAATAAGAAAATGCCTTGATTCTTAATGGAACACAAAAATATGCTGTTTCCTGGGCTTGCCTTGAAACTGATCCAGCAGCAATTACAGAATACAGTTGTCTTTGTTTCTAAGGAAGGTGGATTGGAGCAGATTTCATAACACAATTTCATATTCTCGGAGAAAATTTTCACTGTAATCATTTGAATAATAAGTTCAAAGTCTTACATTAATGTAAGACCCTTCTAATCTTCAGAGGAACCACAGTGCAAAGGAACTATTTATCAACATGGCTCACTGTTCTCCAGAACCGTTGGCAATTTGGAGCCTTAAACCTCAGTGCTCCACATGCAGCAGTGCTGGCTTACACCTACTCTCTCACCTGCGCCTGTACAGTTCCAGGAACTGATCCAGAGAGGGTCTAAAAGAAGTGCCTGCACAGTGTTAAGGCAGAAATAGTTTGCTTAAGTGCTCCCATGAAACATGGACCCTTTCCTCTGCTCTGGAGCCCATCTCATTCCAGAAATTCCCACAAAATGACTATGCCACTTTACAGGACCTGCTTTTAACACCTCCCAAATGAATTCTGGTCACTCGCTTTATTACAATATAGTATACAACCTGAATATACAAACATCTGCTTTGCTGAATCTGAATATATAAACATCTGCTTTACTGAAACTGAACAGTGTACCAATAGGAAGGGAGAGCTGAAAAGATTTGGGCTCTCTTCCCAGTTGTGTCCCTGAGTCAGGATAATGACCTTGAGCAAATGGCCTTGGCCAAAATTTTCAAGCTCGCGTTTAGACACCAAAATAACTAACCTGATTTTTAGAGGCACCAGACAACCACAGCTTCTATCAACAAAACCCTAATCACCAATAGAAGGAAACAATAACTACATAAAGTCTCTTAGTAAAACAAAAGATATCCTTCTTGCCATCTGTTACTGCTTACTTAAGGGGAAGAAAGCTCCCCACTGAACCATAGATCACCCATGTGTGCAAGCTTAGCTTGCAGTGGCTCCATTACCTTCCCTTTTTACACAGATCAGGCCACATCCTCACTCATGAGGCAATGTCAAACACACTAAGAACAGCTGAAAGAGCTGCAAGGGAATACCTTTGTACCTTCTTCATATACTTGAAAGGAGAAATATGGAACAGAAAGAAAAGGAAGTGATTCAGAGAAAAGAAAAATATCACAGAGAAGGAAATATGAGAAAAACCAAATGGGAGGAGGAAAGAAAGTATTAGAGAAAGAAGAATGAAAGAATGGATGGGGGGGGGTGAGAATGGGAAAGTCAAAAGGTATGGTAATATGTCCAACTGGTAACCATATGGTAGGGAGTGGACAGTATTTAGGCTTCTCTTCTGCTGCCCTAAAGTGGAGGTGACAGAAAGTGCCCAGTGAGGACCCACATACCCTTGAGCAACCATCATGATTCAGAACTGGTTGAATGCTGCTGCACCCCACCATTTCCAGTCATGCTTCAGTAATGCCAGGCCCAGGTTGAAGGATCTTCCTTGCTGGGAAAAGCCACTCTGCCCTTGGTCATGGCTGTTTGCCATTGTGATAGCTCTTCATGGCTTCCAGCTTAAGCCACTTTGCATCCTGTCACCAACTGGCCCAGGATACTTGTGTCTATAGTAGCTGGCACTTGGCCCCCTGCTTAGGCTCACCAGGATCATCCTGCTGTTATTAGTGGCCCCCTGTGCTTGCCTGCTGTGGTGTTGATCTGCAAAGCAGCCAAGCTGCTGCTGCAGTGGAAAACATAAGAGGAACCTTCTTGGCTCTTTGCAAAGCTAAAATCTGAACTGAGCATATCAGATCTATTTCTAAAGGCTGAGACATAGAGATCTACAGAGATACTTAGTGATGCTAGCTCCTAAGCAGAACACAGAGGCTAATGAAGTACAACTCTACTCCTTTGGGTTTGCTTTGAATTAACCGGAGACTAAAACAAAATCAAAGTTCCTTGAAATCCTCAGTCTGCACTCTGATTTTTTTTCATTAGTAAATCCAGAAGAGGGAAAGGGCATTTTTGCCCAAGGGGATTAAAAAAAAACCAAAAGATTACTCATTTTAAAAGTCTTTTAAAAATTACTTAATCCAGGTTTCAGTTCAAATGCACTATTAAAAAATAATATACAGCTACTTAAATAAGTATGTACTTGAAGTTCCACCACCTATATTAAGACTTAAGCTGCTGACACTTTAAAAAATATTGTAAATGACATTAATAAAACACAGAATCACAGAAACATTCCAGTTGGAAAAGACCCCCCCTCCCAGGATCACCAAGTCCAACTGTTGTCCCTACTCTACAAAGTTCACCCTCAAACCATATCCTCACGCACCACATCCAAACGACTTTTAAACACATCCAGGCTTGGCGACTCAACCACCTCCCTTGGCAGTCCATTCCAATGCCTGACTCTTTCCGTGAAAAAATGCTTCCTAACGTCCAGTCTTATCCTACCCAGTCACAACTTGAGGCCATTCCCTCTTGTTCTGTCACTATTTATCTGTGAGAAAAGACCAGCAGCAGCCTCTCCAAAATGTCTTTTCAGGTAGCTGCAGACAGCGGTAAGGTCTGCCCTCAGCCTCCTCTTCTCCAAACTAAACAGTTCAAGCCATGTCTGATGCCAACATTTTAAAGAAAGCCAGGCCAATGAACCAGGAAGGGTCATCACAAGTCCTTGGAACCCAGTTCTTAACTTTAAAAGCTGGGGATCTCACTGGACAGAAAGAGTGGATAAAGCAGCCCAAGTAGTTTAAACGACCAGTTTGTTCAGAGTTGTCATAAAAGGAAAAAGTAGTTTTCCTCTTCCACTCTATTCTGATCAAGACCAATGAAACATTTGTTAACATAAATTTACTTTCAGTCCAAGGTTCCAGCAGACTTTAGCTTTGCAAGATCTCCTGCAATGTTTTATGGCTTTCTACACAAGCAATCATCCAGCTTTCTCCTCCATGGAAAGCAGAACCTAAGGCAAGGATGCTAATGTCTGTCCAGATCTTACCTCAGTACTGTTGCAACAAGAGTGACTATGTACAGTCAGGACAGTTACGAAGTACAGGGGCTTCTGAGGACACTAGAGTTCTTCACAAAAACTAATGTATATTGTACCCAAGAAATGGAAAGCTTTACAAGCTGTAAGTGGTTTGATATATTACATTAGTGATAAATACAGCATCTCTCAAATGCACCTAAATCCAATGGGTCGTGTGGCCAGGTGGTGTCCTCTCCAGTGGGAGAGAGCAGATTGTGATGGCTTCTCCATTTCACTCTCTCTCACAGGGAGCTGCCTTAATTTCAGTTAATGCTATGCCAGCTGTGTGTAACTCCCTTCAGGCTCCATACACATGAGGTTAATGTACAGATAGGCATTAAGATAACACGGATATTCAGAAAACAATTAAGTCTTCCACCTCTCAGGTCACCTCGTCCTAGTTTTGTATCAAAGGGTGTCACGTAACAGTGTTTGCATTTTGACAAGCTAATAATAAACCTGAAAATCCTGTGTATCAGCAAGAGGTTCTCCACAGCTCCAACTATCCATAAAACAGAGGTTTAAAACAAGTAAGTGATGAGGAAATCCATGCATTGGATGTTGTGGATAGCCCCTCCATGGAGGTGTTCAAGGCCAGGTTGGACGAGGCCTTGAGCAGCCTGGTCTAGTGGAAGGTGTCCCTGCACATGGCGAGTGGGGCTTGGAACTAGATGATCATTAAAGCTCCTTCCAACCCAAACCATTCTATGATTCTATGGTTCTATGCACTGCTTCCTGGTAAGACATAGGCCTCCTGGTATGGCAAGGTTTGGCTGTTGTTATGGCTGGGCTATTGTTTGGCAATGTTTCTAGCTAGGGTATGGGTGCAGAAGCCTAGGAGCACGCACAGGGATGCCTCTTAGACATAACCAGCATGATCAAAAACAATGAGCTCAGTGCACAAAGTAAGGACAATAATTCACCATTTCATAAATCAAGATTAAATGCAAAAGATGTTGCAATAATCTTACTTTTTTTTTTTTTTCTCTCTCTCTTGAAGATTTCTCCTATACTTTACAGTATTGCTGGTTTAGACTGTAGTTACTTGTATATTTTAATAAAATTTCAGTTTTCATCCCAATATAACTTGACAATGATCATGAGAAAAATTCATCATGCTCAAGCGTTGCTATCAGCATCCCACCCACCATTTCTTATGTCACGCAAAATGTAAAAGAAAAGCAAGGCAAAATTCTATCATACCTTGCTAGGTCAATTCTCTTTGGTTAACAGAAAGAGATTCCTATTTAATGCAAGGCCTTGAAAATCAACATCTATGAATGAGAAGCAGCACTACAAAAAGAATTAATAATTATAGAGAGAAACCAAGTGTAAACTGTTAATTTAAATCAAGACTTGCCACTTGCCTATTTGCATTATGATTAGACTTCATTTAAATCTATCTGTCTAGATTTTTCTACTTATTACACACACACATTAACGCTCAAACTTTCCAAAGGAAGATTTCATAATGCCCACATTAAGTCTTCTGGTTCATTTGGGCTTGTAAACAGATTTCTAGTTGAAGAAAAAGATGAAGGTAAAGATAGCGAAAGGTTGCCAGGATAGGAGCCTGTATTAAATCAGTTAGGATATATTTGAATAGGCAGAGAAGTAAAGAACAACAAGCTGGGCTGATGAGTTTCTTCAGAGAGAAGAAACCAGTGCTAGAGTTGCCATGCATGGCAAAGCATCAGGCCACCTGCTACTCACATCCAGAGACTATTGACGTCCTGTTGGGACTTCACCCATCAAGGGAAGTCCCGCTGTGATAAATCAAACTAAAGTGACAAAAGAGTTCTTCAGCCATAAGGTCATTTAATAAAGTAAGGGAAAAGTCACACATGTAAGTGCGAACACCCTGCACGCTTGTTCAATCTGGTGTTAAAGAGCTGCTGAAATGGATATGGAGCATGCGAAACACAGGAAAGATGGCAGAAATCTAAAATTCTGTTAAAGCACTCCTCAGGTCCTGAGGCTGGATTTCCATCTGCTCTAGCAACATAATTAAATGTTTCCTAACTAATGACAGTATGTGGCTTTTGTCACCGAAAGAACAGACAGTGGTAAACAAAACCCTATTTACAAGAGGTAGGGAGGAGGGAAATGTGACTCTGCTGTTGAAATTAGAGAGAAACAAAATCACACCACTTTGCTAAAGAGCCTGTCTAGACAGAGGAAGGAAAAAAAAATACCCAAACAAATGACAAAAGCTTGATATTATTCTTGTGAGAAAGAGAGGGGAAAATAATTTTGTAGCTGGGCAAAAGCCTTCAGAAGAATGTCAAGACTATAGTGTCAAGATCACTGAGCATCATCTATTTTACACTACAGACTAAGATAGCCTACCCAGAACTTTGTTTTGAAAAATAAGGCAATAATCAAAATTACAAACAGTTTGGGGAATCAGTGAGAAAATCATACCAAATGGATTTGGTCCTAGGATAGCTGCAAATACACACTGAGGCTTTACCTACATGGCAGGCCTGCAGGTAGATCAGTAAAATCTAATTTAAAAGAAAGTTATTATAACTATTCAACTTTGAATTCCCATTTTGAAATAGTGTCCACAGGAAGAGTTACTCCAGAAAAAACAGGACAGAGTAATTACCATACTACACACATGCCAAACAACCTCCCTACCAACAGAGCCCTAAGAATGTGTTTTAAAGCTCAAATAATCAACACCATCCAAGAACAGTTGAGAACTTTTATGCCAACTTCTAACTAACATAATCATTGTGGCCAATTCAAAATCACAGCTCACCTACAATGCAATTGCTGCATAAATTATGAAATTCTACCATCAAATGGTTAGTGCAGATATCTGGGACTTTTGCCTTTTTCATAGAATCATAGAATCATAGAATGGTAAGGTTGGAAGGGACCTCAAGGATCATCTAGTTCCAACCCCCTGCCATAGGCAGGGACACCTCCCACTAGTACAGCTCACTCAAGGCCTCATCCAATCTGGCCTTGAACACATCCAGGGAGGGAGCATCCACAACCTCCCTGGGCAACCTGTTCCAGTGCCTCACCACCCTTACTGTAAAGAACTTCCTCCTAACATCTAGACTAAATCTCCCCTCTGCCAGTTTAAGCCCATTGCCCCTTGTCCTGTCATTGCAGGACCTTGTAAATAATCCTTCCCCAGCCTTCCTGTAGGCCCCCTTCAGATACTGGAAGGCTACTATCAGGTCCCCTCGAAGCCTTCTCTTCTCCAGGCTGAAGAGCCCCAACTCCCTCAGCCTGTCCTCATAGGAGAGCTGCTCCAGCCCTCTGATCATCTTTGTGGCCCTCCTCTGGACCCGCTCCAACACTTCCATGTCCTTCCTGTGCTGAGGGTTCCAGAACTGCACACAGTACTCCAGGTGGGGTCTGACGAGAGCAGAGTAAAGGGGCAGAATCACCTCCCTTGCCCTGCTGGCCACGCTTCTCTTGATGCAGCCTAGGACTCGGTTGGCTGTCTGGGCTGCATGTGCACACTGCAGACTCATGTTGAGCTTTTCATCAACCCAGACTCCAAGGTCCTTTTCCTCAGGGCTGCTCTCCAGCCATTCACCACCCAGCCTGTATTTGTGCTTGGGATTGTGCCTACCCAGGTGCAGGACCTTACACTTGGCCTTATTGAATTTCATCAGGTTGGCCTGGGCCCAACTCTCCAGCCTGTCCAGGTCCCTCTGGATGGCATCCCTGCCCTCTAGCAAGGATGGGGTGATGGAGTGGGGATGGAGTGCAGTAAGGCACACAGAATGTATGCAGTCAAATGCTGCTCTCCACCAAGCAGCCATTTATAGAATCATAGAATCCTAGAAATGTTTTGGTTGGAAGATTCCTCTAAGATCACTAAGTCCAACCATCAATCTAAGACCACCGTGGCCATTAAACCATGTCCCAAAGTGCCATGGCCACACCTTTCTTGAACACCTCCCTGGGCAGCCTGTTCCAATGTCTGGCCACTCCTTCTGTAAAATCTTTTTTCCTAATATCCAACCTAAACCTCCCCTGGCATATTTTCAGGCCATTTAATTTTGTTCTATTCCTGGAAACTGGAACAAGTTTTTGACAGAGCAAAGCAACTGCAGATCAATACAATGGCAGGGAGCAGAACAATGAATACACATGTAGGGTCCAAAGGGATATACACCACTGGAATACACAGGGACATCATGAATTGAAGATGAAGAAGCAGAAGCAGGATTGTCAACTGGAAGCGATGCCGGCTTCTAGACAGCTGGGGGGCTCATGTTTTTTAAACCAAGAAGTTGACAGATGACTGAGATTTTGGTCAGTGTAACATCAGACTGAACCTTACAATGCCTCAATGATTTTGGTTGTTTTCGGAGTGGGTCACAGTTCTGCAACATCACCCTTGCTTCATGCATGAGACTGGAGGTATGGTGTGAATCTATGAAGGCAAGTGATCTCCCTGGTCCTTCTAAACAGTTACTTTACCATCATTATCTTGATCTTCTCCCTCAGATGACTGCTACTCATTGAGGTCAATCACACTAGCCAGGGGCAAAGGATGAGAACGCAGGAAAATGATGATGTTTGGCAATGTGGGTTATCAAATGGTGGTTGAGAGAACACTAAAATGAAGGATAGACAAGAGAGGGATGGCAGGGTCTTGCCATACCTAATTTATGGCCTGCTGACTGGAAGCAATTAGCCCCTGTAAAGGATAGGACATCCTTGTGGATGGCCAGGAATCGGCATCATCCCAGCTCTGTCACAGACATACTTAGTTAAACTCCCCAGGTCTCATTTTTTTAAAAAATGAAAATTCTCTATAAGTGTGTGAAGACAAGGGGCTTTGAATATTTCATGGAATATTTATATCACTACAATTAGCTAACTGATTTGAGAGTTACCTACCTTTATGCACAGCTTGCTCCACTGGTACCTTGCTTGCTTACTTTACTAGATTTGGAACTGTGAAATCATAAAATGGCTGAATGTTGAGGGTTGGAAGGGACCTCTTGGAGATCATCAAGTCCAATCCCCTGCTGAAGCAGAATCAACTAGGGCAGGTCACACAGGAATGCATCCAGGTGGGTCTTGAAAGTTCCTAAAGGAGACTCCACAACCTCTCTGGGCAGCCCGTTCCAGTTCTGCATCACCCTCACAGTAAAGAAGTTTTTCCTCATGTTGAGATGGAACTTCTATGTTCCAGTTTGTGTCTACTGGCTCTTGTCCTACCACAGGACACCACTGCAAAGAGCCTGGGCCCTTCTTCTTGATACCCACCTTCAGATACTTGAAAATATTAGTAAGATCTCCTCTCAGTCTTCTCTTTCCAGAGTAAACAACCTCAGGTTGCTCAGTCTTTCCTCATCAGACAGATATTCCAGTCCCTTAATGATCCCTGTAGCCCTTTGTTGGATGCTCTCTATTAATCCTGTACCTCTTGAACTGAGGAGCCCAGAACTGAACAGGATCTCTCTTGAGATCTCACAAATATTAATAAAAAAAAATAAATTTACTTAAAGACCATTTGGATCTGTTGGATTTTTTTGATGTTAGTGGATAGTGTGAGCCACAGAGGCACAAAAGGATTTCCTCCAAACCTGTAGTACACACTACTTCAATATTAAAACTAAGAAATCAGCAAGTAGTTAGAAAATTCTTCATCCTTCACAAAAGACTTCATTTTTAGGACCCAGCATAACCATCCTGGGCACAGATCTTCCAGCTAGGAGATGGAAAGGTCTCTTATGGTCTTTTAGGTTCTCTTATGGTCTCCAGGGTCTCTTATGGTCTTTCAGGTTTGAACTTTTTTTGAACCTTTGAATTCTCTTTCCTTATATGTCACAAATTAGATTATCACTTAGTTTGCCAGGTCCTGGACCATATTAATTGGTTTTCTCCAGTTTCAAAGAACACTTCTTTAGTTAAGGAAAGATGCATGGGGAGGCTTCAGTGGTAAGGACACAGACTCCTTGTTAGTCACAGTCAGGAAGGATGTGGTTAAATTGCTGGCACAAGCTGCCTAAGCTAGTTAAGATTTGTAAACACTTTCCAGCAGTTTGGCCAGGTGATCCTTGAGGTCCCTTCCAACCTAGCATTCTGTGATTATATGATAAGATGTTAAAAAGCCGTTCTGGCAGGCACAGGCCTCTGGCTCAGCAGCAATCGCTGCCTTTGCCATGTGGGAATAACACCAGCGCCCAGCACAGCTCTCAGTGTTTCCTCGACTTGAGTACGTCTCCCACCCGCCAAGTCTTACTGGCGGCGGGTGGAAAGGGAAAGCAGCGCAAGGAGCTGACAGCAAATTTTCCCCGCTTGTTTTTTTTACGACAGGGTCCCTTCTCTGAGGGAAGCACTTCAGGGTCGGGAAAGGGAGGCTGGAAAGGCGAAAGGCAGCAACATCCCTGAGGAAAAACCTCAGCTGCCTTTGGGGCTGTGCAATCCCGACAAGACAGCCAGAAAGGCGACAGCAGCCTCCGCCCTGGCTTCTAACCACCGGCTCCCGCCCGACCCGAGGCGGCGGGGTTTAGCCCAGGCACGCATGCGCGGCTCCTGGCACTTGTTGCTGGAACTGGTAACTTCGGGGTCGGGACGGTGCTGTGGCGCTGCGTCCCGTGTGGTGACGAGACGAGACCAGACCAGGCGAGAGGGGAGGAGAAAGGCCGCGGCCGCCCCGTGCAGGTAAACGGCGGGGGAGTGGCGCTGCCGGTCGGTGCCGCCGTGTGGGGACAGGACCGGGCTGGGCTGCGTGAGGCGGCTGCAGGGCAGGTCCGGCCGCGAGGAGGTGAGAGGGCGCGCGGTGAGCCCTTTGGGGCGGCCACCGGGGCGTGGGCTCCGCTAGCGAGTAGGGGCCGGGCTGCCCGAGGGGCTGCGGCCGCCTCTCCCCGCCGTCGCTCCCGGCCCTCCTAGGAAACAGCCGTTTCCTTCGGGCCTCCTCCCCGCTCTCCTGTCAGCAGGACACTGCCCTTCCGCGCGCTCGGGGCGGGGAGCGGGCGGTCGGGGCGAGCCTTGGGGGCGTCCCTTCCCTGTGGCGGGGCAGAGGGCTGCCTCCCGCATTCTCCTTCCGCAGAGGTGGCCGGGGAGGGAAGGGGCTGACGCTCGGGGTTTTTCCGGTGTGCCGCCTAGGGAAACAGGTCCTGCCAGCCCTGGTTTCACGCCCGTGGCGATGCCGGGGACGCTGTCGAAGTCTCAGCCAAAACCAGGAGACGGTTTCTGGTTCCCAGAGCCCGTACCGGGGCTCGCCCGCCCTGGTCGCGAAGTGCCATTCGTTGCAGTCTTTTGATTGCTGCAGTGCAACTCCACCCGTAAGAGAGGTTTTGCCCTTTATTTTCCTGACAGCTGGCTTACTGAAAAGACCGGTAAATAATAGCTTTCAGAAATTGGAAACTCTGTCTATTAAGATCCAGTGCGTTACTTTAGAATGTAGCATACAGGTTCTGCAGTCGTTGTGGTGAAGGTCCCTAGAGTGTGTTAGAAGATTTTCTCTTCTGTCTGCACTAAATTTCAATCCTTGGAAAGCAAGGATAGATTCACTGCACACATTTTGTGTGAGGATGGCTGAGTTTTGCTGTGTTTTGTTTTGTTTTTCCTGTGATGTAACATATTAGTTGGAACAAAAGTTTTTTCCTCACTGTGTCACCAGTCCAACATTTACTGAGTGCTGAAGGAGTATTCACTGTGCTGTTTTCCTGCTGTTTAAAGGGTGAACTTGAAGTTGCTCATACTCTGGTTTTGTTTTTCTTTTCAGTGTCCAGAATAGCGCTACCATTAGATATGTGCATTCCTCTTACAGAGGCATGATACCCCAAAAGTAGTGCCCCTGGGCCTGTGATGAGGACCTACATTTCCTTACAAAGGATAGAGATTTTTGGGATATGCTTATATTGTGAATTTATCAGTCAGAAGTGTGTTTTGCTTGAAGCATGCTTTTGTCCCAAGTACTACATAGGAACTGTCAAGTGAATAAGATCCAAGAAAATAAATATTCACAGTGGAAAGCCCCAAAATGAGTGAGCAATTACACAAAGCAATGAAAAGACCTTTGTAGCAACAGCCAGATCTTGTGTAGTCTTGTATGTTACTACAGAAATTATCTAAGCAGGTCAGTTGACTAAAATGAGGTACATGGCTCTTCTCCGAGAATTATTCTTTGTTCTTTCTTGTTTCTGGTAAGCTGCAATTGCTGTGGTGTTCTTTCAGTTGAATTTTCCTCTTAAAAAAAGGAAACCCATGCATTAGTTCTATGGGTTGGAAGCTAGAGGATATTTAAGGTCCCTTCCAACCGAAACCATTCTATGATTTTCATATCCCAAGAATAGAGAAGAAAGAACATGTGTGTTTACATACTAATTTTTTATTTTTTTTTCCCCTGTGGAATGAATGGCAAATTTGTTAATATTATTATATTCTTGACATTTGAATACAAAGTTCACAAGCCACTCCCTGGCAGAGGGGAGATTTAAACTGGATGTTAGGAGGAAGTTCTTTACCGTGAGGGTGGTGAGGCACTGGAACAGGTTGCCCAGGGAGGTTGTGGCTGCTCCCTCCCTGGAGGTGTTCAAGGCTAGGTTGGATGAGGCCTTGAGTGACCTGAACTAGTGGGAGGTGTCCCTGCCTATGGCAGGGGGTTGGAACTAGATGATCTTTGAGGTCACTATCAACCTTACCATTCTATGATTCTGTAAGCCAGTACATTTGTGTGTGCCAGTCAGCTAGGAGCAAAATCTTCAAACTGTTCTTATTGGAATATCCAATACCCTGTGTTACTCTTAGAATCAAAATCCAGGCTGTAATAAGTAAATAGAGAAGTTTGTTTTGTGTGGAACTTCTGCAGTGGTCCTTGAATGTCTGTAGAGGACATGGCTGCTTGGATGTCTGGAGTTTTTGTTTGTTGCTGCTAGCAACTGAGCCTGTCAGTTATGGTGAGGTGTTTTACAGGTGAAGGGGATACTACTTCTCTTCTGAAACAGTATCCTGGCTGAATCTTCCTGTTCTTCTAATGTTGTAGTGTTAGCACATCTCACAGATACCAGGCAAGGTTTTCATATGGTCATTTCACTTAATCTGGGTTTTTTTGTTTGTTTGTTTGTTTTTCAGGGAAAGACAAAATGAATCCTTTCTTTTTTCTGGGTTTTGGAGATTCTCATCTACCCTACTTTGGGAACAGAAGTATATCTCTCAATGAAACAAATGAGACCTACTGTTACAGCACTGCCCGGGGCAGCACCGTGCTCCAAGGAGTAACTTTTGGTGGAATCCCAACTGTCCTGCTGCTTGACGTAACCTTCTTTTTTGTAAGCCTGGTTTCAGTTTCTTGTATTGAAAATAATTCTGGTTTTCTCAAAAGTGTTTTTGTTTTTTTCCCTCTTATTTATCAGGTAGGGGTTTTATTTTGAGAATCTTCAGAATAAGAAATGTGCTAAGGCTGTCCTGGGAACGTCAGGCACTTTTCACATGTTCAAAAAGGTTCACAGACATGTGGGATAATAGTGTCACTGTATGTCGGATGTAGAGCGTGCAATATCGCAGGGTCTGTATGTGGAGTTATGATGAACATTGTAGTGGTAGCTCAAATTTCTGTGTCTTAACAGCAAGAACATGTTTTCCTTACTCTGGGTTTAAACACTGGGTACCTTTTCAGGTGAGGGACATAGCTGCTGACTTCATTGCTTTTCAAAAGGAAGTACAATAAGGAAAATCTGTCATTTCAGAATAAAAAAAAAGTAAAAATTCATGAAGCTCTCAAGGAAATAATGTTCTGATTATCTCAGTCCTGATAAGAGGAGGAATAGCATTTGCTGCTGGTCTGGAGGCTCCAGGACAGGCCTGAGACTCCAATAAGGCTTGTTGTTATTTCTCTTAAGTTTGGTGTGTGTGGTTTTAAGCCACCAGAAAAAGAGTTGTACACTTGCAAATTGGCCTGGTAAGTGAGGTTTGTGGTTTTAAAGTGAGACTAAAGGGATGGCACAGTTCATGAGTTCTAGAAGGTTGCTGTGGAGGAACTTAAACCTTGCCACATGAGGTCCGATTCCTTCTACAAGAATGTGGAAGATATTTCTAAAAGTTAGTTAGTGGCATTCTTTGCTACTGATTCGGGATATGCGTGCAGCACAGTGCCATAAATCTGTTTTTGTGAGGTTGCACAGTATTTAGTTCTCTGTGTGGTTGATGGCACAGCTAAGACACAGAGTTTGGGGAGACTCTTTTGTTTTGTGTTTTAAAGCTGTGATTGAATTTCAAGATACTGAGCCTTTGCTTCTGGGTTCTTTGCTGTTGAAATCTGTCAACCGGCATTAGGTAGTGTTAGGTGCAGCACAGAAGATTCCTCTTCTTTAAGTACAGAATACTGCTATTTATTTAGCAACTCCTGTATTCCTATTGTCATGACACATTTAGTTTTGTACCTGTCAGATGATGGATTTTTACATATTATTTCTAGCCTAAGAAAGTGAGGTTTGTATGTTGCATTGTCTTCCCATTTTTGTCTGTCAGTTCCTCCCAATTTCAACCAAAGTTGTCAAATAGTGTAGGGAATTTTCCTGCTTGCCTGAATCTTAATGACCAGATGAAGAATAACCTAAATTAGTGTTTCCTTGTGGGGTGAAAGCTCTTCTAAGAAGGTTTTAGTAATTGTGAAATGAGGAAATCAACTGTGTAATCTTGACACAAAGTTAATCTTGACACATATCCTGGCTGGCCAGTCAATATTTACATAGGTCTAGATAAGTTGCATCACAGTAGCACCACTTCCTAGCCAAACAGGTATGGGATGTATGAGGGGTAGAAGGTGGGGGGATGTTACATATGCATAGAAAACAGGCCTTGTTACTTCCGCTTCATTGCTTTGTACAGAGCAACTTGGGTTTTATTTAGAAAGAAAAAAAAAAAAAAAAGGGAGAGGAGAGTGGGAAGGGGAGTGAAGGGAAGGAAGAAAGGGGAGGAGAAAGAAAATATCATCTATGAAACATGCAGTCTTTTCCTTCCCCCGTGTTTTCTTAGCCTCTTTCAAAAAGTGAAAATACAGGGGGGAGGGATAAAAAATGCATTGAAGAGATTAAGTTTCTGGGGTTTATCAATTATATATTGCTTTTACTGAGTTCTACTGAGTTTATCCTCATACTTGAGAAAATGGTTGAGTCTCCTACAACCTGTTTACATCACTGTTTAAAAATAAAATAAGTCTTCCATCATAGTTCTGGTCTTTAAGTAATGAATAAAAGTAAAGGTTTATTTATGAAAGGCTGGACCTCCTCTTAAGTACTACTTGCTGTCACTTCTGAACTGCATTGTATGAAGGTTTGTACTTCTGCATGCAGTTCCTCTCCTTGGGAAGTTAGAACAACAAGGCAGATGTTCTGGTCCTTTGGTCTCAGACAGGCTGGTTTATGGTGTAGCCACCACTGAGTTGGTTAACATGTGACAGCTAGCTTTAAGTACCAGGATGGCATTTTTTTGACGCCTAAGAATAACGATGATACTCAGAGATCTTTGTTTTTATTTTCTAGATTTTAATATTACTGTTTTCCATTATAAGAAAGAGATTCTGGGACTACGGCCGTGTTGCTCTGGTGTCAGAAGCTGAAAGGTAAAAAAGGATTTTTAATTAGACTGATTTGTTGAAACCATTTGGTGAGTGTGGAAGCAAGTGCAGTAAATAGGGCTTAAATGAAGTGTCTCATATCAGGTAGATAGGTTTCCGCATGCTCCTTGTGGAGTTCCTCTTGGCAGTGTCAGAAATACAGTTTTGTGTTTGCCATAGTCATGAATTTCATTCTGTAGCTGGGGGTTGAGGAAGTGAAGGTAAGAAAATAGGCTGTTTGTGTGCTAACATGCTACATACTTACACATTGTTGTTTACAGTGTGCTTCTCTGGTAGAAGGGTATCAACTATTTTATTTATCTTGGCTCAAATTCAGTATTTTCCCAGAGCTCCCTGTGCAGTCCATGCTGTAATATTTCTGAAAGATTTAAAAATAAAAAACGAGCTGTTTTGATGCAGGTTTCTGAAGTTCTTCACTGCACATGAGCCTTTGATTATCTTTTCTACAGCTGACATCTTGATATGTCATAGCTAACTGTTTATGAACTTCAACAGTGAGCCTTCCTGATGTTAGTGGTATTAAAATATGTTGTGGGAAATTCATAACGAAGCAACAGGAAAGAACTCAAAATGTGGATTTGGGTGTAATCCATGTACAAGTGTAAAAAGTAGGTAGTGAAAAAAGGGAAAAAAAAAACCCCAAAACCCAAAACAAACAACAACAAAAAAAACCAACCCAGTAACTGAAGCAGCTTTAATCCAGCCAGCTCAGGCAGCAAGAATGAAGATGCTCTGCTACAGAGCCTACTTCCATGTGCCCTGGGTGGAACAAGCAGGTCCTTGAGGATTCAGACATCTGGGAGCCTATGTTATTTATTGCCCCTACTGGATTGTGACCTGAGCCAGCGAGGTCAAAATTATCATAGATACACCTATTAATACACTTTATTTTAAGGGCTATTGTCCTGTAATTATGAGCACATCCTCATTGCAAGATTTATTTAGCAACAAACTGAAAAGAAGTGCTCTGCTGGTTTTGAAGGCTGCAAAGTCACTAAATGTTTCTAACCGTGCTACAGAACTCCATTTAGGTGAGAAGCTGGCCCTGCAGGTAAGTCATCTAATTGCACAGAGAAATTCTGAGTAGTGACTGTTAGATGAAAAAAGATGGAGGGAAAAGAGGTGTTGTATTGTAGTGAAGAATGTCTGAACGGGAAGCTAGCTTGCAGATCTGATTCTTGCTAAGCATCCATTCGATGCTCACATGGCCTTGCTTTTCAGCATGTGATGTAGCACAAGTTTACATAATTAAGCATATGCTACAAGGTGAAAACCACAACTTTCCTAAGTGAAAAGATTTTGTGGAGCACTTCTCTTATGAACACAGGCTGAGAGAATTTGGGTTGTTCAGTCTGGAGAAGAAAGGCTCTAAGGAGACCTTGTTGTGGCCTTCCAGTATCTGAAGAGAGCTTACAAGAAAGCTGGTGAGGGACTTTTTAGGGTATCAGGTAGTGATAGGACTAGGAGGAATAGATAGAAGCTAGAGGAGGGTAGATTTAGATTAGACATTAGGAAGAAGTTCTTCACCATAAGAGTGGTGAGACACTGGAACAGGCTGCCCAGTGAGGTGTTGGAAGCCCCATCCCTGGAGGTTTTTAAGACCAGGCTGGATGTGGCTCTGGGCAACCTGATCTAGTGGAAGATTGGAATCAGATGATAATTGATGTCACTTCCAACCATGACAATTCCCTTGGTTACTTCAGAATTGTTAAATTTGAAATAATTTGTGGAATTTCATCATCCATTACTAAAAATACTTAAAGGCATCATTTAATGTTATTTTAGTGAATTAAGATACAACAGATTGTCAACATCTTCATCAATACCTGAAGATCCTGAATATGACAGAGTAAGTATGCTAGAGTTTTGATGTGTTCTTTTTTTTCCCCTGTATATTAATGGGCTCTATTGTAATTTGCCGTTTCACCTAACCAGATAAACTAGTCATTAAGCAGGAAAACCATCTGTATGTAAAAATTAGCAATATATAATTTGCTGTGGTTTTTATAGAACCATAGATAATCTGCCTCTGTTTAGTGGCAAACTGTTGCCATATAAACCAGTATCTTATGTCATTGTTTTTAAGTAATTTCTTTTTTTTTTTTCAGTTAGGAGTGGGACTATATGTTAGTTTCAAAGAAGGAGGAGGGGAAAACACTAGTAAATAATTTGTACTTAAGTAACAATTAAAAAAGTTACATTGTGTTCACATTGCAAATAATAGCTAGTTGGTCTCTATAGTACTTTTTTTTTTTTCCTTACAAAGTTGAGGAATCTGGATGTAAGTGTGAGGCTACTAATAATATCATATGGTCTTAATATTAAAACTTATTCATAGTGGAAGGTAACTTTTTGACCAAACTTTTAATTGGTTCCCACCATTGTCTTTCTGGATTCTTTGAATTTGCATGTCTCTATCATTTTGTGTTGCAGCTTTAGGATGAGCCACGTGAGAGTTGTCCAATGGTGACAGCCTATGTTTTAATGTTAAGTTGATGGGGAACTCCCAAACCTTCACACATATGTAAACTTTAGCTTTGCAACTAAATAATTGTGTGAGCATCAAAGGCATACTAGTGTTTGTGCTCTACTGTTTTTGTCGTTTTCTTCATTTTTTTTAAAAAAACCTAATGCAATTGTGAAGGTTTGTTAGTTCCCCACCCCCCCCCACTTTGTAAAATGACCCAGACTAGAACTCAGTCGGCTGGAAGTTAAATGATGAAGCTCTATTTACAACTTTGCACAATGTACAGCAGATATTTATACTATATACAGAATATTTACAGAAATATACAAATAAAAGGTAATACAGCAACACAACTCCCCTCCCAGAAATCAGAGACCCCAGGAGGGGCTCCCAACCACCCTTCCACCTTCTCCCCACCCTTGTACCTTACCCCAAGGTTTGCCTTACGTGCAAGGTAAATTAAGAGGATCGGCCAGGAGGGTTAGAAGAAAAGTGGTTAGTGAGGATTAATCATCAGAGGAGTCAGAGCCCAGAAGCTGCTAGATCGCCCCAGCAGCTCCTGTTCCAGCAAGCGACAGAGAGAGACTGACTTATCTGTTGTTTTGGTTAGTGTTCCCAAACAATTCTCCAGCAAGCGTATGAGTGAAGTAGACATCATGATGTTTTCCTTTCACAGCCTATAGTATAGTTTTGTCTATTAAAATATTCTAATTAGCCTCAAACCAGCACAGCAATTTGCTTATTAAAACTGTTAGGGCCATGAGAATGATCAGAGGACTGGAGGCCCCTGGCATATGAGGAAAGGCTGAGAGAGCTGAGTTTGTTCAGCCTTGAGAAGAGAAGGCTTAGGGGATACCTGATTGCCATGTACTGGTACACAGAGGGTGGCTACCACAAGGATGGAAACTCCCTTTTTACAAGGAATCACATGAAAATAACAAGGGGTAATGGGTACAAGTTATTCCTGGGGAGATTGTGATTCAAGTGCAGATGGAAATTTTTCCCCTGTGAGAGCAGTTAGGCACTGGAATCATCTCCCAAGGGAAGCAGTAGATTCCCCTGCTTTGGACAATTGGAAGACTCAGCTTGATAGGGTGCTGGGCCAGCTCATTTGAGCTGTACTGTTACCTAGAATCACAGAATGCTGGGGTTGGAATGGGCCTCCAGAGATAGTCCAACTCCCTTGCCAAAGACCAGATGCTCTTTGTGGTCTCTTTCAACCTGGGATTCTGTGGATAAAACATGTCCTTTTAGTTGGATGCTGTTCACTTGAAAGAAGAGGCCTTTGGAGAGAGAAAGCTTTTTTTGAACCATACTGGAACATTCAGTGAGATACATGAAACTGTACACCTGGGATCATGAGGATTTGTAACTCTATATAAGAGGTTTTTCTGTTAATGTAATCATAGTGTTTCTAGCAACTGTTTAACTGATTAACTTATATTAGGCTCTCATGGATCTTGCTTTTGAAATTAGAAAGTGTCTGGAAATGGTTTTGGAAAACGTCATTGCTCTGAAAAAAACAAACTGTGTTTAATAAAAAAAATCCTGAGATGTCTCAGTCTTGACTTCTCTTCATTTGGCTTTGGGTGCACTTATATAAATTTAAAAACCCAAGCAATAAACATGCAAGTAGTGTAAGGAAAAAAAAAAAAAAAAAGGCAAAACCAACCAACAAAACAGCAAACCCTTGGAACAGGTTTTGAAGGATCTATGAAGTACCTTGTGAAAAACATAGACTACTAAGTATTTCTCTGTATGTTTTTAAATGATGATTTCAGAGTAGCAGACCAACTTCTTAGCTAAGATGTTGGCTTGACAGAAACTCTTCTCTTAGAAGAGTCTCTAGTCTGTACAATTTTCTGTATGTTAGCTCCTAAAAACTTCCTCCTTTGTTTATAGGGGTTCTGTTCATGGATGACAGTTGCTTTTCGGATGCAGTAAGTATGCAAAACAGAAATTGTGAGCTATGGTTTGCTTTGCTCTTTTTTAATTAGGGGAGGATTGAATTAAAAATAGTTGAGGGGTACCTCTAGTGGGCTGGAAAAATTATGAAAACAAGGTTAGCTTACGGGAATACTTCTTCAGGATACAGTTGTCCTTTTATTTGCTGCCTAGGGACAGTGTGTGACCCTAAATGAATCTGTGGCATTTATATGAGTTAATAACTAGGTTCTGGGCTTTTATCCTTTAAAGAGTACTGTGTAGATGTTCTCCTGTTTGAAGCCAGTAGTGGCCTGGGCAGGAAATGGGGTTTCTTTGCAAGGATTTCTGTGGGGAACTGGTGTTGTAGTAGGGGCTGGAACTGACTAGCTAAGGAAGGCTCATCCCACTGCTTCCAAGAAACAGAGTTAGACATGTGATGTTCATTCTTTATGTCTCTTGTGGCTTAGTATATCATTATATTTAAAGATCAATTTCTAGCTTGGGGACACTGAAACACAAAAGAGGTGAGAATCAAACCTATCTATCTCCACCTTTGCTAGTTCAGTTACTTCCTTTTCCAAGAACCCCTGTTTTAATAATCTATTGTGCTGACAGTGAATAGATGATGAACATTCATTCCAAAACCTATTAATACCTTCTATTAATTTGATGTCATAAGAGTAAGGTGATTGTGTTGTAATTTTCCTCATGGGAAGGCTTTATGGAGATGAGTGAACACTGTCACAGTATGATCTTAACACCTCATGACTGTCATAAAAAAAGAGGTCACAGCAAATGACTTTGTCCTCTTTCATGCTGATGAAAAAATAATTTGCTTTTCAGATTATTTGTTTCCATCCTAAATTCCCTCATGTTAATTTTCCTATGGTGATACTGCACAAGAAAAAAACAAAACTATTTCTGGAACTTAAATTTGTGCATAGAAGAACACAACCATATTGAAAACGAATAAGGATTGATGGAGATTCACAGGTGGCTTTGGGTTGGAAGGGGTCCCTCAAAGGTCATCTCATTCACTCCCCTTGCAATAAACAGGGACACTTCCAATGAGATCAGGCACTGTGTAGACTGAGAAATGGATCTATGTTGAAAAAACATCCTCTAAAACTCCAGAGGTACCAAGTAGACTGACCATGTGCTTTTCTGTCTGTGGTGCAGTGATGAAGAGATTCATGAGAGATGTGGTGAAGATGCCATACATTACCTTGCCTTCCAGCGTCACATCATCTGTTTGTTGATTGCTGTCAGCATTTTGTCTGTCTGTATTATATTGCCTGTCAACCTATCAGGTGATCTACTTGGTAAGAGTTTTTTTGTTTGTTTGTTTTTAAATTCTGAGAAGAATTTGGTGCTTTATATCATTGCAAAATCTTTCAGGATCAAAGTTTTGGTAAACTTTGTAAGATTTGAGGATTTTGTTACTTCAGGGTTTTTTTTTCCTGCCCTTAGTCTGATGTGTGTGCTACTTTGGTGTTTGTAAGAGAGTAGAGGATTCTTAGATGTCTGGCAAAAGCTCTTATCAGAAATAGGATAGCAGATCACATGCAGATATAGGCAGTTAGACCTAGAAGACTGAAGGCAGGGTTAATTTGACTACGTTCTCTTAACTGTTGTTTGTCTAGGCATTCCTTGTGGGTTTTATTGGTGATGATTGGAAATGGAAACTGCCTTCACAGCTGAGAAATCTATTTTCTGGTGTCTGGTCTGAATTTTTTTTTTTGCTGCAGTTTAAGATCACTGGGGAGAAATATTTATTCTTTTTCTATTTGCAATGTCCTTTTAGCTGCTTGAAGATTATCAGTTTGTGGGTTTTTTGATAAACCAGATGAGTTAATGTAGTTATTAATGAAAAATGCTTTCCATCTATCTGATGATAAAATTATCAACCATCTTCTGACCTTTTTTAAAATCTAGTTAGACTGTCTCCTGTTGTTCCCTTCTGTCTTGGTCTACAGCTCAACAGTGGACAAATGGCACTGAGATTTTGTCAGTGCTGACTAGACGAAGAATTATTTCATGTTTCTTGCGGCCAAAACATAGATTCATAGAATTGTTTCAGATGGAAAAGACCTCCAAGATCATTGAGTCAACCATCAGAATAAGACCACCATAGCTATTAAACCATGTCCCAGAGTGCTGTGTCCTCACATGTCTTGAATACCTCCACGGCACCTGGGCAGCCTGTTCCAATGTCTGACCACTCTTGCAGGAAAGAAATTTTTCCCAATACCCAATCTAAACCTTACCTGGCACAATTTCAGGCCATTTCCTCTTGTTCTATCACCTGATACTAGGGGGAAGAGACCAACCCCCACCTCACTCCAACTTAAATTTCAGGGAGTTGTAGAGAGCAGTGAAGTCTCCACTCAACCTCCTCTTCTCCAGGCTAAGCAATTCCAGTTCCCTCAGCCACTCCTCACCAGACCTGTTCTCTAGACCCTTCACCAGCTGCTTTGACCTTCTCTGGATGCTCCAGCAACTCAATGTCTTTTTTTAAAGTGAGAGGCACAAAACTGAACTCAGCATTCAAGGTGTGACCTCACCATTGCACAATACAGGGGCATGGTCTTACTCCTACTGGCCACAGCGTTCCTGATCCAAGATGGGATGCTTTTGACCTTCTCGGCCACCTGAGCATGCTCCTGACTCATGTTCAGATGACTGTCAGCCAGCATCCCATTATCCTGATTCTGCCTGGCAGCATGATGTCTATCTCTGTTGATTAGTAACTCACACAAGAGTATTTTCTAGTCTGCTATTCCTGTTACTAAAGAGATCGCCAACTGACAGGATTCTGTTAGATTTTGTTCTTACATTTTTGATAATGAGCCCTTATCAGCCCATTTTATACCTGGCTTTGTGTCAGTATTGTCACAGTTGTGTTTACAGAATTGTCTGCTGTTGATTTTTGATGGTTTTCCTGTGTGACTAGTCCTAGGTGATCCCTCTTTGACAGGGGGATTGGACTATATGAAAGGTCCCTTCCAATCCCTGCACCATTCTGTGATCATCTTAGTGAATAGCGATCCAAAACTAAAAAAAAAAATAAACCAACAAACAAAACCCCACCAATTCTGTTTGGTTTTCCCAAGGTGCTCTCAAGCAGAGCACTCACGTGTGTTTTTGGTTTGTTTTGTTGTACTGCAAGGATTCCATCTTATTTTGTGTAGTGACCTTGCTGATCTTTGTCCCTACAATTTCTTATTTTTCTAGTTTCCTTATTAATGTGGCCCAGGTTTTGTTTCCAGTTTACTCTTACCTGTGTTTTAAAGAGCCTTGTGATTTAGGCCTTATTGCTGATGTGATATCTTGTACTTGCACCTGGAGTGTTTTTTCTTCCTTGTTCTGATTGCCCTTTTATGAGGTCTTACTTAACAATTATCTGTTTATACTAATATCTGCTTTCTTAAAGGCTATTGCTGTGTTTTTTTCCTTCTTTCCATTTATTTTATTTTTTTCTCGAAGGACCCTTTATCACTTCAGTCACTCTCCTTTCTTGCTTTCCATCTCTGTGTTCTCAACCAGCATTCCTAGTTTTACAGAATCAAATCCAACGCAGGTGGTGCCCTAGTCACTTTTCTTTACCTTCTTCGTAAAACAGAGAGATGCTACTGCCTTCAAAGAACTTAGAGTGTAGTTTCCTCTTCTGGTCTAGTTACTACCTATATGTTTATAACAAAATGGGGTTTGTAACATGCATCAGTTTGTGTGCCCTGTCCTTCTTTAGATTCAGTCTGATAAAAGTTGTGCTATCTTGGACACAGTGGGGGTTCTCTGTGAATACAAATGGGAAGACTATGGTTGGCCTTTTGAAGCAGGAGAATACAGCTTGTGCTTTAATTTTTTAATCAGTTTTTGTTCAGCTATAGCATACAGCTGAAAAATGAAGAAAGTTTTAGAGTCTCTCTTCCTTCCCTTCCATCTGTTGAATCAGTGCATTTGCAGTTCTTTCTGCTGTGATGACTTTTAATGTGATTTACCCATCAATGCTAGAAGCTTGTTTAGCTTCCTTTGTGAGCATGCAGTCAATTTTTCACTCCTGTTATCAGTTCTTAAAATGCTTGACAGTTTAGAGAAACAATGTCATAGAACCTTTCTCATTTTTGACCTTAAAGTTATCAGTACTGTTTTGTCAACACTGAATTAATGCAGTTTTTAAAAAAAGAGAGATCAAATCAGTGATGGAATAAAAATGTGAAAGAAATATGCTCAAACTCGTAAACAATGTTGTTGGTGGATGTGAGAGAGTTTGAAAGGGAAAAAGGGGAACTGCTGTAAACATTTAGTATTCAGATTTTAAAAATATAAAATAGAAATATTTCTCTTGATGGGTTGATTGCCCTACAATCCTGGTTCATTTTTTTTCCCCTACAACTTTAAAATGTAATACAGTGTATCCAGCATTCGTTATCATGCCAAATCTTTTTAGTAATGAAGATGCTCAACTTTTAAAAAGTGTATCAAAGTTCAAAAAAAACCAAACCAAACAACATTTATTCTACTTTTTAACTTTCTGAGAGTTTGTGTGTGAATGTTGCATTGATTAATTAAGTTACTGTTTTTTTATTCTTAGATAAAGATCCCTATAGTTTTGGAAGAACAACTATAGTAAACTTGCAGACTGGGTAAGTAGATCTTGCAGACTACTTCAGTGCTTATGCCTATTTCCTGCTCTAGTCTCTAAACACATGAATTGCTTCTTGCAGCATGGCTCATGGGGTAGGAATTACTTATTCATGCCTCATCAACTGGAACTGGGATATGTTCTGCTTCAGGCTATGCAGTTACAGTGCTGATAAGAAATTTGGAGACTTGGCTTCTACTCTCAGCTCTTACTTCCTACACCACATGTTTCTCTTGGCTAATGACTGTACATCTAGTGATATTATTTTCAGAAATTTCCACTTTAAAAGAAACCATACTTCAGTAAGAAAATAGAGCTGACAGCTTTACTAGAATGTGTAAATCAGATGATTTTAAAATCTCTTACATCAGATTGATGTGTGTGCATATCTCTTCCATGCAGGGTCACGATTAAAATTACTTGTGTGTTTTGAAAACTGTTTGTAAAATAGTTGAAGTATGAAACTGTACATTTTTTTCTGATTTATTACTTAATCAGTCTACACCCAGCCATTGTAGTGTGTAAAACAGAGTTTCTGCCAGTCCTTTTTGGCATTTTTAACCACATTATGAATCCTAGCAACTAGTGGGGATTTTTTGTTTCGTTAGTTTGACTGTTTAAGCTGTATAATAGGTTCTTGTATTTTAGGTTAATTGTAGTTATTAATGCTCCTCACAAAACCAAAGAACTGTTCACAGTTCAGAGCCGCTGTGAGCTTTGAGGAAGGAACTATCAGGGAAGCAGAATTTACGCCCCATATTAGGCTCTTTTGAATAAGGATTGTGTTGAAGGAGAGTTCAATTATGCACTCAGCATAGTAGTTAATAAGGCAAATAAAAAACACTTGGGTGAATGCATTGGTGTGGGCTGTTGGTCATCTGAATGACAAGGCACAAACCAAATGCTGCCTAAAAATGTCCGTGTCTGGCTTTTATTTATAGTTCTGTTACTAGTAGAATTTACTGATAAGGAAGTAACGCTAATGACAGTCCAAAGCATCTGCTTAGACATGACTACCAGTAACTACTTTGGTTTCTTGTTTCGTGTTGAGTGAGAGGCTCTGATCTGCTTAGCAATTTGTTCACAACTGCTTCATATATCTCACATTCATAATGTTTTGTTTGACAGCAATAACCTCCTGTGGCTGCACACGGTTTTTGCTGTTGTTTACCTGATTCTGACTGTTGTCTTCATGCGACATCACATGAAGTATGTCACATACAAAGAAGAAAACATAGTAAGTTTCTGTTTCGGGGTGAAAAACAAGTCATGCAACACGTTTGCAAATTGCTAAGATGCCTCCTGCTTGCTAGAATGTGATGTAAGTGTGAAGGAATTCACTGAAAGCAAAGCTCCACTGAGTGGATTGTGAAAATGGACAGTGGGGAAGGGGTCGGGGAGGGACTTGTGAGATTTTGCTGTAACCTATTAACAATTTAGAGGGTGAACTTGGCGCTATCATAAAGAGATGCAGCTTCCACCGAAGTCAACATTTCCTACCTTTATTCCTCCTCTACAGCACAGCTACTTGTGCTGTGTTGCTGCCTTCCTCACATTTTTATTTTCTTTTGTGATGTGGTTTCTCAAAGTTGGAGTTGCTTTTTTCTCTTGCAGGTTAAATGCACATTGTTTGTCACAGGCCTTCCAAAACATGCGAAAGAAGAGACAATACAAGACCATTTCACGTAAGTTCCATGCATGAGTAGTGTCCTGAGGAACAAGAGATTTTAAATTGTCCTGGTAGTTGTTCTTGCAGAAGCATAATTTTCTATTTTTTTTTTTCAATCTATTTTTGTACTGGTTAAAGTTACTATTACAGCATGCACCTTCTAAAAGCACATCTCATTTCTTAGAATTCAGAAAAAGCTATATTTCAGTACAGTTAGCCAGCTGATCTTAAAAATACAATCGAAGGAAATGGCTGTGTATCCACACTTTCAGTTCAGGCTCCCACATGGCCTTTACTTGAGAATAATGCTGCACATCTCACATTAAAGAAGCTTCCACCAACTGGAAGTCTCCACTCCATGGTACTTAGTTGAGAAAGGAATTGAATGATTGTCAGTTAGACATCAGTGATGCTCTTCTTTGTTCTTACTGTTCTCATTCCTTTTCAGTGCTGCTTACCCAACCTGCACTGTGCTGGAGGTCCAGCTGTGTTACGATGTAGCCAAGCTGATTTATCTTTTCAAAAAAAGGTACTTGTTTTTTTTGCAGTCTATTTGAATTTAGCCTAATTTCATAAGTGCTTTGCCAGTCCTTGGTCAACGTACACCAGTAGTGCTAAGCTTGCACATACTAGAGATGAATTCTACTCTTAGAAGTTCTGGTCTGGACCTCAGATTCAGCTGTAGTTTAAGGTGAACTGTGGAGTTCAGCCCGTTTCTGGTAGATGTGATATGTTGTGCGTTGCATAAGGTAAGCTTTGGCTTGCTTGGCTTTGGCTTGCTTGTTGTGTATGTGAGTGAGTACTGTCAGGCAGTGCAAAGTGGAAAATCCAGCTATTGAATTAACTCTTGGATCCTGCTGCTTTGGTTGGATGTGCTAGTCACAAGAGCTGTGCATTGCACTTTTTCTTGGAAGCTCACCACAAGTGTAGGCTGTAGAAAGCTATTACAGACTTGAAAGTAAAGTACTCTGAGTAGCCCAGAATAAGGTAAACGAACGTCTTTGGTAACCGAGTCCTCGACATCACCTTTTTTTCTTGATGATTGTGTTCTTCTTAAGTGTGACGTTGATACTGTTTTCTTGCAAAATGTTATGGATGTACTTTTGTGTCCAGGAAACAAGCAGAAAAAAGCCTGACTTACTATGAACATCTGCATCAGAAGTATGGCAAGCGGGTCCAGATCAACCCTAAGCCATGTGGACAATTCTGCTGTTGTGAAGTGAGAGGATGTGAAAGGGTAAGAGGTTGTGTTTGCTTTTAGTTATGCCTAGGCACATCGTTAGCAGAGAATAACTTGGGGGTGACATCTTATTGAGCTTCAGACAATTCTTTGTTTGTTTACTGCAGATAGCACAAGAACACAAAAGATAAGCTACGCAGAAAAGGAATTCCTCAAAACTTTGGAAATGCAATCTTAGTGTAAAAATTGAAGTACAGGAAAAACTTCCTGTTTGTCATCTTATGTGATGTAATCTGTGATTTGTGGAAGTAGTATGAGGAAGAGACTTGTCTAAGCTGTAGTTTAATGAAGATATTAGCTGTCTGGTACTTGGATGTAACAGTCATCAATTTTCCAACAGGAGGATGCTGTAGATTATTACACCAAAGTTAGAAATGAACTAATGGAAGAGTATTCAAAAGAGGAACAAGCTGTTCTTCATAACCCACTGGGAATGGCTTTTGTGACATTTCAAGAGAAATCCATGGCAACCTAGTAAGTTTCATCTGCTGTCTTGTTTGTTGTCTTTTAACTCTAATAGTAAACGGGTCTGTTTATGTCGCTTGTTTGCTTATGTTGGTTCTTCTTCCTTTCTTCTTCTAAACCATCATGTGGATTTGATCTGCTTTGCTTTCTGGTAAGTTTTCCCTCCAGTGTGCATTTAGCCTCTCTGTGTTGAGTGAAGAAAATACTTAAGAATTAAATGACTCTGAACATTTATTGGGATGAGGAACCTTTATCTTCTGTGTGGGATCCAGTCCATCAGTCTGGGTGGTTAGTAGGTCAGACTAATTGGCTATTGGAGAAGAGTTACTGATTTAGCTGTTTTCTAATGGGGAAATGGTCCAATTACCAAACTATGAGGGTGAGTGAAAATGACACTGATAAGTTAGTCATCTTTACAAAGTAGAGTCAGTGACTTACCTGGCCATAGATCATTAAAATCATAGGATGATTTGGGTTGGAAGGGACCTTAAAGATCATCTAGTTACAACTCCACTGCCTTGGACAGGGGCATCTTCCACAGACCAGGTAGTTCAAAGCCTCATCCAGCTTGGCTTTCCAGGGATGGGGGATCCACAGTCACTCTGAGCAACTTTTTCCAGTGTTTCACCACCTTCTGGTGAAGAACTTCTTCCTTGCATCTAATCTAAATCTACCCTCTTCCAGTTTAAAGCCATTAACTTCTGTCCTATCACTGCAAACACTTGTAAAAAGTCCCTCCATAGCTTTCCTGTAGGTCCCCTTCAGGTACTGGAAGGCTGCTATAAGGTCTTCCCAGAGCGTTCTCTTCCCCAGGCTGAATAGACCAAACTCTCACAGTCTGTCCCCATAGGAGAGATGCTCATCTTCACAGATGATCATCTTTATAGCCCTCCTCTGGACTCACTTCAGTGCACACATTATGTATCTCTCTTAATTGCTATTAAAGGTGTATGTGTAGACCAAATATCAGAGGTGCTCAGCCATTTGCAGGGAAAAGGGACGCGACCTCTTGTTTTGTTTTCTTTTGGCACTGTGCAGTTTTGTATTTACACAGTAGGTAAAAGGCAGAATAATATTTGTATTACTAAAATAGCATATCATGCCTTTTTTTATTCTTCATAGCCTTCTTGAACTTAAATTGTCTGCATTCTTTTGTCATGTTACAGAGCCAGTCTTTTGGCTGTTTTTTTTTGGTTGTTTTTTTTTTTTTAATTTAAATGAAGCCCAGGGTATAGAATTCCTTGCAAGATACTGAGATGTTGGAGAAAGTTGTGCTTGCTACTCCTTAACTGAGTAGTGATTATGTGGTGAAATCTGACCCCTTCCTGATTTTGTAAAGTTACACACCTTATTTAGAGAATCTAGAGCATGAATGAACATTTTAATATGTGAAACTGAAAGAAGTAAGCACTGAAGTTCCTTCTCTAGGTGCTAGTTTGTCATAGACAGTGTTGATGGGATGGTCTCTGCTTGGGCATATTCTGAGTTCAGTTATCAAGACCCGAAAATATTTTAGTTTATTTAGCTTGGAGTTGATGCAGTGGACTCCATTCTCTGGAAAATTAAATTACATGTGAAGCTGTGGCTACAATTAAATTAGAAAAAATTTTGGTGCCATTAGTAGGAGCCCTGAAATAGGATGGGAAAAACAGGAAGCCAGGTTCTTAAAGATAGGTGATTGTAGAAGCTTGGTTAATGCTGGTACTTGGTAGTAATGCTGGTAGTGCTTAAAACTTGCTCTGTATGTATGTGCTTTGTTGTTTTTTAATAAACTGGCAAGTTATTTAACTTTCTTAAATACTTGTTGCTGCAAGATGTTGGATTTACCATCACTACTTGAATTCTGGTAAGGCAAATCTCTTGGGTTTGGGGGTATTTTTGGCTGGGGGTGTGTGTGTAGTCTGTTTTCTTTAAAATTCATGAACATGTTCAATTGTATTGTTATAATTTACCTGTTCAAATGTATTAGAATCATGAAATGGTCTGGATTGGAAGGGGCCTCCTAAGGTCACAGTATCACCAAGGTTGGAAGAGACCTCAAAGATCATCAAGTCAAACCCATTACCACAGACCTCAAGACTAGACCATGGCACCAAGTGGCACGTCCAAACCTGCCTTGAACACCTCCAGGGACGGTGACTCCACCACCTCCCTGGGCAGCCCATTCCAGTAGCCAATGACTCTCTCAGTGAAGAACTTCCCCTGGTGTAGCTTGAGGCTGTGTCCTCTTGTTCTGGTGCTGGGTGCCTTGAGGTCTGTGGTAATGGGTTGGACTTGATGATCTTTGAGGTCTCTTCCAACCCTGGTGATATTGTGATACTGTGACCTTAGGAGGCCCCTTCCAATCCAGACCATTTCATGATTCTAATATATAGTCATGTAGTCCAACCTGCTTTGCAGTAAACAGGGACATCCTCAATTAGATCAGGTTGCCCAGAGCCCTGTTGAGCCTGATCGTGAATATTTTCAGATATGGGACCTCAACTACCTCCCTGGGCAAACCATTCCAGTCTTCCACCACCCTCATGGTGAAGAACTTGGTCCTAACATCCAATCTAAATCTGCTCTTCTCTAGTTTGAAACCATTGCCCCTCACCCTATCACTACAGACCTTTGTAAACAGTCTCTATCCTTTTTGTAGCCCCCCTTCAAGTACTGGAAGGTCTAAGCCAGCCCATCTCCCTCAACCTGTCTTCATAGCAGAAGTGTTTCAAACCCCTGTATATATAATACCTTCTTTCCATGCTAGTGTAATAGAGCTTATCTGGAGTACAACTTGTTTTACAAGTTGTGCTGTCTCTGAATATATGCCCAGCACTTCTCTTGCTGTGTTGTGAGAAATCTTAGAAATTGTTTATTATGGGCATGTTTAAATTTTGCTTGACAATTTTATTTTTCTTTAATCTACTCACAATATTGGATGATATAAATAAGTATTGTGATTATTTTAGGAGTAGGTGGGGAAAAAAAGGGTAATATTTTGAATTGTGAGAATATTAACATGCTAAAAAAAAAATTTCTGAATTACTCAAGGTAAAATTGACATATTTTGATACTGAGAGTGCAAGACTCATCCTTTATTCTGCTTTGATTTGAAAACAATTGTAATTACATCAGAGGTGCTGTGGCTGTCTTCATGTTTTCCAGTGTTTTCAGGCTTTGAATATTTTTTTAAACTATATTTGGTACTAGTCACTGCTGCTGTTCATGTTGGTAAAAACACTGAATAATTGAAATCAAGACACTTCTTTTCCAACTGTGTCAGGTCTTTGTGTATATATAATTGTGTATATGGTGGTCAGGTCATTACATGCATAACATAATGTCCCATTGTCATCTAAGCGCTGTCTTGATTTCTAGTTGTTAAAAGCAGAAAAGCCTTTGTCACTATTCCCAGTCTTTTCTCATTATTCAGGTGTAAAAATTGGGGAAAAATACTCCTTTTTTCTTCTTTACAGCATCCTTAAGGATTTCAATGCCTGCAAGTGTCAGAGTATTAAGTGCAAAGGGGAGCCTCAGCCTTCGTCCTACAGCAGAGAGCTGTGCGTATCAAACTGGGAGGTTACCTATGCTCCTTACCCTGAGAATATTTGCTGGTAAGATTCCTGTCTTACATCCATATGTTTATGTTGGTTTAGAATGAGGGCAGGAGAGAGGAGCAAGGGGCATTTTTCTTTAACCCTAAGCAAATGCTTTATGTAGTGTTTGGATGTGGTTGATTGCATCTTTCTTTCTATTGCTGGTGTTCTTGGCCTTGGGGAGGCCTCTCAGAAGCCAACTACCATTTTGCATCCCAAAATTCACAAAATGGTTTGGTCTGGAATGGACCTTAAAGATCACCTAGTTACAAGTCCCCTGCCATGGGCAGGGACACCTTCCATCAGATCAGGTTGCTCAAGGCTGGCCTTGGATGGCTCCATGGAGGGGGCATCCATGACTTCCCTGGGTGACTTGTTCCGGTGTTTCACCACCTTTACTGTAAATAATTTCTTCCTAATATCCACTCTAAATCTCTCCTCTGCCAGCTCAAATCCATTCCCCCTCACCCTATACCTACAAGCCCTTGTAAAAAATCCCTCCCTAGCTTTCTTGTAGCCTCACTTCAGGTGCTGGAAGGCCACTACAGTGTCTTCCTGAACTCCTCTCCAGGCTAAAGAGACCCAGAATTCTGGTACCTACAGTTCCAGTTAATTAGAAAAAACAAACAAACACCATCCTATTAATGCCTGTGCATCAGTATTTCTTGGTTTTTTGAGATTAATACTTATCTACTGTTGAGATTTGAGGAAAGCAATTTGCTGTTAGTGTTCAGTATTTTCCAAATACGATTTTTTTTTTGAGTTGCCAACATTAGCATAACTTGATCCACTTTGAAATATGGGCTGTCATCTAAACTATTTTTTTGACCCAATAAATTTCCCAGACATGACCCACCACTGGTAAGAGTGTCAGAAAAGAGAGAAATGGGGTTTTTTTGTATTAAACTGTTCCTGTGCTGCCTTCTGTCATGCTCTTAGACTAACAATGACTAAACATATACCAGTTGCTTTGCAAATAGCTTGGAGTTGGGTCACTATAATCCCTTGTTCATATAACAATAAATTTGTTGTGTTTTTCCCATTGCTCAAATCAGAACTGCAAGTGAGACCCTAGTATGCACAACTTGCTGTATTTCACCTGCATGTAACATTTCCTTTCCCTGCTCTTTTTTTAAAATGCACTTTTTCTTCCTAAATGATTTTAACATTAAATTACTTGTAATGTGATTGTGCCATCTGTTTCTGATAACTGAGAGGTTTTCTCCAGAACTGCAGTTGGGAATGAAGTACAGAATCTTTAACTGTATATCAAACAACCCTAATTCTTAGTGGTATTTTGAGATATGAATTAAAAATCTCTTGCAAGCAACTTTCCAAATAGGGTCAATTTCATCTGCTATTTTCATGAAAAGGTTCCTGCATGACTGTGCTTCACTGCTTCTTCCTTTCTTCAAGGGCTGTCCTATGGATGCAGGAAAAGATCATTGTGATTCTGTGAACTGAAACAACTCAAAGCTTTTCTGAGCATCTCTGAGAGGGAAGATGGTGTTTTGTTGAGTTTTGGGTTTTTTTCTGTTAGTTCTCTCCCCTGGAGGAAGAGGAGGCGCAGGGATTTGTCAAGTTACTTACCTGGGTTTATAAAAGAGTTGTCATAAGTGGGATTCTTGCTGTTTTATCTCTTCTAAATACTTGGCTTTGGCTAGAGTTCAAATCATTCTGGTCTTTTTGGGAACTGTTGCAAACATTAAAGAACCTAACTCATTTAGGACCTACAGTTGATGTTTTAATATGGCAGGAATGAATGCATTGTTTTTAAATACTCTTGGTTTTTTCCTACCTTCTTCTTTTCCAAATCAGTTTCCTGGTAGATTCTACCTCTGATTAGCTGTTCTCCTTGCAGAATTTTTCTATATCTTTTTCTCTCTCTATCCCTTGTTGTTCTAACTTACCTATTATTAAACAGTGGGAGTGTTACATCTCAACTCTTAACTACATTAGACATTGTGTTTGCCTTCTGTTCTTCAGCAAGTGCAGTTTGTTCCATTCAAGAAAGACTTTAGTTTTCCTTTTTTCCTAAAAGTGACTGAATGTTGTGTAGTGCTTCATTATATGACTTTGAGACTATGAAAACTCAATTCAGAAAAAGCAGTGCCACCTGTTACTTGACAGTTTATAGTTTTTAACAACAAATGCTTACTGTCTCTTATGTCTCTTTTCCCTCCCCCATCCAGGAAAAATCTTTCAGTGCATGGACTGAAGTGGTGGTTTAGATGGGCTTGCATTAATTTACTTCTTTTTATTGTGCTGTTTTTTCTTACTACTCCTTCCATAATCATCTCAACCATGGACAAGTTCAATGTCACCAAACCTATTCACTACCTTAACGTGAGTATCAGCATATGACTGGAAGTAGCTGTGGATCAGACCAAAATGTTGATAAACTAATAGGTGTATAGTAAGGCAATGAAACAATGTCTACAAGCTAAGCTGAAATTCTCAAGATTGTTTTATATCAATGTATCCAGACTCAAGTCTTTTGTTCCCTGATAGTAGTAGGCTAAAATAATTTAATTTGAAACTTTTTATTATTATAAATGCTTTGTTTCTTTGTAGGGAAAAAAACAACACCTGCCATCCAAATTTCATGCAGTTGTAAGTTTTATAATCAAAAACCTTTGCTAAAAATGAAATTTCAAGTCCAACTTGTGTTTTGATTTTTATGATGAGAAAGAGGAAATTCAGATTTTAAACTCCAAAGTAAAAATATCATGGGTTTGTTTTACTTAATTGGGTTCAAAACAGGTTGGCTTACATATCTGCTCTTAGTCTGACTGCTGCTAAAGTCCTTTGCAGACTGTTCATTTCCAGCAAGTTAGTGTAAGCTACATAAAGTCTTCTTGTGGAACTTCTGTTGCATGGAACTTAATTTCCAGTTCTGCTCGGGGTTTTTTTTGTTGCACACTGGTGCTGAGCATTTATATCCAGATACAGTCTTAAAAGGGTAAATTTCCACAGTCCAACCTGCTGTAATTTCCAGAAAGCACTATATTGCAGCCTCTGTTCTACCACAATTTAAATAATTATTCTTCCTTTCTGTCCTCCACTAGAATCCCATCGTCAGTCAGTTTTTCCCAACGCTCTTGCTCTGGTCTTTCTCAGCTTTGCTGCCAACAATTGTCTATTACTCAACTTTGCTGGAATCCCACTGGACAAAGTAAGCAAGATTTCCCTCTGTTTTGGCTTTATCAGCTGAATTAGAAAAATAAATGGAGAAAGGATTTATCTTCCATGGAACTCTTAAGGGGCTGATGATAATATAATAAAACCTCTGTGGTTTTCATGTCCTATCAGGTACCACCTACAGGAGTCTGAATTGTTTAAAGAAATGGCTGCACTTTTTTAGTGTCAGTGTGTCACTAGATAGATGTTCCTGCTACTTCAGAAGGGATATAGCATGAGTAGCGTCATGTTGTTCCCAAAGCCTTGGCACTTGGCAAGGAGGGTTGAGTAGGTTGTCTAAGTGTCTTGTTTCTAGGAAGAAGTGCCCTTTTACCTGCCTAATCCCTCTTGACCTAATGTTTGAAGAGCTGTTTGTTTGCAAGCTCCTGCGAGAGAGGAGTATGACTGGAGGAGAGACCAGCTGCCTTGTTGCACATCCCCTTGTTTATGGTGCAGACTTGTAGTGGTGATAATCCAGATATGCTCATGCAAAATTGATATCCAGATGTATTTTCTTTGCCCAGGAAGCCTGCTTGGTCCAAATCAGTGAACATCTCAAGGATGTTTGTTTTGTGTCTCATAGCAAAGTGATATGATAGAGTAAGCTGGAACTCTGATGGGTGCTGGCATTCTCTAGGCTAGATCCTTCACATGTGAAAGTCTTTTGTATTAATTTCTCACTCCTGTGACTTTTTATGTTTGGTAGATCTGCAGAGAACAGAATAATGATGCATAAAGTCTACATATTTTTGATCTTCATGGTATTGATTCTACCCTCCCTTGGTCTGACCAGGTAAATAACAATAACTCATTACTTCTAACAGTAATATTTGAACTATCATGTGAGACAACTTACTTCTGTTATCTGGTTGTTGGTTGAAGTACAGTTGACTTACCCCCACTTCCTTCAGTGTGTATGGTTATATTATCGTTACACATTGGATTTCCATATTCCCCTTTCATCTGAGGACCTTATAGCCCTTAAAGTTTCCAAAGGCTCACTTTTCTTTTATCAAAGAAATTTTCAGCTCTTGTAAGATCAAGAAAGTTGCCCATACTCACCATCATAGCCAAGAACCCTGTTTCCTGATTGTGTCTTACACTTCTCTGTGCACCTTTACAGTATTTAACTGCTTCCCTAGGTCACTGGGTACCATGTGTTTGTCTTTATTTATATAGTAAGTGCTAAACATGAATCATTAAAACTTTAGCATGAAGTAGACCTTTCTGGTTTGTTTCTCTATCTCTCTTCTCCCTATTTCTGACTATCAGTAACTGTAATAAAACTAAAGTAGTGTTCAGGTTGTTTGATTACATTCTCTGTCCACTGTCTTGACCTGAACTACTTGAAAAGGTACCGAGTGTTTGGGGACTTGGTAATGACATTAACCATCTTTCTTTCAGCCTTGATTTCTTTTTCCGTTGGCTGTTTGACAGAGAATCAGCTGATTCTGCAGTAAGGCTGGAGTAAGTTTTAGCAACTTCTTTTTTCCTGGGCTAATATTTATTAAAATTTACTTGGGGATGGTACCTTTTGGGATGATACTGAGCTTCTGAATAAAGGGATGAGTATGCAAGTGATTTTTGCTGTGAAGAAATACATACTATTTTTTTCTGCTAGATGAAAGCATTCAATAAAGAGACAGTTATTTTCCCCAAATGTTACAAATTTTGTACAAGATAAGAACTAACAGGATGATGACATGGAGAGCAGCCCTGCAAAAGAGGGCATGGCGATACTGATAGATGGGAAGCTGGACATGAGCCAGCAATGTGCAGTTGCAACTCAGAAGGACAATAACATCCTTGGCCACATCAAAGGAAGTCTGGGTGGCAGATTGAAAGAGGTGATTCTGCCAGTCTGCTCTGGTGAGACCTCACCTGCAGTATGGTGTCCAGCTCTGGGGCACCTAATGCAAAAAGGATGTCAACCTCCTGGAATGGGTCCAGAGGAGGCCCAGAAAAATCATCAGAGAGCTGAAGCACCTGCCCAATAAGGACAAGCTGAGAGAATTGGAGTTGTTTAGCCTGGAGAAGAGAAGGCTCTGGGGAGACCTCATAGGACCTTCCAGTACTTGAAGGGAACCTTCACAAAGGCTGGGGAGGGACAGTTTAGAAGGACTTATAGTGACAGGATGAGGGGCAGTGGTTTTAAACTGGAGCAGGGTGGATTTAGGTTGGAAATGAGGAAGAAGTTCTTCACAATGAGAGTGGTGAAGTGCTGAAACAGGTTCCCCAGGGATGTGGTTGAGGCCCCACCCCTGGAGACATTCATGATTAGGCGATTGGCTCTGGGCAGCCTGATCTAGTTTTTGGTGTCCCTGCTCTCTGCAGGGCAGTTGAGCAAGATGACCTTTGAAGGTCCCTTCTAATCTGATGCAGTCTGTGAATATCATGCAGGTGAGAGAGGACCAGAAAACACACTGAGCATTGTTGCATGGACTTGATGATCTTAGAGGCCTTTTCCAACCAAAACCAATTCTGTGATACTGTCGTGGACAGGGAATCTTCCCAAGGATTACAGTTGAGACCAAATAGCTGCATCTGCTTTATTTTTGAGATCCTCTGACTCTTTGATTTTTAAGGAACTCAAACCTTTTTACAACAACATTGCAAATTCACAGATATTTCTTGTTACAAGCTCTTACAGCTATGCTTGGAGGGAAACAAGAGAATGAAGTTATTAGGACATAGTTAGGTTTCCAAAGGCTGTTTCAAAATCACTAACAAGGCAGTTAGGAGCTACTAAGCTGAGAGAGACAATTACTTTATTGCATCCTTAGCTGATCTTGTCTCAGGTTGCTGTTGCAGACATCAAATGATGCTATCAGCCACCCATCAGACTGCTTTGTCTTTTCATGAACAGTTTATTCCTCATCTAAACTGCTCTTAGAGTGTGCTACTCACTCCATTTGTAGCTATGCACTACTCTTTTCCCAACAAGATTATCTGAAGACTTCCAGCACTTCTTATGCTAAGAAATGTCCAAAGGCCATAAAGATTGATTATGGCTTTGAGTATAGCTGTATCTGCTTTTTTTTTTTTTTTTTTTTTTTTTTTTTGCATTCCAGACAGTGTCTCATGTAAGGGCAACATGGTGATGAAAGCCTTTTCTTGCAGATGTGTCTTTTTGCCTGACCAAGGAGCCTTCTTTGTGAACTATGTGATTGCTTCTGCTTTTGTTGGCAATGGGATGGAACTGCTTCGCCTTCCTGGCCTCATCCTTTACACCATACGCATGATAATGGCCAAGTCCACAGCGGAAAGGAAAAATATTAAACAGGTATCAGAGCCTTTCCTTAGCAGTTATATGACTGATTCTTACATGGGAACCTTCTTTATTCTTAGCTGTCATCTCATGTCATTTTCTTTTGGCCATTCTTTCACTCATCCATGATAGGTTCATGCACCTTTGATTTGAAGCGCAGGTAACAGGGAGGTATTTATTCAAGTCAAAAACCAAACTCTGAACTTCAGATATTACTCTTCCTAGGTCCAAGTCATAGGTCTGTAGGTCATAAAACTCAGTTTTATGAGTTGGATTTATAGGCTAATTCTCATTTTATGTTATAAACCTCAGGGGTTTTAAAATTCAAATATGTGATTAGTTTCTTCTGTCAGCCCACAAGTGTGTACAATTTACTTTAATTTGAAAAATAGATACTTAATGTCTCTATTTAGTTTTAAGTGGTTGACTTTCATTTCCTGATGATGGTGTCATCTTGCAACTTAAAATTCCAGCTGTTACAGTAGGAATTTAAGCCTGTATATGCCTACCCCTGTTCTTTTTAGGTTGGATATTAGGAGAATTTCACTCCTGAAACAGTGATCAGGTATTGGAACAGGTGGAGTCACCATCCCTAGAGGCATTCAAGAAACACGTGGGCTTGGCACTCTAAGACATGGTTTAATGGTCATGGTGGTGTGAGGGCAACAGTTGAACTCAGTGATCCTAAGATCTTTTCCAACCAAAACAGTTCTATGACTTTCCTTTTTTTAATCAGTGGATAAATTCCATTTTTATGATTCTTTTAAAGATTCACTTCTGTTAATTATTGTATATTATCCCTTGTTGTGGCTGAAATTATTTGTGCTGATTTTTTTCATCCTGAGAGGAAAAAGTGGGAATACTGACCATACCAAGGCCTTGGCATTTTGAGCTTTCCCTTCTAGCAAAGGCACAACAAGGAACAATACAGATTCAGTGGAACTTGCAGTGAGATGAAGATTCTGAGTTTGGCACAATTATTTTTTTGCCTTCAGATTTTAAGCAGTTGCTTCCTGTAGATGAAAGCAGATTCCCTGAGGAATTACTTTAAGCCTACAAAGGAAGCAGCATATATTCTATAAGTAGAGATTCTTAAAAGGCATAATACTTCATCTCTTTCTTTACATCATTTATGCCTCTTAGGGAAATAAATCTCAGAGGGAGAGAATAAGAAAAGGTGAATTGTTGCTTTACCAAATCTGTTCTTAATTCCTGACACACTGATAGATGAGAGAGTTTTAACTGTTCTGATTTTGTTCCTAGCAACAAGCATTTGAATATGAATTTGGAGCAATGTATGCCTGGATGTTGTGCGTCTTCACTGTCATCATGGCCTACAGCATAACATGTCCCATCATTGTCCCATTTGGTAAGCTTCCCAGTGAGCTGTGGGCACTGTGTGGGCAAGATGGGGGCATGTGGGAGGTTTGGAAGGCCCAATTCTGCATTCTTATTCCAGTTCAAAAGCTGATAATTCTTAGGACTTGGATCTGAGTTTCCTTCTCTTCCTACGGAAAAATGGGACAGAAGATGGTGAATTACTTGCCTTTAGAAGTTGAAAGTGTGTTTAATATGTATAAGATGTTTAGTTTATTTCTGAAGTTTGAGTGTGAGTTCTAGAGGTGTTTTTTAGTAAAGTGTAGGAGTTTAGGTAGCTCTAAGGATGAGAGATTTTTTTTTTTTCTTTTTTTAATCTACGAGTTCAGGAGGTCTAGGGAGAAGCAAGCTGCAGAGGATACACAGCCTGGAGGTCCACCTTTAAGCAACCAAATTTGACATGAGACTTTCTGATCACAGAAGTTGTGGAGTCTCCTCAGGAGACATTCAAACCACGTCCATTTGTGTTCCTGTGTGACCTGCTCTAGGTGATCTTGCTCTGACAGGAGTTGGACTAGATCTTTTGAAGTCCTTTCCAACTCTTAACATACTGTGATTCTGTGATCAACAAATCCTTCAGGCACATTTGAAATAACTTCTGTCGTGAAGTTTGAATGTATGTAAAATGAAACACAAAAGTAAGCATGCTGATCCAGCAGCAAGAGACTGGAAAACTACCTGTCCTTTTCACTTCTGCAGTAATTCTGCATTGCAAACCATTTATCTAAAATTCCACATCCTGAATGAGGATGGGGCTGTGGTCCTCACTTCTGCTGTAGACAACTGTATGCTTCATGATCCTGACCACAGGGCTGGGACCTAACAAATATGCTAGCTGAGACTTGGTGTTGGTGAACACCATAGCTGCATTTTGAGGAAAGGAACTGCTACTGTGGTGGTTAACTCTAGGAGTTCAGAATGTATATGTGTGTTGTGGGTTTAAAGAGCTGACAGAGTGAAGCTCTCAAATGAATTGGAGAAAAAACAGAATTCTATTTGCAGAGAGAGTTACAGATAGAAATTACAAAGCAGATACAGAATCCATAAGCAAACCCCCTGAATTTTCCCCCAACCCAAAACTAAAACTATCGTCCCCAGTGCTCCAGTCCTCCCCCACCCATGCCTCTGCCATCCAAGAGGCATAAGCACAGCCTCTGGAGGCCCCAAACCAGGCCTATCCTTACATGTTTATCCTGATAATGCAGCTCCTGCCTGGTACAAGGCTGAAGGGGAAGGAGAGAAGAACGAGCTGGCCTTGCCCTGAGCTTATGAAGAGATAGCAGATTTATGGGGTTGAATAACAATCTTCCAGTCCCCAGAGGACTCTTTTTAACCTTATAGTTCCCAACCTGGGACAGTGTGGAACACAGCTGCCCTGCAGTGTAGATGGAGCTGCTATCCTATGGCACACTGAGATGATCTCCAGATAGATCTGAGTCAGGGACTTTATCTAGGATGTTTCTCTTCTTTTTTTCTTTTTTTTTCTAGTTGGCTTGTGTCTCGTGAGCAAAACTTACCATTTCTCCCTTAAGTGGCCTGTATATCTGGCTTTGAATACTTTCTTCTTTCTATGCCAGCCATTAAATCCTGTATGCATGTGCAAGAAACTTAGCAATCAGACTAGAGCTCATAGACAGTTGTCCATCTTGACTATGACATGAGCTACACCTTATTTTATAGCATCTTTTGTTCATAGACATTCTGGACTGCCATATGAATTCTCTATAGAGAATCATTTCAGCAACTACAGATACTTCCACTATGGAAATGTTTGTCAGACATAAGTGGTATTTAAATCCTATTATACAGTTCCTTTTTGAATCCAAAATTCGAGACATAGATAAAACATAAATTAGCTAAATGAGATATTTTTCAGAGCTGGTTTTAATCACAACCACATTTATTATTGGAAGAATGTGGCCTTTGTTTTTTTGGGTAGCAATGTATTTGATGTTTATTTACAAATGCACACAAAACAAAATGTAAATAAATATATGAATGCAGTGCTGCATACCAGGACTAGGCAATTCATAGCTGTCACATCAATAGCTGGCAGTTTTTTGAGGGATAAGATAGAGGCAGTTTGAAATCCAGTCAGGAATCTGTTGAAGGCTGACAAGGAGTTAAGCCACTGTTCCTTACCATTACGGTGGTAGGGCAGTTACCAAGCCTTCCCTACCAATTTGACTTCATGTGGCAGCATTACTAGGAAGGGGCTCTGGCTTCTCCCTGGGTGAATGAGTGATGCCACAGACAAGTGTGTGAAGAGGCAAAAGGGTGGGGAGATCCCAGGGGTCTTGGGGTTGGAGATGCAGCAACCTCAGGAGCAAGCTACTGTCCCCTGCTGTACACCTTTCATATTTGGTCTTTGTCTATCATTAGTATGTAGATTTTCCAGTTGCATGTACACCTTTCATGTTTGGTCTTTGTCTATCATTAGTATGTAGATTTTCCAGTTGCTGAAGTGTAGATGTCCTCATAGAATTACTGCTGCTTAGAAAGTCTTCAGCAACTCCTTGGCTCTCCTTTTTTTCTTTCCAGGTTTAATATACATACTCCTGAAGCACATGGTTGACCGCTACAACCTTTACTATGCATATCTCCCTGCCAAGCTGGAGAAGAAGATGCACTTTGCAGCTGTGAATCAGGCCCTTGCAGCTCCAATTCTCTGCCTTTTTTGGCTCTATTTTTACTCATTTTTGCGGCTAGGTAAGTACTGCATTTTTCTACCTAGAAGCAACTCCCAGCTCTCTTGCCAGCTAACTTAAATTGCTTATGGAGTTTCATGGCTTTTGTGGGCTCTCTCTTTCTGCTTCCATGAAAGGGAAGTCATGGTGGTTACTGTGGCAATTAATTATGAAATCTTTGCAGCTTGCACAAGGTAGCTTAAGGTAGTCTGATGGAAATGGCTTAGATGTTAACTTACAAAGCCCTATGCTAACAGTTTTATTTCTTCATTTTACAGGAAAATGTGTTCTATCAATCTGTAGGGTTTGAATTGGCCATTTGGGCTGTGGAGCAACAGTAAAAATCATAAGCCTAAATCAAAAATCTCCTCAGGATTAACTCTATAGTAAGATGGTCTCTGAGTTTTTTGTACCTGCATTTATGTAGTTTAATTTCATAGAATCATTGGATGCTTTGGGTTGGAAGGGACCTTAAAGATCATCGAGTTACAACTGCCTGCCATGGACAGGGACACTTTCCACCTGACCAGCTTAAGGCCTTGTCCAGCCTGGCCTTGAACACTTCCGAGGAGGGGGCATCTGCAACAGGGTCACAGAAACATTCAGGTTGGAAAAGACCTTTGGGATCTCAATGAAGTCCAACTGATAACCTTACTCTACAAAGTTAATCTCTTCTAAACCATATCCTCAAGCACCACATCTAAACAATCTTTAAACACATCCAGGGTTGGTGACTAAACCACCTCCCTGGGCAGGCCATTCCAGTGCCTGACCACTCTTTCTGTGAAAGAGGATTTTTTTTTTTATTTATTTTTTTTTTCCCTTTCCTAATGTCCAGTCTAAACCTACCTAGTTGCAGCTTGAGGCCATTTCCTCCTTCCTGTTCTATTGCTAACTACCTGTGAGAAGAGACCAGCACCAACCTCTTGACAATATCCTTTCAGGTAGTTGTAGATGGTGATGAGGTCTCCCCTCATCCTCCTCTTCAAACTAAACACTCTCAGCTCCTTCAGTCACTCTTCATAATTTTTATTTTCCAGGCCCTTCACCAGCTTCCTTGCCCTGCTCTCCACTCACTCCAACACCTCCCTTATCTCTCTTGTATTGAAGTGCCCAAAACTGGACACAGTACTCAAACACAATGTCCCTGGGCAACCTGTTCCAGTGTCTCACCACCCTCATTGTAAAGAGTCTCTTCCTTATATTCAGTCTAAATCTCCCCTGTTCCAGCTTCAAGCTATTGCCCCACATCCTATCACTACAAGCCCTTGAAAAAAGTCCCTCCCCAGCTTTCTTGTAGATCTCCTTCGGGTACTGGAAGTCTGCTACAAGGGCTCCCTGGAGCTTTCTTTTCTCCAAACTGAACAGCCCCAACTCTCACAGCTTGTCCCTGTAGGGGAAGTGCTCTAGCTCTCTGTTTATCTTTGTGGCCCTCCTCTGGACCCTGCTCCAGCAGGTCCATGTCCTCCTTGTGTTGAGGGCCCCAGAACCAGATGCAGTACTCCAGGTGGGGTCTCACAAGAGCATAGTAGAAGGGGAGAATCACCTCTCTCTATCTGCTGCCCATGCTTCTTTTGATGCGTTGGCTTTCTGGGCTGCAGGTGCTCGTTGCTGGCTCATGTCCAGCTTCTCATCCACCAGTTCACTTTTTCTGCAGGGCTGCTCTCAATGTAGTCATTCCCCAGTCTATATTGAGGATTGTCCTGATGCACGTGCTTGTACTTTGTCTTATTGAGCCTCATGATGTTCTCCTGAGCACCCTTCTCTAGTCTGCCTTGGTCTCTCTGGATGGCATCCTGTCCTTCAGCCTTGTCAAGTGCACCCATCAGCAAACTTGCTGATGCTATGTGCTTTGTCCTCTTCTCTGTTTCTGCTGTCATATCACACAAATGACCATGCTTGCATTGTGGTTTTGCTAGCGTACAAGTAGTAATGAAGATACTTTTGGCAGACTGTCATCTAACTTCAGAGATAGCTCTCTGTGGATGTGAGAGGCACTTGCAGATATTGCTTCTGGCTGTCTTTGGATTTGAGCAGATGTCCCTGCATTACTTGTATGTTTGAGAGCTTGTTTTTTCCCCTTGTTTTGAGAGCTGTCTTTGCAACCAGGAAGACCAACAACCCTGTGGCATCTAAAATAACAGCAGGATTTCTAGGACATGCTTTAGAAAAATAATCTCCCAACATGCAGCAATTGATTTGTTTCTGTAATAGTTCGGAAGGAAATCCTGATGCAGTAAAAATGAAGTCTTTATAATAATGTTTTCTAGTGGCAAAACCATCTGTGGTAAACCCATCATTTGTCATGGAACTTAGTAATGGAAAACAGAGGCCGGATTAGCGTATTTGGCTTGGTTAGTTTGGAGAATCCTGTTTACAAGATGTTGCTCAGTGACTTACAACTGCACAGGGCAGTCTAGCCAAGTGGTATGAGTCTTGAGAGGTAGGAATTTGGGATTTTGATTTTTGTTGCCATTGATTTCATTGCTGCTTCCTGGATCAAAGAAAAGGAAGGAGGGGGAGGAGTGCTCTGCTTCCTTATCTGCAAAATGAATCAGTTGTGCACCATAAAGATTGATTGTTTAGTTACTGATTTGTATAGTTTTGCCTGGTATAGAATCCTAGAATTGTTTCAGTTGGAAAAGAGCTCTAAGATCACTGAGTCCAGCCATCAACCTAAGACCACCATGACCATTAAACCATGTCCCAAAGTGCCATGTCCACATGTTTCTTGGACACCTGAAGGAATAGTGGCTTCACCATTTCCCTGGGCAACCTGTTCCAACACCTGACCACCCCTTCCTGATATTTCAGTCTGGATGCAGATTACAGTGATAATACACTGTTTTCTGACTCACAGTAATGTAAAGCTGGAAGGACCTCTATCACTCAATTGAGATCAGATATCACTTGACTGCACATAGAAGGTGATAGGCTGTACTGGTGTCATTTATTTCCTTCTCAGTTGTTGTCCTTCCTCAACTCTCATACCATCCATCTGTCATGCATCTAAAATAGCACTGGGGCTCTTAAAACAGAAGAGGTGATGGTACTGTCTACAGTTGCAGAATTGGTGTGGTAGGGATTGGAGAGACCTGAAGATCAAGTCCAACACCTCTCCCAAGGCAGGTTCACCTAAATGGTCACACAGGAACATGTTTAGGCAGGTTTTGAATGTCTCCAGAGGTGGAGACTGGAGCATCTCTCTGAGTGGCCTGTCCTGGTGCTCTGTCACATTCAAAGTAAAGTTCCTCCTCATGATTTGATGGAACTTCCCATGTTCAAAGTTGTGCTTGCTATTCCTTGTCCTGTCGCTGGGCATCACTGAAAACAGATTGGTCCCATCCAGCTGACACCCACCCCTGCAGTTTTTCTAAGCATTTAGGAGCTCCTCCTCTCAGTCTTGTGTTTTCCAGACTAAAAAGACCCAGTTCTCGTGTTTCCTCAGAGAGATGTTCCAGTCCCCTCAGCATCTTTGCTGTACCCTCTCCAGCAAGTCCCTGTCCTTGAACCTGGCAGCCCAGAATTGGATGGAGTAGGCCTCCCCAGGGCAGAACAGAGGAGGAGAACCTCTTTCTGACCTGCTTACCACACTCTTCTTGATGCATCCCAGGATGCAAATTCAACCTCTGCCTCCTGGAATACTTACTTAAATCCCGTGCTCTCTAGAGATGGGAGGAGTGCTGGTGACTCAGTACAAGGAAACCCAATCTTTGGAGATATTTCTTTGATCTCTGCTGTTTGCCTGGTGCTTCACACCATACATTTGCTTTGATGTGGATGTGCCTCACCAGCTGGTAAATACTGATATGACCTAGACTTGGAAAAACAACCTCTTCTGAAAGAGTTTCCAAAATACCCATAGGGAGTTTTTTTTTTTTCACTTACCTTTTTGGTTTGAATAGTGACATTTTTGGGGTTCTTTTTTCTGCCTGTATGTGTTTTTGCATATTTGTGTAGGGCTTGTAACCTGCTAAAAAGTAAAACTTGTCTGTTCTGGGCCACCAGTGTCACCACTAAAATATTTGAGGCTTGGTGTTGCCCCTTTTGAATAATCAAGCTTGGAAACAGCTAGGATTTATGTTGGTTTATTGTTGTTTTTTTTTGATTGTTTGGGGTTTTTTTTATTGTTGGGTGTTTTCTGCTTGTTTGGGTTTTTCCCCCCTAGTATTTTATTCCAGTTGTCTTTGCTGTAAAATGAGATTAATTTGTTCAGAATATTTCTGCAGTGATCTTGGAGAATGTCACTGTAATTTTAACTTTTCCCAACTCTAGTGAATGCTAGCATGTTCTTTCTTGCAGTTCTCTTTCTAAAGAAAAAACTTTGAGCTTAGTTCATGCTTACTCAGTTTCTTCTCTTGCTTCTAGTCTTTGGATTCCACCCAGTTCTGTCCATATTTTTGGGCTCTGAAGTTCAAGGCTCAGAACCAGCAAACTATTTTGTATGTGTACCAGAGACCTACCTTTTTTTTTTTTTTTTTACCCCTCTCCCTATGTTTTTTTTTGGTAGAACCATGCTATTGATTTCTTTCCAGCTTGTTATTTATACAGATTCACAGATTTCATAGGGTTGGAAGGGACCTTGTGCAACCCTCCATGCAGTGAGATGGATGCCTCCAACTAGATCAGGCTGCCATGTCAAGTCTGATCTTGAATTCTCCAGGAATGGGACCTCAACCACATTCTTGGGCAACCTGTTCTAGTATTTCACCACTCTTGTTGTAAAGAACTTCCTCTTAACGTTCAGTCTAAATCTACCCTGCTAAAATTGTTGCCATTCATCCTGTAACTACAAGCCAGTCCCTCCCTAACCTTTCTGTAGGTCCCCTTCAGATATTGAAATGCAGCTCTAAGGTGTCCCCAGAGCCTTCTCCAGACTGAGCAGCCCCAATGCTTTCAGCCTGTCCCCACAGGGAAGCTGCTCCAGCCCTCTGATCCTCTCTGTGGCCCTTCTCTGAACCTGCTCCGGCAGGTCCATGTCTTTGTTGAGGGCACCAGAGCTGGATGCAGTACTGGAGGTGAGGCTTCACCAGAGCAGAGTGGCAGAATCACCTCTCAATCTGTTGGCTGCACTTCTTTTGATGTAGCCCAGGATGCTATTTGCCTTCTAGGCTGCAAGTGCACACTGATGGCTCACATTCAGCTTCTCATCCACCAGAAGTGTTCTACGCTGCAGTGCTCTAGGCTTGTTAGCCCTTTTACCTACCATTCAATTTTTCCTTCCAAATAGTAGTTACTTACAGTTTTCTGCTTAGTATTTAATCCTGCTCTATGTTCTTGGCTGGTTTGTTTCATTTGCTTGTTTTTCTTTTAGAATGGGGTATCAAGGTAATTTTCTTTTTTTTTTTTTTTTTTTTTTCCTGACTGTGTGGGGTTTTTTTTGTTTGGTTTGGTTTTGGTTTTTTCCCCTTTCGGGTTGTCTGCAAACCATGCCAGTCTTGTTCCAATATCACATTTAGTAAATGGACTCTGGTGCTGGTGATTGTCCAGGCTGGTGGTGGACTTACTGTCTGTGGAGGTGTTGAGGAAACTTGCAGCCATGGCACTTTGGGACATGGGTTAATGTCCCTGCTGGTCTCAGGTTGAAGGTTGGACTCAGTGATCTTAAAAGTCTCTTCCAAACAAAACAACTCTATGATCTGTGACCCTATCTATTATACTTTCATTAATGGTTTGTGAAATCTATTAGAAATGGGTTCAGAATAGCTGATTGAGGGAGGAGAATGATTGTTCTGAGTCTCATTTAAGTAAAGCAGCCTCCTTTCCTGGCCTTTTAAGAATGCTAGGAAAATTACTTGTTCCACAGTTTTACCTGTCAAGAAGCTTTGTGCAGAACTTTTGTTTGCAGGTGGAAGTGATGAACCCAGTCCTCTAAGGGGAAAAAAAAGAAAACATGAGGCTTTGGGTATTTTTCTACATACTGTTTGAGATGCATTGTCACCAGCTCTGTTCTATCTGTGTGTTGTATCAAGAAGTTAAGACCCAGAGTAATAAAAGGCTATCCATATAGCTAACTCTGTAAACCACCAGAGAAAGTCAGTGGAGAACTCAACTCTTGTGAAAGGATGTTTGGACTTGGTGATCTTAGAATCTTTTTGGTTGCAAAAGACCTTCTTGATTCTGAAAATGGGAAAGATAAAGTGAACATTTGCTTATGTGTTGTGGTTTTTTCTAATAGATACTTTTATATTATCTGGATATTTTTCTAGGCTTTAAAGCACCTACAACAATGTTCACCTTCCTAGTTGTCAACATCACAATTGTTATTTGTTTGGCTTATACTTGTTTTGGCTGTTTCAAGTACCTGAGCCCACTGAATTATAAGGTAAGTGATGGATACCTAACACCTTTCAGCACCTGCCTATGTTCTTGATGTAGCACCAGCTATTCCTATGGGGTGGTTTGTGCCTTCTCGCTAGCAACATCTGTCCACAAATGTTCATTCCACTAGGCTGGTTAACGAGAGCAGGTAGTAGAAGTAAGCTGTTTGGCATAGTGAGAAGTCTGCAAGGTTAGCAGAACTGAATTTGAGAGGAGCAGCATGGAAGAAGTAAGGAAAAGGGTTGGAGGAAGAGTACCAGTGCTAGTCAGAGATCTGTTCTTTGCAGGTTGCCAGGTGTTTATGGTCTCTGTATGTTGTTTTAACTTACAAGTTTGATGTTCTCTTCCTTTTCTCACCTGTTACTGGTTACAGATAGAAGACACACAAAGTGAAAGAGGAAATGACACAGATGTACCAACCATCCCAACATCTTCTGTAAGAAGTTAAGAGTTACTAATATTCTCCTATGCTTCCTAGAAAAACTTAATTTCTCACCTTACAAAAAAAAAAAAAGTTGTGTAGGACTACTAGACTGAATGCCCTGTGGGACTTCCTCTATGCCTGTGGCACCAGAGTTCTGCAGCTGGGCTCCTTGACTGCTTCCAGGTGGTGTTCCAGAAGTATCTTCAGCTGATGTTTTGGGAAACACGCTGCTTCCAGCAGCTCTAAGCTGTGTTCTGGGCCTTACACCAGACAGATCTTCACATCTGGACAGCTGCCAAATGCAGTCAGTTGCCACTGCTTTGTGGCTTTGGAAGTTGTGGCCTGTAGCAGGTCTTGCCTACCATGTCATTAAAAAGCATGTAGGACTGAGGTAGAAACAGAGGCCTTTGTGCCACAGTCTACAAGGACAGTCTACCAGGAAGCCACCGTTAGGGTGCAAAAGGCCTCAGAGTTAAGGTGAAGAATGGGAAATGCATGATAAGAAGAGTGCCAAGGGGAAAAAGTATCTTGGGTGAATGATCTCAACATAATACCTGGAGAGACTTAGTAAAACCCTTAACGCTTGTGATTTCAGATGTACGTCCCTCGAGTTTTGCAGCCTCATGCTACGGAAAGGACAATGCTTGCCCATAAGGAGCAGCAGTCGTATGGCACCATGGACAACACTTGTTCACAGGCAGAAGGAATCATCACCTATTCTGCTGGACCTGCAATTTATGAGCAAGCATCGAGCGATTCGCTTTGAATGCCAAAGATTAACACAAGGTGGAGCACTTGGTCCACGTTTAGGAAAACTCCTTCCCTCCCCACCACCACCTACTAAGTATTCTGCTTTATTTATGTATTCCTGCCTACAGAAGAGGTACAGAAATAATTCACTGTGTGGTCTGCAGCTGTGCTCAGAGATTAAAAAGTAGATGCCTTGGGACTGATTGTTTTCCAGGCTGTCTACACCACATTGTGAAACAAACGTGGAACGCAGAGATGCTGATCCTCAGGGACTTCACATACGCTATCTCACCACTTGCCTTATGAAGATAACTTATGCTGCATACAGATAACTGGTCACCAAAGCAAATGCAGCTATTACAGCTGTCATTTGCTTAGTCAAAATAATTATTTTCCTCTTTTTTTCCTTTTTTTTTTCTTTTTTAAAAGAAATACCCCACAACCTAAACAACAAAACCCTTTTAGTATTTATAAACCTCTTGGGATGTTTTCAATCCTGAAGCAATGTCACTTTTGATGCAAATGCTGTTTGTATGGGTGCTGAGGGGATGGTGTGTGGTAGTCTCTCCTCTTGTCACCCAGGGTAGTTAGTATAGACTTGATCATGTTACTTTGGTTTCTTTAAAAGAGATGAGGGAATTACTGTGCACTTGGGTACTAAAAGTATCAAACAAAAAAGACTGGTGTAAAGAAGGGAGTGATTTCTCTGATACTGTTTTTATATTGGTTTTTTTTTTTGGAGGGCATTTAGGTTGTTTGTTTCTATGCACTGTTTTTAAGGGCCTTCCACAGTGAAACTTCACCTGCAAACAAAAAGGGATGTAAACATTTTATCTTTCTTTTAATCTTGGGTCAAAATGACAGATCTCTGTCTTTTCCCTATAGTGCCATTTATCTGAACTGCAAGATACTAAGTTTTTAAATTATGTAATAGGTGTAAATTTATTCCAAAGTGTATTATGTCAAAGTGTAACTAATCACCAAGCAATAAAATCCTTCAGTTCAGAGAAATTGCATGCTCTTGATTGAATCAACATTCTGTGTATTGAAGCAGTTCTTTCACTAACTGCCTTATAACATCAGCAGTGTCATCAGCTCTTCATAAGTGCACTCTTGTGAGGCACAGAATGTCCCACAAGAGATTTGAATATTTAAAAATTTCTCTGTAGGATGAATCTTGATGACTTTTCAGGTAGGAAAAGGTTTTGGCCTTCTTGACCCCACCCTGTTTGCCTGCTTAACACTGAACTGTTAGTTACTGATCTTGACCTTTTGTCGTGGAAGGCTAATAGGCCTGAAACATGTCCTGCCTTACCCCACTCTTCTGCTGAGGGGGATAACAAGGTCAGGAGGAAATGCTTAGGCCATTATATGATAAACAGGTAGTTACAGGTGTTTATGCACTTGCTGGTGTCTTGCCCAAATAAGAGTAAGCAAGTCCTGGTTTCATCTAATATGGTCAGTTTTGGCAAAGTGCCATTCTGATTGGTGAATCTCTGTGGCCAAAGGAGCCATTACACTTAGATAAATTATATAAACAGAGCTAAGTTGCAGTGTGCCCTGCTCTGACAATGTGCTTTGCCCTGCCTCAGTGTGCTCTGCTCTCACAATGTGCTCTACTCTACCTCAATGTGTTCTGCGCTTGCCTCATGCTTCAGACCAGCTTAGCTTTGATGTACAAGCTTTGTCTACATGGAAATTTGTTGTGCTTCAAGTTTACTAGGAGAAGGCATTAAGCACCTCGTGATGTGGTGAGAAGTGCCACCGACATTGTGCTCTCTGCACACCTGCAAGACATCCTGCCTGCACCTCTGCAAACCTCTGTGCTAAGTCTGGAGTCCAAAAAGAACCAGGATCAGGTTAGAGATCATCTGCCCCTTTCCCAGTACTCTGTTAGAGCCTGGGAAGATCTAGAAGCCTCAACAGTTGTCAAGACAGCAACAGAACTCCCTTCAAGTGTTTGGGTACTGTCTGGAAACTGTAGTTAGCCCTGGGAATCCGAAGAGAATATTTGTGTGAATAAATATTCATAAGCCTCTCTATAACTGAATTCTACTGTGCCACCTTAGCAGAAAGGAGCCTCTTGGGTCTCCCTCAAGAGCGAGTGGCATATTGGCCTCAGGATTCACTTTCCAAAATAGTTTAATGTTTGTTAGATTATTACTAGTTATTTCTTAAGTGTTCCAGATTCCCTCTTTTTGCCCTCTGTGTAATACTTTCAAGAATCTGTTATTAAAAAGTCATGGTCTGTGGCAAGATTGCTAAATATTAAAATTAATAAAGAATATTAATTTTGGAACAGATGCCACCTATACCATTACACCCTTTCCAGCACATCTGGAGCAGTAGCATCTTGAGATTGGAGCTGAATTTGTGCCGTAAATGATTGTGTGAGGATATCTGGTGTCTTTGATGACTGCCTTCGGCTTCCCGAGACCAGCACTCTGCATGAATGCTGAGCCAGAGACCTGCACTACTTCAAGAAGGACCCTACAGAGAAGCCCACCCTCTTAGTTGAAGGTATATGTAACTACTGGTACTTAAAAGACAAGTGAAGAGCCTTGTCTAGTGGAGGGGCATGGATTTGTGCCAGGCATCTTTTATACTATCACTTGAATGTTGCAGGGATGTTGAATGTGTTGGCTTCAGCAGTGGTAGCATTAATAGAGGTGGTTATGTGCATTGGGTATCATGGGGCAGGCGGATTAATGGTTATGGTGTTGCTAGAGGTGCTGTGTACCCTGGATGCAAACTGCCATTGAAGACTGATATTCAAAGAAAGGGAAAAAGAAAACAAACTGGTTCCACAATTTTTTACTTATTTTTGAGTCTGCCATACAGATGGGACAGGAGGGGACAGAGCCTGTTGTATTAGATCAGAAGCCTGTGATTGTTCTGGCTTACTATTAGCTGCAGTACCTCATCTTACACAGATGTTTGCAGAAGCAGTGGACACTTACTGAGGAATCAAATTATTCAGCTACCACACGTGACCTGTATACAGTGCTGACACTGTCAGAGTTTTGTGCTCTGATCTAACTTAATGGTTTTGAAGTGACTTTTGATATGAGGAAAAACTTCTTTACTATAAGGGTGATGCAGCACTGGAACAGCCTACCCAGGGAGGTTGTGGAGTCTCCTCTAGAGATTTTCAAGACCCACCTGAATGCATTCCTGTGTGACCTGCCCTAGATGATACTGCTTTGTCAGGGGAGGGTTGGACTCGATAATCTTCTAAACCCTACCATTCTGTGATACCATTGTATGTTGTATCAAGGACAAAAACTCATCTGGTGCTTGGAAGACTGCTGAGTCTTGGTAATGAAGCTGCTTATGGCTGGCTTGGGTTCAGTGTGGACAGGAATAGCTCTCCCCTGTACCCACCTCCAGTCATGCTAACATGCTTCAGATAGAGAATATGGAAAACTTGCTAGGTAATGGGAATTTGCATCTCATTAAAGAGTCACTGCTGGTATTTGAGGCCTCATAGAATTCTTTTGGTTGGAAGAGGCCTTTATAAGATTGAGTCCTACCTTTAACTTAAGACCACGATGGGCATAAACCATGTCCTGAAGTGCCATCTCCACATGTTTTTTGAGCACTTCCAGGAATGGTGACTGCCACCTCCCTGGGCAGCCTGTTTCAATGCCTGAGGAGCCATTTCGTGTATGTGATGGGGAAAGCTGCTTATTATGCAGCAGCCGTTCTTGTTTGCCACTGTACTCTGTTGCAGTTAAAAGTCAGAAACATCTAATATTAGGACATGCACTTGTTTGAGTAAAGGCTGGGGTCATCTATTAGTGAATTGCTGCAATACTGCCATGTATTATAGTGTGCAGTCTGAAGGCTGGTTTATCAGCTTTGCTGGTTGTGCTTGCTTCCCGAGTACCTTTTGGATCTCCCCTCTGATTGCTGGATGTCCATTAGTAAACTGCACTGGTTCTAATTTGTTTCTTCATGCTGGTGGATAGCTCTGGGAGGATAAAATTAGCTCAGTAGGAGAAACTCCTTGCATTCCTTGCTGAGCCTTAGAGAAAAGCTGAGTGATGGAAGCCTCAACAAATGTGGATGTTGGCTGCACTATATTTGAAATTAATATTTAAAGCCATTGCACATTCTTTACTGTTCTTTTTATAAATCTTTTGGCAGGAAGCCTAAGCAAATGGCCCAGCTGGAGTTACTGATTGTAGCTCCCAGAAGCCATATTTGTTGAGATCCAAGTGCCTGCTGCTTGCCTTGCATTGCTCAGTTGGAACATCTCCTCCCCACCACCTTGCTCCCTCTTTACTTCCGTGCTAGCATCCACCACCAGCAATGGTCTTGTGGAACGTGAATCCTGGGCAAATCTGGTACTTGAGCATGAAGTAAGCCCTACAGTGTGGTCTGTGGTGAGGCTTTTTGACACAGCTGAGGGGACAGCCTCTGAAAAGCTGGAAAATAGTGAATTTGATACTGTACAACTCAGTATGCTTCTGCGAAGGCTTCACTAGAGACAACTTCTCTTCTGAAGTGAAGAAAATTCTGTATGGTATGCTGAGACTCCAAAAACTTTGTGCCAGTTAGAACTTAACTCTGTGTATGCCCCATCTGGTTCACCTCCAGCCATATTGCAACATGTTCTCAACATCCAAATGATGGTGATTTCTCTTTTGCATTTGGTGTAGACGTTCATACTTTATTGTCCCTTGGACTTTTCCCATGTCATGAGCTAAAAGCAGATCTTTGTGCTGGGTAAGTTTTAAATGCTTCAGTGTAGCACTAGACCATGTTCTTTCCATCTCTGTAAAACAGACATCCAGTATCCAGCTTTGCTTACCCAGAGGTGCAAGCAGCACGACTGAAAGCTCTGTAATGAATGATGTACAGGTACTTCATTTACTGGCATTTGGAAGCATTCTGGTTTTATGCTCTTCGATAATGTGAGTTTATTCTAGAGAAAGCAGACCGCAGAGCTGTTTTCCTGGCTCTTGACAAAAGTGAGGTGAGAGGCATATGGAGATTTGGGGAACAGGGGTCTTTTCTATTACTAACACAGACTAAAGTCTATTGAGTACAAATAAAATCATGGAATCATTTCAGTTGGAAAAGAACTTTAAGGTCATTGAGTCTAACCATTCTCTTAACTCTGCCAAGTGTGTTGTTAAATCATGTCCCTCAGCATTCAGCCACCTCCCTGGGGAGCCTGTTCCAGTGTTTGAGAACCCTTTCAGTGAAGAAGTTTCTTTTGATATCCAGCCTAAACCTCCCCTGATGCCACCTGAGGCCATTTTCTTTTCTCCTATCACTTGTTACTAGGGAAAAGAGACCAACTCCCATTTGGTTCCAAACTCCTTTCAGGGAGTTGTAGAGAGCAATGTGGTCTTCTCTCATCCCTCTTTTTCTCCAGTCTAAATAATCCGAGTTCCTTCAGCTACTCTCTTTAAGACCTTTCATTGCCATTGTTGCCCTTCTCTGGACCTCCTTCAGCACCTCAGTGTCTTCCTTCTAGTGAGGCATGCAAAACTGAGCACAGTAGACAAAGTGCGGCCTCACCAGTGCCAAGTACAAGGGGGCAATCACTTCCTTTGCTCATCCCATCCAGTTTGGTGTCATCTGCAAACTTGCTAAGGATGCCCTCAATCCTCTCACCTAGATAACTGATAAAGATGATAAAACTGGCTCCAGTAGTGAGGCCTGTGGCACACCACTTGTAACTGGCTGAACTGGCTGCCAGCTGGATTTAACTCCATTCCCACCAGTCTTTGGGCCCAGCCATCCAGCCTCTTTTTTTTTTTTTTTTTTTTTTTTTCCATCCAGTGACACATCCACCCTTCTAAGCCATGAGCAGGAAGTTTCTCCAGGTGGATGCTGTGGGAGAGTGTGTCAAAGGCTCTGCTATGGTCCAGCTAAACAGCATCCACAGCCATTCCCTCATCCATTAAGCAGGTCACCCTGTTGTAGAAGGATATCAGGTTCATCAAGCAGGACCTGCCCTTCATGAACCCATGCAAACTGTGCCTGATCACCTGCTTGCCCTGCACATGCTGCATAAATGGCACTCAAGATAACCTGCTCCATGACCTTCCCTTCACTGAGGTCAGACTAACAAGTCTTCAGTTCCCCAGATCCTCCTTCTGGCTGTTGCTGTAGATGGGCATCATGTTTGCCCATCACCAGTCAGCTGGCACCTCCCCAGTTAGCCAGCACTGCTGGGAAATGATGAAAAGTGGCTCAGTGAGCCCTTCAGCAGCTGCCTCAGTACACTGGGGTGGATTCCATCTGGCCCCATAGACTTGTGTGTGTCTAAGTGGTGCAGCAGGTCACTAACCATCTCCACTTGGACTACAGGACCTTCACTCTGCTCTCCATCCCTATCTTCCAGCTCGGAGGACTGGGTAGCCAGTGAACAACTGATCCTAGTACTAAAGACTGAGGCAAAGAAGGTATTGAGTTCCTCATCCTTGACCACTATGTTTTGTTGTCTCTAAACTGCAACAAGGCAAGAAAATACTTTTAATTTCACATGATGGCCAGGGTCATAATTTTCAAAGAGGACATGTGTTAGAGCTTCTTAAAATGGTCTTGCAAATTCCTTCTTTGCCTAATCTAGACAAGACTTCTCTAATGATTGTGTTTGTCACCTGTCTGTAACAGCTGCAAATGCCTGTTTCAGATATTTCAGAGGTACAGAAGTTGTTTGTTCTTTCTGAGGACAGCTGTCTGACAGATCAAAACAGGAGGGAATGACCAAAAGCAGAGGCACCTAAGATTGGGCCATTATAATGGAACACTCTTCCCTCTAATGTTTTGGTTCTTGAGGTAAGTCCTGGCTCTTGCTTTGCATCTAGCATCCTATTGGTTAGGCTGTAGCAGCTCATCTGCAGCAAGTGCAGCTCCTCAGTTCTGTTGTGCTCAAAGAAAAGCTTCTGGCTTATGTTGTTATTTGTCAGTGGAGTCTCTGAACATTTGTTGTTTGGAGAGAATGTGTGTCAAGATCAGCTGTCTTCTAGTGCATGTACCATAATTAGCTGTTAGCTCTCTGATGAGACAACAAATATGGCCCCATGGATTAAGTGGTGTAGCACAGGAAACTTTCTGCTTTTTCAGTGTGCCTCCATTACCCATCTCTTCCACCCAGAGCTGGCAAGTCTCCCTTATATGCTGACTCTGGACACTGGACTCTGGATTTAAGTTGTGCCAAGGGAGGTTTAGACTGGACGTTGGGAAAAACTTCTTTACTGAGGGAGTGCTGAAGCACTGGAACAGGCTGCCTAGGGAGGTGGTGGAATTGCTGTCCCTGGAGGAGGTCAAGAGGTGTGTAAATGTGGTGCTTCAGGATATAGTTCAATGGTCATAGTAGGTGGGTTGCAGTTGGACTTGATGATCTTGAAGGTCTTTTCCAGCCTTAGTGATTCTGTGACTGTTGCTTTCCTGGGGAAGGATTAATTCCCTTCAACAGTTTATTTCCTGCCTTCCTAGCTGAGTTTTGCTGTAACATGTATCTGATCATCTCACTATGATGATTTGAAAGTCCAACCTCAAGACCAGCTTTGATGCTGGTGGAAAGTAATGTTTTGTGTGTTAAGTAAGAATTTCACTAACTTAACAAGCTAAATATATTCCCATTTTCAGTTCTGGGTGGTGCTCTCTTTCCAGTAAAGTTCTGATTTGGGAATGTCTACTGGTACAGTGTTTATGGTCTTCAGCAATCCAGAGCTTCATCCCATCTTACCATTTCCCTAAAATGTAAATATCTGACAGATATAACACAGATAGGATACTGTCATTTTCAGGGCCTTCAAACACTTTTGTTTTCCAGACTGTAAACTGATGATTATCACGGAGTCATAGAATCATGGAATGCTAGGTTGGAAGGGACCTCAAGAATGATCTGGTCCAGCCTTTCTAGGTGATAGCGATAGTTGAAATGAGGTGCCCCAGCACCCTGTCAAGTTGAGCCTTCAAACTGTCCAACATAGGGGAATCCACTACTTCCCCTGGGATATGATTCTGATATCTAACTGCTCTCATGGTAAAACATTTTCTCCTGGATTCCAATTGGAATCTTCCCAGGAGTAATGCATAATTCTATTTAGATTATGTTTAGATCCTGAAGTAAACCAGCTTTTTCTGAGAAGTGACAGGATAGTGGTTCAAAGATCTGATATCCTTGAATATTCTATACTAGATCTGTATATATCAAAATGGGAATGGGTGGGACTATAAATAGCCAAGAAGAGGGAAGTTTTCTTGCCTGTTTCCAGAATTGGTAGTTAATTAAGTGCTGGTTAACAGTTAATGGGACCCTTTTCAAAAGTGATGTGTAGAGTTGAGTTCTAAAAATCTGAAGCACGGTTATGTCACAAGGTACAGGAGCCAGAATTGTTACATTGCTGCTGTGTTGTTGTGGCCCCCCAGTTTATATGGACTGATGAAAAAGGATGCAAGTCTGTGAAGAGTCTTAGTGACTGGTTTTGAAAGGCATCTATACAGCATCCAGTTCTGAGCTCCCCGGTTCTAAAAGGACAGGGATTTGCTGAGAGAAGGTACAGAAAAAGGGCTACAAAGATGCTCAGGGGACTAGAACATGTCTCTTAATAGGAAAGACTGAGAGAATTGGGGTTTTAAATCTGGAAAAGAGAAGACAGAGAAGGAATTTCATCAATGCTTAGAAATACTGAAGGAGTGGGTGTCAACAGGATGGGACCAGTCTGTTTTCAGTGGTGCCCAGTGACAGGACAAGCAGTCCCCTCCCCTCCTTTCATGTCATTGAAGCAGTCACGAGTCAGTCTTCACTTGCAGTTAGGATTGTCACATTGGTGTCTTTGACTTGGTAGCAAGGTGGTTGAGTGTAGTTTTGTCTTCTGTTCCTGTTCACTTTTCCTGTGCTGTACTCTCTCTGCAGTGATTATCTGCAGTGGTTTGAACCACTGCTGCAAAGGGGGATTATCTTTCCTTTAAGAAGATGGAAACTCATAACTTAAATCTCATTTATTGTCCATCCTGTCCTCAAAACTGCAGACATTTCATTATTAAACACAGAAAGAGCGTGAGCAGCTTTAACATTTTCAAACCCAGGTAGGAGGGAATTTTGAAGCCTGATATTTGGACTACATCTAGTGAGGGGGGAAAAGCTGTCACTCAGATATTTATCTTCTGGAGAGCAGTGTTAATACATGATAATTCTAATGGGGCTAATTCTTCTAGCATCATTGGCATAACACCATCAGGGCTGTCTGGCACTGCACAGGTTATTTCATCTATGAAAGAAAAACTAAAGCTAAGCAAGATGGTTTTAGTGAGAGTTATGTTCCTTAAAGTGCTGTTACAGCAAGTAAAACAAGTGGCACCCTTTCTCAGTGTTTTAAAATAAGCTACTCTGAAATTAATATGGATTTATTCCTTGTCTCTTCCCACAGTATCCAGAAGGATCTTTCCATTCCTTTTTCAGGGGGGAAAAAAAAAAGCATCTTCATTTCATTCATATTATATATTGCACCTGCTGTAAACTAGAATGTACATTTGATTGACTGTCTTGAACCCATCAGTCCCTGTCCCCAGGTGATTCTGGCTGACTCATTGATGATGAGCAGTGTCCCCTATAGGGCTAGAGCTCCCTGTGATGCTAGACTTAACAGATTCTATTTTCCTTTTTCATATCAAAGTGTGAGTTCTATTCCATTTGTTTTGGTTGTTATTCATTCATACTGTGAGTGATGCCTGACTTGTTCTTTTTTGTGGGTGTATAATGTGTGTGGTCTCATCTTGTTTAGGTGCAGATGATGTCCAAAGGCTGTATAGTGCCTTGAATTTTCCAGACCTTTATAGTTTGTAGTTTGAAATCTGAAAGTAAAATTGGGACCTGTTTTAGAGCTGTATTCAGAAGATGATGAGCTTAATAGCGTTTTTCCATACCAGAACCAGATACTTTCCAAATACTTCAGGGTATGGTAGAGTGTAAGTTCTGTTTATTTTCAGTGGCAGCTCCATGGTTCTGAACCTCTTATCCAGACTCTTCATGAGCTGTAAATGCCTAATTAAAAAGCAGGATTTAGGTTTCATCAGAGATAAATTCATGTGTTCATAAATACAGGGTTCAGAGTTTGGCTCCTCACTACCAGACAGACATTGAGGTGCCAGGGTCTCTTCACCAAAGGGCAACAAAGCTGCTGAAGGGTCTGGAGAACAAGTCTGGTGAGGAGCAACTGAGGGAACGGGAGTTATTTAATCTGGGGAAGAGGAGACTGAAAGGAGACCTCATTGCTCCCCACAACTCCCTGAAAGGATCTTGGAGTGAGTTGGGAGTTAGTCTCATCTCTCTCATACAAGGTGACAGAACAAGAGGAAATGGCCTGAGATTGTGCCAGGGGAGGTTTAGGTTAGAAAATGGGAAAAAAATCTTTGCTGCAAGAGTGGTCAGACTGGCACAGGCAGCTCAGGGAGGAGGCTGAGTTGCTGTCCCTGGTGGTGTTCAAGAAACATGTAGACATGGTACTTTGGAACATGGTTTAATGACGATGGTGGTGTTGGGTTGATAGTTGGACTCAATGACCTTAGAATTGTTTTGGTTCAAAAAGACCTCCATGATTCTATGGTTCTGTATTTTGTAGCAGCTTGAGGGGGAATGGCTTTTAGGTCACCAATTAATTTCTGAGAGATGAGATCTTTGGGGCAACTTTGGTTTGGAAATGGAAACTACACCAACCAAGAAATGGCTCTGGAGCAAAACAAAATGTTGAGCATAAAAGTGTTCTCCTGAAGGCTATAGCTACTATTTCAAAGACCCTTATGCCCAGCAAACAGCTCATCCAGACAAGTGCAGTGCCATTTGGCCTCAGTAAAGAAAATTTACTGTTGGAAGTGAAGGTACTCAGCTGGCTCATGGAAAACCAAAGGAAACAATTCTCACTCAGTTCCCAGTGCTTTCAATAACCCTGTGTGGTGGTGTGCTGAGGGAACTATAAACATACAGCTAACACCTCTAAATTAAATAAGAATTTGGAAATGACCTGAAGTTGAACCAGGAGAGCTTTAGGTTGGGTATCAGAAGAAACATTTTCACTGAAAGGGTTCTCAAACATTGGAGTAAACTCCCCAAGTAAATGGTTGAATCTCCCTTCCTAGAAGTGTTTAAAAGAGCCAGAGATGTGGTGCTGAGGCACATGGTTTAGAACTAGAGTTGGTAGACTTGGTATAGAATGGTTGGAATTGGTGACCTTAAAGGTCTTTTCCAACTGAAATGATTCAATGGGTCTATGTCAACACAAACAAGGTAATATAGCAAGGAGTCCCTTCTAACTGTAATAATTTTATCACATACTTAATGTAATTTGAGCATTTAGTTGCTCAAAGGGTATATTTTTCTTATATCTGATTGATGTTTTTCTATGCTCACTCTAGTGCTCTTATAAAAAGAAAAAAATCCCCATTAGCCAAGAGCAGAGTGAATCTGCAGTGAGTGTGGATTCACTCAGGTGTGGGTATGAAATGGGTATGAAATCTAAATCTTAGGCTTGTGGGAGAGCTGCTCCCTGGGGGAAGAGATGCAGATGCTATCACTAAGTCCACACACACTTCATTAGTGTTAAACCTTGCACTAAGGGCAGTGGGATTGGCTGGGTTTTACTAAGAAGAGAAAGAGGGGAGGGCAGGCTTGATAGCTGGCACAGAACTGTATTTTATACTTTTGCCTGTTCTCATAGTACTTCACTGAATCTTTGTACCTAAGCACAGATGAGTAGGTGACAAACAACAGCTGCTGAGAGTTGACTTAAGACTTGAGAAACATAACATCAGAACAACCTTCTGTTGTTCTATGACAAGTGACAAGTGTTTATCACTTTTCAGCTTCTAAAATCCACAACTTCTATGTCCAGATTTCTTTCTCTTTCAGACAGTAGCTAACGAAACCCAGTTTTGTGCTGGGTTTACTGTGTCTGTACCTATTTTCAATACTAAGCAAAGCAGCCAGCATGGACAGCTAGTGTTTGTAGTAGGCTGAAGTGCACTTACCTGGCACACAGTGGGGCAAGGATGTGCTCATTTACTGCCTGTTTATTATCAGCATTACAGCTTGCTCAGTGCTGAGGCACATGTAAAAGTAGAAAGGTTCTACAGGCAGTTGTTTTCTGTCCAGTTCTCACTGGTGACTGAGCATGGATGAGCTGCTGTAATGTAAGATCACAAAACAGAGTCCTGATGTGCCCTCTTTCATTGAGGCTGGGCCCCTTCAAACAGATCTGTTCCAGAAGGGAGAGAGAAAATGTTTCAAGCCTTCTACTCTCATCTGAAAATCTGTTTGGCACAGGTATCATATGGCAAACTTCCTTCCCACTTACTCTATCTGCTTTGTGACTGAGCAGTCCCTGGGGAAGTATTCAGTTATATCAGTACATGGCAGTGCTCCCTAGCACCACAGCAGATGTCTGCCATGTGCATTAAAGATGAGAGATGATGATCTCCAACTCTGAAATATAAGGCCACACAAGGGACAGAAGAAAGAGACTTGTGCAAGAGGGAGCATAGTAGGGCCTGTAAACATCTGTCACTGTCAGAGGTGAGCTGATCCCTTCTTGAATAAGCAACTCCTTGCAATATACTGCACCTGAAACAAGTCTGAGGATGGTCTTCTCTAAGACCAGTCTGTTTTAGACAAACAGAGAACAGTTCTGTATTTTCTTCCTGTCTATTCAAAACAGCTTGGCCTGAACCAATGGCCATGGTGGTCTTGGGCTGATGGTTGGAATCAGTGATGTTAGAGAGAGGTCTTTTCCAACAGAAACATTTCCATGACATGAGAATGTACATTCTTACTAATGAAAGCATTTACAAACAGAGGTAGATTTAGTGCTCATTACTGATCTAGAAGCAGTTACCTGTCTTGAACTAAAGTGCAGCTTAAAGGCAACACTACAGTCAAATTCTGTCAGGAGGCCTGAGAGCTACTGAGCCTTCCTTTCCTGGCAGGCAGGTGCAGAAGCACAGGAGGGAAAGACAGGTAGTGACAGGTCTCATTCTGCTCAAAAACCAGATCCAGGCTGGTCCACAACCCATCTGCCCTAATGATTTTCTGTCATGGCTTATCAGGTGGCTTTGAGCACCGAGGTTCAAATGTATCCAGCAGGAGTGCCGTTTGTTTTACGGAAGGCAAGTCAGTGTGGTATTCCTGAGTCTAAAAAGCTCTGGGGGATGAAACAGGGCTCTGCTGGAGTGACTCTTATTTAACAGCTTCCATTCCAATTAATATGGTGAAATAACATTAATCTGTGCAAATGTTATTGGTGGATTATATTTCCCTTTGCTTGCCAGTGTAGGAAAGTGTACCAGAAGTGACTGGAGAACAAAACCATACCAAAAATCAGTCATCTGGATACAGTTTTAAGTGTTTGAAGCTCAAGTGCACACACCAGAGACTGTTGCTGGCTAAACCATGCAGCCCTTCAAATTCAATTTTCTTTGAGCAGTTTGCCTTCCATCTGACCTTTGTAGCAGATGCAGCACAGAATCAATAGAGGTTCCAAGCTGAAGCTTCTCTTTGCTGTCACCAAGCAAAATCCCAGATACTAAAAGCAGCACATAGGTGTTACTCAATCTTAATGCAAGGTTCTTTTTAATTACTGAAATTTTTACTGTTTAATAAGAGGTATTTATAACAATGCAAAGCTGCAGTGTCTTGAGCCTGTCCAGGGCTATGATTTTAGTTGAGTACAAATCCAGTGCAGAGAGGGCTTGGACTAAAATTGCTCCTAAACCCCACCCCTCCTCCTAGTCCAAGCTGCAGGCACAAGCTGCTGTATGTAGATCATCCATGCTGATTAACCAACATGCTCATGCAAGTTACATCTTGCTAGGTTGTTCCCCATTCTTTGTGTGGAATCTCACACCTACACCAACTCAAGTTCTACTGTTACTGTGGGAAACAAAAGCAGCCTTTCATGACAATTACGCTGATGTTAGTTATGTTATTAGCAGTGTTAGTAGTTGTAAAGTTTCCATTTCAAAGCAAGAATCAAGAATACTACAGAGCAGACTTGAGAAGTCTGTGCTTGGGTGACAAGATCACCAAGTAATCCTCACCACTACTTCCTTAGCCTAGCTGAACAAAAGGAAAAGTAACCCAAACTTAGTAGGTCCCCATGGCAGTATCTCAGTGAGACAGACTGCAATTTTCTTGCTGTCCTCTCTCACATTTGGTCAAGAATAAACTACTTATGTGGATTACAGGAGAGTTAGTAAAGCCTGTACCTGTGCTAAGCTCTAAGCAATTACCCTGCTGTTCATTAGGAAAGTTATTTTCCTTTCTTTCTCCAAAGCTGATCTTTCTCTACTTTCCCAACAAATTGCAGAATATCTTCAGCCAGAAGTTCAGGTTCCTCCAAAGCTGCAAAGTGGCCACCTCGAGGCATGAAATTGAAGGAAATTATGTTGATGTATTTCTTCTGGGCCCAAGCCTGGGGTGTGTGCATGATTTCATTAGGGAAGGAGGCAATGCCAGTAGGTACTTGTACTGTCAGCCTGAGAGAGAGGAGAGAGAACAATTTTTCAGACACTTAACTCTGCAAGAATTGGAAAGTCCCAAGGAAATGCTGAACTTAAAAAATTGGGCATGAGGTTGTTAGGCAATTAAAATCTAACTTCTGAACCCTATATGTTAAGATCAGACAATGATCCATCCATTCTTGGGGAAAAGTAACCAAATGTTTGCACACAGTGATACTAAGGAAGTTTTGCAAGGGATCCAGAGCATGAGAGTTAAAAGCATGAAAATTGAGAGGAGTGCTCTAGGAGGTGCTTAGGTATCAGGTTTCCTCACACTGCATTCAGGGCTCCAGTCAGATAGTAAGGGTAAAGCACTCAACTGGACAGGGGCTGGAGAGAGATTTATAGTGACGACTACAACTCTTAACACATTGAGCCTGGCAGGACAGGTGGAGAGTAGGAAAGGGAAGAATTGCCTTTAACTGCTGCAAAGAGGGAGGAGATGAATATATCTAGACTAGTTCAGGGGACCCCACCTGGAGCACTACATCTAGTTCTAGGGCCTCTGACACAAGAAGGATATGGAACTGCAAGGGCAGGTCCAGAGGAAGGCCACAAAGGTGATCAGAGAGCTGAAACATCTCCTCTATGGGGACAGACTGGGAGAGTTGGGGCTGTTCAGCCAGGAGAAGAGAAGACCCCTGTGAGATCTTATAGTGACCTCCCAGTACCTCAAGGGGGCCTATAAGAAAGCTGGGGAGGGACTTATTACAAGGACCTGTAGTGACAGGATGAAGGGGAAATGGATTGAAGCTGGAAGGGAGATTTAGACTGGAGATCAGGAGGAAATTCTTTCTAGGGAAGGTGGTGATACAATGGAACAGGTTGACCAGAGAGGCTGTGGATGCCCTCTCCCTGGGGTTGTTCAAGGTCAGGTTGGACAAGGCCATAAGCAACCTTGTGTAGTGGAAGTGTCCCTGCCCATGACTTGGAACTGAATGATCTTGAAGATCCCTTCCAACACAAACCATTCTGTGAACGTGGGACTTCACCCTGTAAAGCAGGTCTTGCTTGTAACTCCCAGGACTGAACTCTACAGAACATTTTGCACACTAGTAAGTGTAGCAAAGCAACTGGATTTGAGGGGAGAAGGATCTTACCAAGTGGGAAGATTCACACCTGTTACAAACAGAGCAACATTGTCTAGGTTCAAATAGCCTATAGGCACAAGCTGCAGCGTGAGAAGTGACAGATGCTAAAACTTAAGACATGAAAATTGTTGGGCACATAACAACTGAAAGCATGAAAAGATGGTGCCTAATTTTACATAGGACTATAAGACTCTTTCCTCTAGGCACATAGAAGCTCATATAGCTCATCTCATGTAAGCAGAAGTGGAGCAAGATACTGCCCACAGCAGCTTCAAGAACTGAGTCAGCTTCCTGGGAGCATCATTTCACAGCTAAATAAATACCATAGCACTGAGCTGTGGTTCCAAATACCTCAGGGCAGGTATAAGCCTTCACTAATACTCAAGCTGACACAAGTATATGCAACCAAGCTGCTGTCTTAAGCATCTGCACAGCAGGAATCTCAGTCTTACTGACTTGCAAATTATGCAGTTTGGCAGTATCCTGAAGTTGCTTCCAAGGGCAGAAATGGGCAAACTGTGTCCAGGAAAGTACTAGAACTACAAACCAAGTAAACTATAAACAAAAAAGTGATTGCATGTCTCAGTCACAGGCTCATTTAATAACTGAAGGGAAACCTGAAAATGCTTGCAGATTCCTTTCCCTAGGTGGATACACCATGAACAAGAGGTCTTCAAGCAGTGTAACAAATCAGATCTCTTTACTGATAGTTCAGGATTCTTACCCAATTACCATTTTTTTTCCAAGCACAACGTAGCACATCAATTAACAGAGCTGTCCTGCAGAGGAATTGCTTTTCCTCAGCATTCAGAAACCTGCAGCAGCTCCAAGACACAAACAGCCTGTCTGCAACCATAAAATTAAGCTCAGGGCAAAATATTCAAAGAAAAACAAAGAGCAAAGCACTTACTTCTCATGTTTCTGTGTGCCCACCCCCTTCTGCAAATTTTCTTTGTAGAAACGCATCGAGGAGACCATGCAGCCTGACACCCAGTAGATCATGACATTGGTGAGCAGATCATCCAGGCTGAAATTCCTGAAAGGTAAGCCCAGAGATTTCTTTGTTGGAACCAAATACCATTTTACATTACTTCAGCTGGTGCTTGTCTTTGGTTTGGTTGTATGAAGAGCGTTACAGAAAAAAAAAATAAATCATAGAATCATAGAATGGTAAGGTTGGAAGGGACCTCAGGAATCATTTGGTTCCAACCCCCTGCCATAGGCAGGGACACCTCCCACTAGCACAGGTCACTCAAGGCCTCATCCAACCTGGCCTTGAACACCTCCAGGGAGGAAGCAGCCACAACCTCCCTGGGCAACCTGTGCCAGTGTCTCACCACTCTCGCTACAAAAAACTTCCTCCTGACATCTAATCTAAATCTTCCCTCTGCCAGTTCAAACCCATTGCCCCTTGTCCTGTCATTGCAAGACCTTGTCAATAGTCCCTCCCCAGCCTTCCTGTAGGCCCCCTTCAGAAACTGGAAGGCTACTATCAGGTCTCTTCAACTTTGTTAGGAAAAGAGTTAAGAGGTGACACATGCTGCTACTCATCTGTCAGTGATCAAACTGGGAAGGGACATTTTAGCTCTTACATGGAAAGCAGACTCCAACAAGCACCTTATGCTCCAGCATAGCTGTCTGCACTGTCCATAAACTGAGGGTAGGATCAGAAGAGCACATGGAACAGCTTGCTCCATATATTATTCATGACCTCAAATGCTACCACAAGCCTTTGGCAGAGCCATCACACCAATATGTGCTGCAAGCAGTGCATGTTTCATATCAGATTGTTAGCTGGATACAGTGCAAACATTCTATTCAAATACAGTGTCACTAGACCTTTTATAACATGCTACTTCACTCCACTCCTGCCACATATCACAGAAATTTTCAAGGTGGCCTTCACCTCAGATTTCAATTGCATATTAAGAATGGTCTTTTGTAAGCAAATGATTGGTCAATATTGCTTTAGCAAATTCATAGAGAGTTTAGTGTTAGTGTTGAAATGAATCATGAGTTCTGTTTCCCAACATCTTAAATGTAAGTTAAACTTTTGTGGTTTTTTTCTGTCCTAATGAGACTATTCCACTAGTTTTTAATATCCAAAAGTTGCAGGAGGTTATCTCTTTTTCTAGGAGATTAAAGTGGGAAGGGAGTACCTCAGCCTTCATGGAACCATTTGTGGTTGCTGCAGGCTCCCTACAAGATATGAGGCAATCAATTCAGTCTTTGGCTATGACTCTGGTCTCAGCCACCTCACCAAAAATGGCATAAGAGAACAGGCGTACCTCTCTAACCCTCCATCCTCTAAATCACGGAATTCCAGATCAGTCCATGTAGAAAACTTTTCCAAGATGTATGCAGCCAGTCCCACAGGGGAGTCATTCAAACCACAGCCTGAAAAGGAGGAGTTAAAGTTAACTAAAATTGCAGTATCTGGCTACCAAACTCAGACTGTTATAGAAGTGGCCCCATTATAACACAGCTGTATTCGTAAATAAAATAGAAGAACAAGTTGGAGCCATTTATTGTTGAGTCATAAACTGATACCATCTGCACACCAACAGGCTCTGCATTAGCTCACACTGTATGTTCTTTGAACTGATGGAACAGTAGTGGATTTCTGCTGGCTTTTTTTTTTTTAATTATTCCTTGTAAGCTAATAAGATTAAGCTCTATGTGCCAAGTAGGGCTTGCTTCCATTAATCTGGAAGTTGTCATGAGTAAAGAGCATCACAGGGCCAAACTCCACATGCCTATACACAACCAGGAGAATTTGCACCACTACCTAACAGCAAAAACATTTTAGGGATTATTAGAAAGTCATTAAGGTAGAGCAAGGCTTTACCTAAAGGTCCATCTTGTTAAGTAGCAACAACCAACTGCCTTTAGAACAAAGGTTAAAAGACTTCATAGATTTTGTTTTGCTTGGAAAGAGAAGTGTGTTTTCAGCCTGCACCTAGAACTCTGCTACTGCATCCTAGTGCTGTGAAATACAGGGACCATGAACTGTTCCAGCTGCTCAGAAAAAACACACTCTTGCTGTTCCTCAGGAAAAGCTTCTTTAGTTGCAGTTCAGCTCATAGCAACAGAATCATTAAGGTTAGAAAAGACCCTTGAAGTCATCGAGTGCAACCCTAACCCAGCTACTGTAATCACCAAACTATATCCTGAAGTGTCACACCTAAATGCTTCTTGAATGCCTCCAGGGCTGGTGACTCCCCCATTTCCCTGGGCAGTCTGTTTCAATGCCTGAGCACTTGCAGAAAAGAAATTTCTCCTAATATCCAACCTAAACCTCCCAGGCACAATGTAAGCCCCCATCTTACTCCAGCCTCCTTTCAGGGAGTTGTAGAGAGCAATGAGATCTCCCCTTCACCTGCATTTCCTCAGACTGAACAACCTCAGCTCCCTCAGCCTCTCCTCCTACAAGCCCTCCAAACCCCTCAGCAGCCTCACTGTTCTTCTCTGGACATGCTCCAGGAACTCACTGTCTTTCTTACACTGTGGCACCCAGAACTGAACGCAGTACACAAGCTGTGGCCTCAACAAGGCTGACTACAGGGCCACACCCACACTTCATGCAAGCTTCCTAAAGAATGTGTAAAATCAAATCCCTGCAAGCCAATTTGATCAAAAGCCAGCTCTGAGGCAATAAAGCATGTAGTGTTAGCAAGCACAGTACATACATATCAAGAGCCATAGACAGCTTCCTTGCTTAGGACAGCCTGCAAGGTAGTCCTGTACCTGGCTCCTCTCCTCTGTGTCCTCAACACTGCACTAAAGCTCCTGATTCAGTTCCCAAAACATGACCTGGCTTCTGTCTTCCAGTTTGCATGGTCCACACATTACTGGCAGGGACAAGAATCAGCCAGAACAGCAGAGCCCAAGGAACATCTTTCAACTACCAGCTTCCTCACCTCTTTTCAAAGCACAGAAGGAAATAGACACTAGTAATTTGTAGAACCAAAACTCAAAAGGAAGGGAAAAAAAAAATATTGAAAAACTGTGAAATTATAATTTTTCCTACACATTTACCTGCTTCTGTGGGCTAGCTTACGGAACACCACTAAGAAATAGCTTCCTTAGCTATTTTTCAAAATAAAATCCACAAGTGAATTGCTGCTGTGCTTAACTAAAATGCAACTACTATTCTTGACTTAGTTGTCCAATTCAGTTGCAAAAGATGCTTTCAAGATAGCAGCACCTAGTCACTTAGATTGCTTAACTATAAGTACCTAAGTATTGTTCTTTCTAGAAATAGTATGCATAGGAATGCTTTTTTTTTTTCTTTGTGAAAGTGATTCAGAACAAGGAGTGAAAAGGAAATTTGATTTTAATTTTCAGGTGTTACTTAGAGGGATAAGTAAGCTGCATTGCATGATGAAACAGCTAAAAGCTTCTTGTTTACATCATTTGAATGTGATCCATTCTCTGGGAAGAAACTATCTTTTGCTCTTAGTTTAGCTGCATTTGAAATATAATTACAGTCCCCAGTGACAGCAGAAGTATTAAACTATTTTATTTATGAAAACTGAGAACTAGGTCAGTGGCACTTAGAGCATGCTCAGTTTTGATGTGCAGATTCACTGCTTCTGCATGCAAAAAGGAGTGTAGTGCTGTATGTGACCTCTGACTTGGATACAGGGAAAGACCCCACCTTTAAAAACCTCTAAACCTCTAACCCTCCTACTTGCATTTCCCTGAAAAAGACCACTTTGACTTTCTGCATATTTTGAAGCAGCACACTTTGTGTCTATAATACAACTGACATGAACAGACTAGTATTCTGAGCTCAAAGGGTTTGGGTTTTTAGCATGTTTTACCAACAGTATCAGGCTTTGTAGCCTGTATGTGAGCATAGCCAGACTCCAATAAGATCCTGTAAAGCCCTTTCTTCAAGAAGGGAAACATCCTCCTGACATCTTCATCCTGAAAGCCGAAGAGCCCTGGAAGATACCGGCCCAGCAGAATGGACAGCAGGTGAACGAATCCCATCTTTGTAACTGAGGCTAGATTTAAATGGAGACCTTTCACGTGGCTAAAAAGAAAACAAAAGAGGAAAAGCCCCCACAAGTTAATATATGTCATTCAAAGAGGTTGCATTTAAGATGTAATTAACAAAAACAGACATACTTAGTTTCTGATCTGTTGTTAATTACACTATGACCTTAACTGTACTTTGGGGTGTGGCTTTCCACAAGAAAACGACAAGTCAAAGCAGAGGTACTGTCAGCCATCAGCACACACTTCTGGGCACTAAGTCACAAATTCTCCTTTTGTGCCACTCCAGACCCCCGTGGGGCCATTACAAAACTACTGATACAAAGCAGGTATAAACCTTAGTTGTGTAATCTTGGATCTCTGGTTAACACAGAGAAACTGCAGTGCAGGCTTGGGACAAGAACTCTCAAATGCACAAGAAATAACTGTTCAAATATAAAAACACCCAGCAACAGTTATACCTGGGAGCTATCTGGGCCAGGTTGGTGCAGATGAGCCAGCCCCAGTCACCACCTTGTGTGTAGAACTCATTGAATCCCAGTCTGAGCATCAGTTCGTAAAACACGGAAGCAGCACTTACAGAATCAAAACCTGCAGAAATAGAAAGAGCTCTGATGCATTAATTCCAGCTACACCTCTGACACTGCAGCATTTATTCTTCCATGAAGGCACGATCCAAGTTTCTAAAGAGCTACAGGTCATTTTTCCTTGCTTGTGTGACAGTCTACATGGAAACCCTTGTCACATCACTCAGGCAAGATCCAGAGAGCAACCAGGAAATGTGACAAGTGCTGCCCTTACCCCACCAGTTGCTTGTGCACTTGCCCCACTGAAGGGCTTCCAGAATCCTGTTATGCTACAGTCATACCCCAGCTGAGCTCTGTCAGACACACAAAGCACTGCCCAGGGAATGTGTTCCCATTTTGTCTACTGTGAGCAGAGTCTCATCTTGGAGACAGCTGGAAACTTGTGTTTCCACTAGTAACGCACTTCTCCACTGAATACTGCCCATGTACTTCATAACCAGGGAAGCACCTCTCCTATGAAGGCAGGCTGTCAGAGTTGGGGCTGTTCAGCCTGGAGAAGAGAAGGCTCTGGAGAGACCTTAGAGCAGTAAGGTACCCAGAAGGCTGGAGAGGGACTGTTTAGGAGGGCTTGCAGTGGTAGGACAAAGGGGTAATGGTTTTAAAAACTGGAGCAATATAATGTAGATTGGACATGAGGAAGAAGCTCTTTACTGTGATGTTGGTGGAACAGGTTGCCCAGGGACTTGGTGGAGGCTCCATCGCTGGAGACACTTGAGGTCAAACTCAATGAGGCCCTGATCAACCCAATCTAGCTGGGAGATGTCCCTACCAGGGGTGTTGGACAAGAGGACTTTTGCTGGTCCATTCTGACCCAGCACATTCTATAATTCCAAGTAGACAAACACACATAATTAAATACTGAACTCAGTATCACTTTGAACACTTTCTTGCTCCCATTTTCAGCTTCTTTATGTAATCCAGAGCATAACCTGAACAAGCAGGTATTTGGTTAGAATCTATCATGTAGATACACAACTTTATTTGTTTCAACTGCTGCTTCTTACCTACCAGTAGAATGCTGCTGAACATGGATTCCAAAGACCAAAAAGGAACTGTAACAAAATAGATTTTCTCTTTCCTGGTCACACATGCATTGCCTCAGTCACAGTTCATGAGCTGTCACTTAACTTTTTATGGTCCTTTGTAAATTATAAAATCATAGCATCATAGAATGCCAGGTTGGAAGGGAATCTGAAGATCCAGTCCAACCTTGCTAGGTGATAGCATAGTTGAAATGAGATGGCCCAGGAGCCTGTCAAGCTCAGTCTTAGAAACCGTCCAATGTAAGAGAATCTACTACTTCCCCTGGGAAATAATTTCAGTGTCTACCTGTTCTCATGATGATTTTCTTCTGGAGTCCAATCAGAATCCCCCCAGGAGTACCTTGTACCTACTGCCCCTTGTCTTTTCCATAGGACTCCTTGTAAAAGGAGAGTCTTTGTAAGTTATCTACACATTGTTCCTGAAACTAATTAATGGTTCACCTGAAGTCACACTCTTACCTCCCCTTGCCACATGGTACACAGGAGCTTTGTTTCTACACTCAGAAAACAGGAAGGGCCAGGAGTTGCTGTTCTGCTAGCTGGGGCTTATCTCACTGTCAGACTAGGCTTGGGTCAATTCAGTTCCTTCTTTTACATCATACCTTTCTTGTGGGGTGCTTCTGAGAAACCATAACCAGGTATAGATGGGCAAATTACTTCAAAAATGTGTTCATGACTGAGGCCATGGCTCGCAGGATCCGTCAGGAGAGGGATAATTTTGTAGAACTCGTAGAAGGAGCCAGGCCAACCATGAACCATCAACAATGGCTTTGCAGACTGCCCTTCAGGCAGGCCAGGAGGCTTCACGTGAACAAAGTGGACATCCATGCCTGTAAAAATAAAATAGTTAGCAAGACCAAACTGACCACGACACTGAAACTAATCACACCACAGATTATGAACACATCTTCACTGAAGTTGGAATTTTTTTCCCTGAGCATGCAAACACCCCCTACTGCTCTAGATCAGTTTATCCAAGGGCCTTACAGTACTTTATAATGGGCAGTTCAGTATCACAGCAGGCAAACGAGGTCACCATATTTCTGGTTTTAGATACACAGGCAAATTAAGACATAGAAGTGAAGGAATCTACTAATGGTAAGACGGTGACTCACACAGCTTAAAGGCAGAAGAGATGATTACATCAGTTAGGGTCAAGTGCCCTTACATTTTCCCAAATGTCCTTCTATGGCAGACAATACAGATTTTTCTTCATGGGAGGCATACAATTGCAACTTCATAGGGAATCCTTCACAGTTAGCAGCTGTTTGTTAAGGGGTGTTAATCACATTCCTTGTTTTGTGCATGCCTTAATTCTCATTTCAATGTGTCTGGCTTCTGTCTCCAGACTCTGATCCTAATGTTACATCAAAAGGAATTAAAGCCTTCAGTGAGTGTTCTCTGTCTGTGGAGGTCTCCTCTAGTCAAGCCACATGTCTGAACTGTTGATAAACCAATCATGCTTAAACCAAGGACTTGAAAAACACCTTGCTAAAAGAGAGTTCAACTGTTCAATTTTGTAGTTCTACTTTTTGTCCAAAGCTTTCAGTATCTCTTTAGAGAGCAAACAAAAACAGGAAAAGTGTTAATACCAGTCCTCTCATGGTTAAATGAAAAGGTAAAAGTTGCAGTCCTGTTTCCCTTGTGCTCATTACAATATGCAAGCAGTGGGCTTCACACAGTGGTGTTGCAGTGGTTGCTTCAAGTGAACTGCTTTTCCTTAAACCCATCCAATGTTTGCTTCCCAGAACACAGGAGTTTGGTATTAGTAGAGCCTGAATGCCTCACTTCTTGATGTATTTAAGCACATTTTACTCACATGAACTTAAGCTCACCAGCAATCCCATCCTCTTTCACTGACTTGGGATTCCCCCATCCTTGACACTTGTGTGGGATTTCTGAGAAACTTCCGAGTGACAACAGAAGCCAGGACCTTTCATGCAGCATGTTTGATCTTGTCTTTTCATGGCTCGTTTTTGTGATCATTCCTACTACAGACATTTCCCCTCCTATTTCTATACATAGTGCATTGTCATAGAATGAGGGGGGGTTAGAAGAGACCTTTAGACATCAAGTCCAATCCCCTGCCAAAGCAAGATCACCTAGAGCAGACCACACTCAGGCAGGTTTTGAAACTCCAAAGAGACTCCACAGCATCTCTGGGCAGCCTGCTCCAGGGCTCCAACAACCTCACAGTAAAGTAGTTTCTCCTCATGTTGAGGTGAAACTTCCTGTGTTCCAGGTTATACCTCTTGTTCCTTGTCAGGGGTGCCCAGTGGTTGGACAAGAGACTGCCACCATCTTGACACCCACCCCTGAAATATTTCTAGACATGAAAAAGATCCTCTCTCAGCCTTCTAAGACTGAACAGCCCCAGTTCTCTCAGCCTTTCTTCATAGGAGGTATGTTGCACTCTGTTATTCTTACAGCTCTCCATTGGCCTCTCTCCAGTGAATCCCTGTTTCTCTTGAATTGGTGAGACAATTGCCTGCTCTGCTCTGAATCCACAACTGTACCCCAAAATGACCCAGGCACAGCCCTAGTTCAAGCACTTAATGTCCAGTTTGACCAAGCTCTAGCACCAGCAGACTTTAGCTGAATGGCTCCTTTCCGAAGGTGCCTATGCTTTGAGTAAAAAGAGAAACCACTCACACCTGGCAGCACATAACTCCCAAAAGAAAGGCTTTCTGCTTTTCTAGGCCTGTGGGTGTGTGAAACTGTGCAGCGGAGCACATCTGCCCTGCCAGGCAGGGACAACCTGGGCAGCCAGCATGCCGAGCTGAGGAGGGCTGCCAAAAATGATGGCATCACTGTGACAGCAGCAGCTGGGGGACTGCATGGAGCAAAAGCAGGCATCTGTGGTATTTTTGCATGACTGCATGCAAATCAGGAAACACATGTACATCTGAAGATCTGCTGCTGATTCCAAATGCCTGTGCCCAGCCCCTCTTAACACCAGCTGACAACCCATCCGTGCACAAGGGAATTCCGTTTGTCATTCCTTGTCCTCAAGGCTTCCACTACAATGGAGTTTCTTGCCGCTTCAGCAGCGATGCCAATGATCCATGCCATGGCAGGGAGGGAAGGCCCATGCAACACAACCATAGCATTCTTACCACTGAAACCCTGGCAGACAAGGTTGTGTATTACTGTTTATTTTTTAAGGGAAAAAAACACAACATACCTTGAATCTTAGTTTTGAATTGTGGGTACTTGTTCAGGACTTCAACTTGTTTCTTCCAGTTGAACTGGTTTTTCCAGTAGGAGACAACCTTCCTGAGGTACTTGGAGTTAGTACCATACTGGAAGCAACTGTCCTCCAGTGGCTCAGTGAATCGAGCCTGGTCAAGTCTCCTAAATAAGTCCTATAAAAGAAAAAGCCACAAGAAGAAAAAAGAGAAAAGAAAAAAGAGAAAAGAAAAAAGAGAAAAGAAAAAAGAGAAAAGAAAAAAGAGAAAAGAAAAAAGAGAAAAGAAAAAAAAAGTTAAAAAATNAAGAAAAAAGAGAAAAGAAAAAAGAGAAAAGAAAAAAGAGAAAAGAAAAAAGAGAAAAGAAAAAAGAGAAAAGAAAAAAGAGAAAAGAAAAAAGAGAAAAGAAAAAAGAGAAAAGAAAAAAGAGAAAAGAAAAAAGAGAAAAGAAAAAAGAGAAAAGAAAAAAGAGAAAAGAAAAAAGAGAAAAGAAAAAAGAGAAAAGAAAAAAGAGAAAAGAAAAAAGAGAAAAGAAAAAAGAGAAAAGAAAAAAGAGAAAAGAAAAAAGAGAAAAGAAAAAAGAGAAAAGAAAAAAGAGAAAAGAAAAAAGAGAAAAGAAAAAAGAGAAAAGAAAAAAGAGAAAAGAAAAAAGAGAAAAGAAAAAAGAGAAAAGAAAAAAGAGAAAAGAAAAAAGAGAAAAGAAAAAAAAAGTTAAAAAATTACAAGCAGTTGTCTGTCACCTTGGGATCTGCTCTGCATGGTTTCTAGTTATTCCCAAGCAAAATGAAAACAATGGAAGCAACATCTCTAACAGCACACGTGTATTTAGCTGGTGCTCCATCAGCTGTTCCAATTCTTTTTCTCCTCCAGATGGCCTCCTTCCTCTTCCATTTACAGCTGTTCCAAGGCTCTTTGTTTGGCAGGGCTGGCTAACCTGACTGCCAGGCTAATATCCGCAGAGCACAAAACACTCTTCCCACAGTACTGTGGCTTCACAGTGGAGGTCCTCTACCGTCTTCCCCAGGTTACCTGTGAGCCTAACCTCACAATCAGTGCATGGATCTAGTCCAAATCTTTTGCCTTCCTTCCCAAGATGAGAGGCTGGATGTCTTCACTGGCAAACACTTGGGGGGGTTGCCCATGGCTGCAAGGTTGGTATTAAAGACTGGAATTAAAATTTCCCAGTCTAGAGTAACTGTACAAGTGACCTTCCTGCTGCATTTCAAGGTTACAGGGATGCTGACGACACTGCAAAAAAGTCAAGATCATTCAGCAGGGAAGGACAGCTAAGAGCCCCTTCCTACCGCAAACAGAACCACAGAACTGCTGAGGGTGAAAGGCAAGTCTGGAAATGTAATCCTGCTGAGCTCTCTGTAAGGTTTAAACCGGAAGAGCATTTTCTGATATGGTGATGGAGATAGCTGTCACTGACTGAGAGGACAGGCAGTCTCAGCCCAGGCATGGGATACGCCTGCAAGCTCATTGTTAGGGCACAGAAAGCGTGGATTTTAAAATGAAGTTTTTCACATGTCTGCACACACGTGGCCTCCTGTCTGTGCTCCACACCTTCTGAAAAATGGTCTTAGTAATGCATGCCAGCAAACTAACTCCTAGCTAAAGAATGCATTTAGAAAGACTGCCTACCCATGGAGTCCTCCTGGTGGATAAGAAGTTATCCATGGGACAGCAACATGCCCTTGTGGTCAAAAAGGCCAATGGTATTTTGAGGTGCATTAAGAACAGTGTGGCCAGCAGATCAAAGGAGGTTCTCCTTACCCTCTACTCTGCCCTGGTGAGACCACTTCTGGAATACTGTGTCCATTTCTGGACTCCCCAGTTTAAAAGGGACAGGGAAATACTAGAGAGAGATTAACAAAAGGCTACAGAGATGATGATCTGGAAGATCTGTCTGATGAGGAAAAGCTGAGAGACTTGGGGCTGTTTAGTCTGGAGAAGACAGAGTAGATATTATTAATGTCTATAAATATCTGAAGGGTGGGTGTCAAGAAGAGGCCAGTCTCTCTTCGCTGGTGTCCTGTAATAGGACAAGGGGCAATGGATACAAACCAGAACACAGGAAGTCCCACCTCAACACAAGGGGAAGCTTCTTTACTGCGAGGGTGATGAAATACTGGAGCAGGCTGCCCAGAGAGGCTGTGGAGTCTTTCTCTGGACATTTTAAGGACCTGTCTGGACACATTCCTGTGTGACCTGCTGTGTGTGATCCTGTTTTGGCATGAGCTTGGACACAAGAGGGCACTTCCAACCCCTACCATTCTATGATTATGCTGTCATCATAGTTGTCATAATGCAGGATTGCATATGTTAGAAAGATCCATAAATTAGAAATTAGCTTTGTGTCTGCAACCTAAGAGGAAAATACTGGAGAATGATGTCCACTGATAATCTAAGAAGGGCAAACAAAGTGTTAAAAATCTCAGGCCTTACTGAGAAAATAGGAGCCCATTCTAAATTAATAAAATGAGCCATCTCATGAGTACTGGTGCCACCACTACCACACACAGATCTACAAAACTGTGTGATCTCTGACTTAATTACACACAATCAGAGCCTTGCTGTCTGACAAATTCTGCAGCGTATGTGTTGACTGTAATTACCACTGTGGTATTAGTGTTGACCAAAGCAGATCATTAATTACAGAAGCAGCAGCATCCAACACAGCTGCAAACAAAGCAGTGAAGAAAATGAGATACTTGTAATTGCTTTGGGGAAAAAAAAAAAAGAACCACCCAACATCTTCTTATTCTGGTCTACACAAACTGAGGAAGGTGCATAAACAAGAATAGAGAGCTGAGTAACCTGTAAGAGGATTGTTATGGTTATTAGGCTCTACAGAGTAGGTTTATTTACTACCAATCTTACACCAGCCAGCTAAGATTGTGGAGCAGGATATGAAATCTGCCTATCGCATATCTCTATCTTCTGAAGTACTCAAAGACCCCCTCCCCCAAGTCCCACATACATTTGCTTATTCTCCTAAGTGTAATTATTGGTTCAATTTTAAACATTGCTTCCAGTCAAATTCTACATTTATTTGGCCATTTATTTCTTCCCTCTCCCCACTACAGAGTTTTGCTTACACTCAGCTCTTCTTCTGTAGTTTCCACCTTAAATGGTCGAATAGTTGTATCTTCTTCAGTGCTAGGCTTCTGTCCCTTGCCCCACCATCCCTCTTTGAGGGGTAATAAGGTCTCTTCTTTTTTCCTGGATAGTAAGAAGTAGATGATGACTGTTCCCAGAACCAGGAATACTTCGAGCAGCATAATGCCTGCAGGAGAAGAACAGAACTCTGGTAAGGCCAGGCAGATCAGAGACATGTGACATAAGAGGAGGCTCCAGATAGATCTAATAGCAGCCTTCCAGTATCTGAAGGGGGCCTACAAGAATCACAGAATGTCAGGGACTGGAAGGGACCTGGAAAGCTCATCCAGTCCACCCCTGATGCCAGAGCAGGATCACCCAAAGCAGATCACACAGGACCACATCCAGGCGGGTTCTGAATATCTCTAGAGAGAAAGACTCCACAATCCCCCTGGGCAGCCTGTTGCAGTGTTCTGCACCCTCAGGGAAGAAATTCCTCCTCATATTCACATGAAACTTCCTATGGTCAACCTCCACCCATTACTCCTTGTCTTGTCATTGGGCATCACTGAGCAGAGTCTGGCTCCATTTTCTTGGCACTCACCCTTCACATATATATTAACATGAATGAGGTCACCTCTCAGTCTCCTCCAAGCTAGAGAGCTCCAGCTCCCTCAAACTCTCCTCATAAGAAGGATGGCGAGAGACTGTTTCCAAAGGCCCGTGGTAATAGGACAAGAGGCAATGACTTCAAACTGGAGTAGATTTAGATTGGATGTTAGGAACAGGTTCTTTACCATGAGGGTGATGGAGCACTGGAACAGGTTGCCCAGGGGGGTAGTTGGGTCCCCATCCCTAGAGATATTCAAAGTGAGGCTCAGCAGGGCTTTGGGGAACCTGATCCAGTTGAGGATGTCTTTGCTTGCTGCTGGGGGGAGGTTGGACTAGATTACTTTTGGAGGTCCTTTCCAACCCAGGCCATTCTATGATTCTGTGGTAACTTTGTAAAGACTACAGCAGTGTGAATCCTACATTTAAAAGCAAGTTACCTAAATGATATTCTGTCACTCAGCACATCATGAGTTCTGCAGAACTTCATGAATAGGATGCTTTAACCTAAACAACTAAAATGAAGAGGAATTAATTGTTTTGCATAAGAGACAATTAGTGAAAAACAGAACTTGAAGCAAGTCAGGAGATCACACTGGTAATTAAACAGTCCTCTAATTAAATATGGTACATTGGCTTCCTCAGTGGCTGCTGACTGCTGCTGAACTTCAACATTAGAGAGGTGACTGTGGACATAATTCAAGTTTAATGCTTCCTCTATTTCTAAGGCTCTAGACTCCCACAAATTCCAAAGCAAAGCATCTTTTCAGTGAGGCTCAAATATCCACTGTTACAGATTTGGAAGGAAAAAAAGACACATACAGAGAACAAAAAAAGGTGAAGAGCATGAGGGCAGCCACCTTGTACTTCGCAGTCAGCCTGGGGGAATTAGGGCAGGGATATATTTACATAACCCTTGAGAAGCAGTGCAAAGGATAGAAGGACCTTCTCTTTTTTTCCTCCTCTGAACTATTTTAAAGAGGAAACAAAAGATCAAATGCAAGCTCCCCTGGCACTAAAGTGACTTTCTCCAAGTGATAAAATTCTGTGGTTTTAAAACTCTGCCTGAGAACGTGATGTCACTGCTTGATAACACAACTGCAGGGCTGTTGTGCTTCAGTCAAACAGAACACCTGAACACCAGCAACAAAAACATCCATTTGAACTGTTTCATGCTGAGTAGAGTTGCTCAGAAGGCTCTCTTCAGTGTTTTCAAGCATCCCTTTAACAATGAGGAATGTCTGAGGAACAATACCATCATCATTTCGACGCAGAGTTTTAAAGAACATTGTGTTTCAGGCACTCCTTTGTTGGGGAATTGAGAAGACACAAAAGTATTTCCAAGCTTCTGTAGAGCAGGCATTGTTTATGAAACAGGACAGGCTTCATCTGAAAGGTTTTGTTGATTTTGCTGCTGCGGAGTAATTTGATGCTCTGAAATTGCTCAGAGATATTCCTGGATCAAAACAGGAACTTGTAAGGCAGGTTTGTGGGAGTTCATGTGAGCATAACGGGAGCAAAACTGACCTGCCCTGCAAGTTTCTTTTATGTGACAGGATACATTTTACTCTGCCTTTTCAGTTTAATTTTCTAATGCCTGGCAATAAATAAATGGACATAGTAATCACCCAGTAAAACATTTGTACAGAAGTCAGGCACTATGGAGACAGGACAGCAAGCTACAAAAATGTATTGCTTAGATATGCAAGTGCTACAAGCCTTGAAAAGTGACCTGAAATTCCTTGGAGGCTGGAGAAATGGGAATGACAAGCACTCAAAGAACTCGATCTGTTTATTCCTTCCACTGGCCCTTCCACAATTTCAGTCACTTGAGGAAGTGCTAGTTCTTCTCCACAATGTTCTCTGAAGCACAAGACAACAATCTTTTCCCACTTCCACCATACTGAGGCCGTAACTTACCCTTGAATTACAAAGTTTGTCCAATTTCAGCTTGCCTCAACACATAAACCCATGCAGTCTAGGAGCCTCCTGAGCACAATTACATTTTACTGCAAAGCAGAACTGAAGGGGCTTTTAGAAACCTCAAAGCACTTTAGACAGAAATATTACCTACCACAGTATTTAATAGCATTTCTATTACTAAGCCTTCACAGAGAAGAACAGCAGCTTCCCTGAATTCACAACACAACTCAGGCCATGTCTAGACTAGAAAGACTCACCAGCATACCCATGTAAACACCACACTACAAAAAATTCCAACTCTTGGCCACCTTGAGTATGTTTACAGAGCTCCACAACAACAACAACAAAAAAAAAGAGCTGCTGTCTGTGCCAGTCCCTGCTGTTCAGGCAGGATGGCTGGGGTACCTAGAGAGAAAAAGAGAAAGGGCTTTCTCCTGGCTGGTGCTGTATCACCACCATCCCCTCCAACACAGTGATACAGGCACACCACCTAGCACTATGCTGCTTTATCCAGGAGCAGACTCCCAGCCCATTTTCTAGCAAGAAACTTTTATGTCCTAACTCACTGGACTAAACAGATCTACAAATGTATTTCTGCTACACCCATTTCCTCCCAAGGAGACCTGAAAAAACAGAATTTTCACTGCAGAAGACAGGGGAGATATTGTGTACAAATTATTCTGCATTTTCCCCAGACTGTGCATACGAAGAATTTGCTATGTGAAAAGAGCAATTTTGGTAATTAATTCCAAACACATTTGAAGATGAGCTTGTTTACAATCCAGCAGCAAGTGCTAAAATCAATTTCAGATCTCACAAAATTTCTGTCTTCTATCAAAGAGAATTGGGGCTGGTGACAAATGGATTTGCATAAGATGTCATTTTCCCTTGGAAGAAGCTGCCTCTAACACTGGTTGGATTATTTTTCACTAAAAGAGAGCGCCATGCCAAGTTGCTTTCTGTATTAGATCTCTCTCAGTTCCCTTGAAAATGCCAGGAAATTTCCTAATTACAACACACACAGGGGCCTAGGGCTCCAACTATGCTACATTGGAGTGCACAGAAGAAAGAGGAAGGGCAAAGTGTGACATGAGTTTTTTAACCTGCACCAGTTCATAGCACACTCCAAGGGCCTGCTTTGCTAGCCATGAGTTACTGGAACACAGTATGCTCCTACCAACCTCTCCAGCCTCTGCTCAAAGGAAACCACTTACAGCAAGCACACTTAGTGATTTCCCAAGTTTGCTGTTCCAGCCAGTTCTCCAAAACTCCTGAGTGATATTAGTGCAGCATGAAGCAGCCTCAGTCAGGACACATTTGCACCAGAACTTCCTTTGCTGATCACTGCTGAGCTGTTATGAGGTGGAAGTTCTTAGCCCATGTGCTTGTTCCGTGACACAGCAATACAGCTGCACGGGGAAGGAGAATTGGGTACAATAACACTTTCTACTCCTGCAGTTTTCAGAGCTGTAAACAACAAAGTGCTGGTGCTTTTACTCTGAAATCTCTAGATGCAGCCATGCTGGCATGTTGCCTTTAAAAATGACTACTTCAAAAGGGAGCTCATGTTTTGGTTTAGCTTTTGCCTCTTTTTCTGTGACCAAAGGCAAGACCTTAGAAGGAAATATTTCCATTTATTCTATGGCACATACTTAGGCACCAAGACTTGGCTGTATCCCAGGGTGGATATTGTTTGTAGACAACACTTAAATACCTTAGACACTACTTTTAGCCTAAAGAGTTCAAGGAGAAATGTTTTTGGTTTGCTACTTTACAAACATGTATTGAAAAGAAAACGTTCAAAGTGTGATGGAACCAGTAAATGGCCCCAAAACTGGATCTTCTTGAAGAAGGCCAAGTATACCTTAAGAATTACATTGCTTGCAAGAAAACCTCAAACATTTTTTCAGTATCTTACTACTCCTTGTTGAAAACACTCTTGGGTTTCAGCTTTTTTTNNNTTTTTTTAATCTTGATTTGCACTGTCCTCCCTGCAATAGCAGCAGAGCAAACAGCTCCACAGGAACAGAGCAATTATTTACATCAAAGCCCTGTCTTCTCTCATCCCCTGTCTTCATCCATATCCAATAACAGATACCCCAGAGAACAGTGCAATTTATTTTTCAGAGAGGTCATCTATCAGATAGCTTGATGGTGAAATCCCCATCCTGCTCTACTAGCAATCATTCACCTTTGCTCTGTAGCATTATAATCATAGAATCATAGAATGGTAAGGTTGGAAGGGACCTCAAGGATCATCTAGTGCCATAGGCAGGGACACCTCCCACTAGTACAGGTTACTCAAGGCCTCGTCCAAACTGGCCTTGAACAC
>VWZE01019160.1:92145-111889 GCA_013396675.1 Eubucco bourcierii | reverse complement strand
GGCTGCATGTGCACACTGCAGGCTCATGTTGAGCTTTTCATCAACCCAGACTCCAAGGTCCTTTTCCTCAGGGCTGCTCTCCAGCCATTCACCACCCAGCCTGTATTTGTGCTTGGGATTGTGCCTACCCAGGTGCAGGACCTTACACTTGGCCTTACTGAATTTCATGAGGTTGGCCTGGGCACAACTCTTCAGCCTGTCCAGGTCCCTCTGGATGGATCCCTGCCCTCTAGCAAGTCGACTGTGCCACACAGCTTGGTGTCATCTGCAAACTTGCTGAGGGTGCACTCCATTCCTCTGTCCATGTCACTGACAAAGATGTTAAACAGCACTGGTCCCAGCACTGACCCCTGAGGGACACCACTTATCACTGGTCTCCAGGTGGACATTGTGCCGTTGATCGCCACTCTCTGGGTTTGACCATCCAGCCAATTCCTTATCCAGCGAGTGGTCCATCCATCTGAAACATGTTATTAAAGAATCCATCTGAAACATGTTATTAAAGAAATAACCAACCGGAAAGACTTTGAACCAAACATCTAGAAACCCTTTTTGGCCCAAATGCTACGTGACCCAGCCACTATGGCTTGAGTGATGTACAATATCCACCACTCTGAGAGGTGCTAAGAAACTATCAGTGCAAAACAGCTAGCACATGGGTGACACAAAAGCTCTACAAGACCCTGCTGCTTTCAGACACATGCAAGAGGTAATAATTGTTTAGTGCTGCTTGCAGCCCAGGCAGCCAACCACATCCTGGCCTGCATCATAAGAACTGTGACCAGCAGCAGGACCAGTGAGGTGATTCTCCACCTTTGGTCTGCTCTTGTGAGACCAACACCTGCAGTACTGCATCCAGTTCTAGTGCCCCAAATACAAGGACATTGAACTGTTGGAGCAGGTCCAGCACATGGCCACAAAGATGATCAGAAGGTGGAGCACCTTCCCCATGGGGACAGGCTTTGAAAGTTGAGGCTGTTCAGTTGGGAGAAGGCTTGTGGGTGACCTTACAGCAGCCTGCCAGTACCTGAAGGGGGCCTACAAGAAAGCTGAGGAGTGACCTATCACAAGGGCCTGTAGTGACAGGATGAGGGGGAATGGCTTTGAGATGGAGGAGAGGTTGCCCAGCGAGTTTGTGGATGCCACACCCCTGGAAGTGTTCAAGGCCAGGCTGGATGAGGCCTTGAGCAACCTGGTCTAGTAGAAAGTGTCCCTGACACAATCCACTGAAAGACTTCCAAAACTCATGGCAACTGTGACAGGGTCCCCCTGCACTGACAGCCTAAAAGGAACTAAGACATGGCGTAGTCCTAGAAGCTTCGTCCTCAGCCCATGTCCTACCATCTCCGGGCAGTGTCAGAAGCTTCGTCCTCAGCCCATGTCCTACCATCACTGGGCAGTGTCAGAAGCTTCGTCCTCAGCCCATGTCCTACCATCTCCGGGCAGTGTCAGAAGCTTCGTCCTCAGCCCATGTCCTACCATCACTGGGCAGTGTCAGAAGCTTCGTCCTCAGCCCTTGTCCTACCATCACTGGGCAGTGTCAGAAGCTTCGTCCTCAGCCCTTGTCCTACCATCACTGGGCAGTGTCAGAAGCTTCGTCCTCAGCCCTTGTCCTACCATCACTGGGCAGTGTCAGAAGCTTCGTCCTCAGTCCATGTCCTACCATCTCCAGCCATTACATTTTTGTCATTATGTAACACCAGATGCAGACCAAAAAAAAAAAAAAACAAACCACCACCAGAAACTCAACACCACACCAACCAGGAAAGCAAAGACATTTGTGTAAGAAAAGCTTCCTATTTATGTAGTTTGTGTAGCATTATGACAACCTTCAAAATAGCTTAGCAACGTAGGAATCGGTTAGCACACAACTGATAACATCTCCCAGGTGAGCATAAAAATGATACATTAACACTGTAGGAAAGAAGGAGAGGTAGGCATGGGATGCAATAAAGCACTCTATGCAGGGAAGCAAATCAAAGACAGGAAATACAAATCCAACAGAGTTGTTGGCTTGTCTCAATAAGACATTCAGCATTTACATTTTTTTGCTGCCATAGGGAGGAGGCAGACAATGCTATCTCCAAAACAGCAGGAGGAGATGATGATATCATTCTGTTCCACAATCGTTTTTCCAGACTCTTTGCAGTCAGGAATTAGCCAGCACAGCAGGAACCTAATTTTAGATGACTAGAACCAAAGAAAGGGGTCACCTCCCCAAAGAAGGGGAAACCATGCCCTTTCCCTAAGGATGGCAGCTAAGCTTCTCCCAAGAGTGGGGCACACTGCATCCAGGCCAGGGCTAGGGGAATGCCCCCATCACCCCACACCTGTGCCAGTGAGACACTGGTTCATCTGCTGTGCCTCTTGGATAACATTAACCATAAAAGAAACAATTTAAGGCTCTGGGGGTACCCATATGCATCACCCAGATCTTATGGTAAGATCCATTCCAGGGGAGAAGTTGAGCACCTTATACAAGTTTTTTCCACCTAATTTTTCCTACAATACAATGACAACCAACTGTGATGGACAAGAGACAGTGGAGGCAAATTGGAGCACAGGAACTTCCACCTCAATACGAGGAAAAACTTCATTACTGTGAGTGCGCTTGAGCTCTGGAACAGGCTGCCCAGAGAGGTTGTGGAGTCTCCTTCCCCAGCCACTTTTGAGACCCATCTGGATGTATTCTTGTGTGACCTGCCCTAGATGATGCTACTTTGGCAAGGAGGTTGGACTTTATCTCCAGACATCACTTCCAACCCTTACCATTCCATGATTCTGTCATCTCTTCAGCCCTACACTGAAAACCCACAGGACACCGAGATCCAAGCCTAGCTAAGCATAAAAAGTAAAATGGGATAAGTTCACTGTTAGCTGCTTTGCCTCCTCCAGGGGTGGCTTTATTTATGCACCCACTGACCTGTCAAAGCTCCTACCACAGTCAAAATTTAAAATGCCACATGCCATATTTCTAAAAGGAAGATACTTAATGTACATGAACACATACAAGCAACATCACTTTCTCTTTCCCTGCCCCATTCTTATGTGCTGCTTAAAAACATGTCCTGTTTATCTCAGTTTTCTGTATTTTGCTTCTACTATGCTTGAACAAACCCACTTCATTCCATGAGTCTAAAACAGCCTTCGGTGTGCAAACTGGTAGAATCTGACCTAGGATCTGTGTGATACCCTGCTATTGTAACCTAATGGGTACAACCCCTGTGCCTGCTGCAAGGGAAAGGAGGTCTGCTCTCCAGCTGCAATAATTTCTGGTGAGGACTCTACAGACAGAAAAGCTGCTAAAGGATTCTGAAATCAGCACTGTTCAGTCAGGATAAGTAAGGGTGATGACTTCATAGAACAGTTTGCAGTAAAAGGGACCTTAAAGATCATCTGGCTTCAACACCCCTGCCATGGGCAGGGACACCTTCCACTAGAACAGGTTGTTTGAGGCCTCATCCAACCTGACCTTGAACACCTCCAGGGAGGTGGCTTCCACAGCCTCCCTGGACAACCTGTACCAGTGTCTCACCACCCTCACTGGAAAGAATTTCTTCCTAATACCCTAAGTCAACCTGTTTCACAATAATGTATTTTATAGCTACACCATTAAGGTTAGGTCCTGCAAAAATTTTTATCCTGTTTATCCTCTCCAGCCTTTATCCTAATTAATGACCTTCAAATTCCAGCACATTAGCAAAGGTGTTATGCACAAATGCAGTGAAGCAGCATAAGCCTGGCATATGACTTGGGCATGAACATGAAGCCTAGATCTCCTAGACAGAGCTCACTGAAATCACATCTTACATTGGAAAACCAAAAGAAGGCTATCATACCAGTATAAAAAACAGTTACTGTCCATCCAGCTAAGTGACATAGGTCAATAAAATAGACTACAAAGAACATCTCGAGCTTTGGGAGGTTTAACAAAGCCAAGTGCTGGGTCCTGCACTTGAGTCACAACCACCCCATGAATGCTCCAGGCTTGGGGCAGAGGGGCTGGAAAGCTGCCAGGCAGAAAAGGGCCTGGGAGTGCTAGTTGACTGCCATCTGAACACGAGCCAGCAGTGTTCTCAGTTGGCCAAAAAGGCCACCAGTGCCATGGTCTGGATCAGGAATAGCGTGGCCAGAAGTAGGAGGGAAGCATTTGTGCCCCTGTACTCAGCACTGCTGAGGCCACACTTTGAATGTTTGGTTCAGTTTTGGGCCCCTCACTACAAGAAAGACATTGAGGTGCCACAGTATGGGGACAAAAGGGCAAAAAGCTGGTGAAGGGTTTGGAGGACAGTTCTGGTGAGGAGCAACTGAGGGAACTGGGGTTGTTTAGTGTGGAGAAGAGGAGGCAGAGGGAAGACCTCATTGCTCTCTACATCTCCCAGAAAGGAGGTTGGAGTGATGTGGGGGTTGGCCTCTTCTCCCTAATATCAGGTGACAGAACAAGACAAAATTTCCTGAGACTGTGCCAGGGGAGGTTGAGGTTAGATAACAGGAATATTTTCTTTGCTGAAAGAGTGTTCAGGCACTGGAACAGGCTGCCCAGGGAGGTGGTGGTGTCCCCATCCCTGGAGGTGTTCAAGAAACATGTGGACATGGCACTGTGGGACATGGTTTAATGGCCATGATGATGTTGGGTTGGCAGTTGGACTGGATGATCTTAGAGGCCTTTTCCAGACAAAGCAATTCTATGATTTCATGATTTTACTTCAGATTTAATTTCTTATCACTGCAGTTATGAATAGCACATTGCTCTGGTTTGCCTTCCACTGGAGTTTCTAGCAGTAATGAGGTTAGCCTCCCTATCCTATGGCAGTATCTGCTTTTGACAGAGAAAGGTGGGGAAAAGCGCAAGTGAAACAAAAGAGTTAGGTGTTAAATAACAAAATGAGATTGAAGTACTTGTTCCTCAGGCCTTAAAGGGAATTTGGGTACTATTTTTAGCTTTGCTAAATCCTCCAGTACGAAAGAGTAAAAGGTTACCTTCCTCCCCTGCAATGGTATTTCTGGCCAATATTTTGCCCAGTCTGATCTCTAGACGAATCTCAGATTCATCCTGTACTGTTTGGTGTGTATCCTTCTGTTTACTGTGGGATTTTCCATAACTCTAATTCTCTCAAGATCCTTCCATGAAATCAGAGAGGGAAAGATCTTCAACTAGCAGCTTTACAAGCTTTTTCTATTAGCACAGTTAGAAAACTGTGTTACCAAACCCTTTAATTATTAACACATGCAGAATTGACATGTACGTGGTGCCCTAGAGGGGAAAAGAAATGAAAGGAGAACGAACGGTTGGAACTCCTGCACTCTAAAGTACATAAGAACAAAGTACATGGCAATCTTTCTGTTAAGGTGTGGAGATGGAAATGATGAACATAAAGAGTGCCAGAGGGTATCTCTGGTAATCTGCAAGAATGTGAGATGAGGTGCACACTGTTAATTTAATTTAGGATCACAACTCCCCAGTAGTAAGGGCAGCCATGAAGGAAAACCTGTATGAGTGTAAACAACCAAAAAACCACAACTCTAAATGTGACTATGGAAACAGAACAGATAGAAACTTGTTATCTCTCTAAGACGACTTAAATTCTCAAAGAGAAAAAAGAACTTTGAATTATGAGAGAGTAGTGGAACAGATGGTAGTCATCATTTTCTGTCAAATAACTGCAACACCAAAAGGATGTGCCAGAGTAAACATGTAACAAGAACAATTCTTCCTACTTCATCTCTCTCTTAATAACAACTAAATATTTAAATTTTCTTGGGATTTAAGGGCTCCATCTCATTAAGTGCACTACCTGTACCCACCAGATTAGAGCAACTGACACTTAAGATGAAGCTTAGAAGAGGACTAGGTCCTCCAACAGAGCTTTATTTTTGATTCATAATGCAGTCATTGTGACCGAAGAGAAAGATTCATCTCCTGCTAGACAGCACAGCACACCCAGGGTACAGATGGGGTGGGGAGCCAGGGCATACAAGAACAAACTGATAGAGCAATATTTTGCTTCTTCATCCCTGTTCAAAAGGAGGGAAAAAATACATACATTGACTGCAGGGTGCCATAAATATGAGAACTGAGGTAGAGAAACAATGAAAAATGAAAAACAAAGTTTGCTGAGCCTTCACTTGCCTTGTGGATTACACCTAATCATCTCCAACAGAGATATTTCAGGGGGAAAAAAAATTGGAGGAATGTCAGAGAACAGCTCACTTTTCAGAGAAGACACCTAGGAAACAGCTCCTGTTCTTTATCCCAGTAGGATCTCTCCATAAACACCATCACAGATAATTTCCTCACTCTGGCAAACGCGTTAGAAGACAGCATTGTACACATATTGAGAAAAAGCAAAGAACAAAACACAGTTACCACAATTCTCACAGTAATATTCCCAGCCTTGCCAATCAGAAACTATTTAATCAATAACAATGTGTTTACATATAAATCAAATCTCATAATGCCACTAAAAAAAAAAAACAAACCAAAACACACCCAAACCAAAGGCAAACACCACATATGCACAAAAAACCCCAAGAAACAACAAAAACTCAAGCAACAAAACCAAGCCTCATTTATATTTTTTTATATATATGTGTGTGTATTTTTTCATATAAAAATAATTGTGTTAGCTGTCTTTCTGTGTCTGGCAGGACCAAGATATTAAAGTACATGCCATTCCAGAAGTAGGTTTGTGTGCTTTACTATTTACCTAAAATACTCATCTACAAATACAAAATTATGCTTTTAATGAAAAACAACATTTTCAGAGGAAGAATCCAAGACTTTTTTCAGTGGTAGCGTTCAGAAGAGGAAAAAAAAACCCAAACTATCTTCAGCATTAATTACAGACAGACTGAAACTCTCTGGAGAGAAGCAAGATGCTCTACTTTCCAAGTGACTTTTCTTTCGGGACCTGTACAGTAATTAGAGATCTATTTGCCACATTTGGAACTTACACATTAAAGAACACTGCCCTGCTTCTGGGACTGTGCATTGCAGGAAGAAAATACAGGCTTGCAGGCTCAACAAAGCAGCCTTTACCTGGATTTATCTGGCCACAACATTTGAATACTCCAACTCTAATATAGGAAAGGGGCACTGGAATGTGTAAGATAATCAAATCATTTTGCCTAGAGCTATAAGCTACGGTTCACCTACCACCCCCATCTCTGCTTTGCTACTTCTCCACTGACAAATTACTCGGCAAACTGTTACTAAAGAAACAAGAATTTCCTGGGTGTATTACCAATATGGAATTATTACCTCAAACCTTTTTATTTAACTGTTGGAATTACTTAGAACAAATTGGTCATGTATATTCTAGTAAGAAGCCTGAACTTGTTTTGTAGCACTTAAAATCTGAGATCTAAAAATATTATGCAAGTCTGAGAGCTTTGCTGAAACCCTAGATAAACTACCAGGCTGAAAACATGGTATTAACCTACAGAATGAACAAGTACAGTAGATTGATGGCAGGGGGGGAAGCCTTTTAAAACACCTAGTAATCAAAAACCTATTTAGGGCAATTCATACAGACTGCATGTGGATTCTAGCTGCACTGGTTACTACCAACTGTGCTCTGTTTGGAATTACTTACTTCAACATCATGATTACCCCTGTGGAAAAAAAAAACAAAAAACCACCAACCAACCAACAAAAAAACCTGAAACACAACAAAATTCAGAAGAAATTACAAAGAAGTACAATTTAAGTAAATCGTAGACAAGTTTTTTTAATATATTAATTCAAACTCTTATTAATTCAAATTCTTTGTAGAACAAAGAGTTGCAAACTTGATACTGTGCCAGGACCTTCCCCACAAAGACTTCAGCTCTGACAAAGATCTAATCCTTGTCCTTGGACAATTTCAGCTGTGGATTGATTTTCAAAGCTGTCTAATTGCTTTTGGTGCCTATCTCCCATTGATTTTCAGTAAGCATTAGCAATTTGTGCACTCAACTCACAGTTTTAGCTTAGTTCAGACAAGAGCAATATCCGTTTCAGAGGAGAAGCACAACATCTCAAAACAGTGCCAGGCAGAATATTAACCCTGCATGTGTGGCTGCACAAGTGAATTTGAGATAGTGGCTTCTAAGCCTGACCCTGTCTCACAGGTTCACCTACAACCAGCCAAGACAGAGCTTTCCTATGAAAATAAGGAGAAAGGAACCAGCCTAATTCAACAGAATTTAGACAATTATCATTATCAAGTACATTGCATGTGTTTTAATTGCAGGGCAAAGTCAAATTCCCAACTGAATTTTGATAAGCTGAAAAAACCGAAGGAGCAAGTACATCAGTTGCAGCTTGTCTTCTGCAGCTTAGTCACGCAACAGAATACAGCCATTACATTTAAAAGGCTTTATTCTCGTCCCTAAAATGCTTGTTCAGCAAAGAGTACTATATATAGAATTACAGAAAGGTTTGAATTAAGAGACCTTGAAGTTAATCTAGTTCCAACTCCCCCGCGCACCATGGGGAGGGACACCTTGCGAGATGTGGTACTCGCTCAAACGATCTTCAGATCTGCCAAATGAAGCCATGAACAACTGCCAAACAAAAATAATTAAAAAAAAAAAAATCGAAAAAAGTTTAATTTCATATCCCCACCGAAGAGAAAACAACCAACCAGCCACCCACCCACATAAAACCAAACCAGATGAAACCATCTGCACAGCACTAAAGCAGGAGACCTGGCCAGATGCCCACCGAAGGCTACACAAACCAGTTGTTTTCAGAAGTACTGGCAACAATGCAGGCAGCTTATCAGGAACTTTAAGCTGGACAAAACTCCGGCTCCAGCAAGCTGTTGGGGAATGTCCCATCTACTCTTCCCCCATAAAGGCTGATTAGGGCTTTCCTGTTCCCGAAATCGGCCCCAGAGCACCCCCACCCTCGCCACTGCTGTTACTCAAGCCTTGGTCATACCCACTGCTAACAGCATTTTGTCACTACCGGCTGGCAGAGTGAGACACGACTCTTTAAAACAACGGTATTTAAGGCACGTAGGCGCGGAGCCCGTTTCGAACGGTCCCCGCTCTCCCTCTCTCGGCGTTGAATGCCTACAGGCTTCCTCAGGAGCGTCCGCACACCGAACTATCTGAAGAGCTGATTCCGTCTACTGGACAGCAAGCTTAGTCCAGCGCTGTCGCCTGGCCACCCGGCCGCGCACTACAGTGGCTGAGAAGGCAGAGACACCATTTCATACACACCCCAGCCACGCAGCTTCTCAAACGCTTCTCGTGTCCCGCCCTAGCCTCGGCCACCGCCCCCTGACCCCCTGGGAGGTAGGGACCGGGCGGGCAGTGAGGCGCAGGGCTGCCCTCCCCCGCAGCGGCTCCATTGCGGGGCGGCTGCCGAGGGCTAACACAACCCCACCCACCCTCTGCCCGGCGCCGTTACCTGCCGCGGCCGGAGCCGGACCGCACACACCTTCCCTTCTCTGGGCTCGGCTAGCCCCGCCGCCGGCAGAGCGGCACAGTAGTGCTGACCAGGCCCCTCCGTCCCGCAGTCCCCTGGGAGCTGTAGTTCCGGGGGCGGGGAGTGTCAGGCCGCAGCTGAGGCCGATCGGCCCTTCAGCCGCCAGAGCTCAGGGCAAGCAGGGAAGCCTTTGGCGCGGCCCCAAACAAGACGCGACAGCACCTGCTGCTCCCGTCCCGCAGCTGTGCGGCATCGGGCACAAACTGGGCTCTGAAACACGGAGGTGGTCACAGGAGTACGAGATTCATCCCGGCAAACGCTACCCGATGCTGGTGATGCCAGCATTAGGGCACAGTCCGGCAACAAGTAACTCTGGAGTGATACCAAGTGTGAGCTTCGTAAATGGCTTCTCAGCCAGTGCCACCAGCACTCGTTGCTCTCCGGTAGGGCTGGCTTGAGAGAAACATACTCAGGTTGCTTCAACTGCTTGGATATCAAAATGTGCATCACAGCTCCATGCCTAACAAAGTCATAGAATCAGAGAATTTTTTCAGTTTGAAAAGATCTGGGGACTCTGGCATCAGAGTCCAGCCGTCGACCTAACACCACCATGACATTAAACTATGTCTCAGAGTGCCATGTCCATACATTTCTTCAACACCCCCAGAGACGGTGACTCCCCAACCTCCTTGGGCAGCCTGTTCCAGTGCCTGGCCACTCTTGCAGGAAGTATTTTTTCCTAGTATGCAATCTAACACACACACACCACCCTCTGGTAACTATTTCAGGCCATTTCCTCTTGTCCTGTCACCCAATAATACCTGTAGCAGGAGTGCTTTTATCCTTGACCTGCCTGCTCTAAGGCCTGTCTGACAAACTTGGTCAGAGCAAGCCTCACAAGGTCAAGCTGCGATAACTGATCCTGTCAGTAAGCACACAAGTAACTTCTCCATTGGCTCTCCAAGGTTTTTCCAGTCAATCTCAAGTTTTCATTTATTTCTTCACTCACAGGTTCCAACTTTAACTTTTTTTTTCTTTCTTTTTTTTTTGGTCACACCATCTCAGTTCTCATTTGAATTGTTGAAGATAAGTCTTAGCAACAGACTTGTGATCAGAGAATGATTCCTTTAGTGTCTGTCAACTCCATCATCCCAGTTTGCTCAGGGATTCCTTTGCCCACAGTATTTGGTGCTGCAGAGGAGGACAAGGAAGCTGGGAAAGCACCTGGAGAATAAATCTGATTAGGAGACTGAGGGAGCTGGAGCTGTTTAGTTTGAAGAAGAGGAAACTGAGGGGAGACCTCATCGCTGTCTGCAGCTACCTGAAAGGACATTGTGGAGAGACTGCTGCTGGGCTCTTCTCACAGGTAAGTAGTGACAGAACAGGAGGGAATGGCCTCAAGTTGTGACTTGATAGGTTTAGACTGGACATTAGGAAACAATTTTTCCAGCAAAAGTGGTCTGGGATTAGAATGTACTGCCCAGGGAGGTGGTAAAGTCACCAACCTGGATGTGTTTAAAGGTTGTTTGGATGTGGTGCTTGAGGATATGGTTTAGGGAGAGCCTTGTAGAATAGGGTTATCAGTTGGGCCTGGTGCTCCTGAGGGTCTTTTCCAACCTGAATGTTCCTGTGATAACAACTGTTGGTAGGCAAAAACTGCAACTGTGTCATGTCACACACTGCCAGAGCACTTCAGTACAGCTACCAAACAGATACTCTATTTAACTATTTTGGCTAATGTAAAATAGCATTTCTTCTATCCCTTATTTGTTATAAAATGCCAACTCCAACCTCTAGTTANGGTTGTTTGGATGTGGTGCTTGAGGATATGGTTTAGGGAGAGCCTTGTAGAATAGGGTTATCAGTTGGGCCTGGTGCTCCTGAGGGTCTTTTCCAACCTGAATGTTCCTGTGATAACAACTGTTGGTAGGCAAAAACTGCAACTGTGTCATGTCACACACTGCCAGAGCACTTCAGTACAGCTACCAAACAGATACTCTATTTAACTATTTTGGCTAATGTAAAATAGCATTTCTTCTATCCCTTATTTGTTATAAAATGCCAACTCCAACCTCTAGTTAGCCAGTAACTCCAGCCTCCATAACTTGTTAAAGAAGTAGTTTCATACTTCATCCAGGCTGTTCTATATTCTTAAAATGTGTCTGAAATCTCCCAGGAAGGCACCTTCATAGCTCCTTAGGTGCTTTCTAGTTCTTTCTTTCATAAAGCAGACAGGTTAGTTCAAAGTTCCTCCTGTGGAAGTATCACTCACACATATATCTTCCTGTGAGTGTTAACCCTCTTGAATTGCCAATTCTCTTAAATTGCACCTTCCTCTGTGCTTTAACAGCCCTAGACACATGATAGCTTTGGTTCACAAGTGGGGCCTGTGGTAGCAGCAGCAATGACCGAAGCAGCTGAACACACAGAGAAGAGAGGAAGATTACATCAGGCTTATTTCTTTACATATGTTCCTCCTAAGTGGAATTTTTTTGGCTGTTTATTGTGAAACTCGTACAGTTCCCACAGCCTGTCAAGTTAAAACACAGAGATGCAAGACCAAGCCAAAAGGGACAACTGTGCACAAAGCACAGCATAGCTATGCTGTCAAGGGAGGTGATTTTCCCACATACACTGCATTGGTGAGGCCAAACCTGGAGCAGTGTGCAGCTTGGAGTGCCTCAAGGGCATCAGACTATTAAGAGTGTGTCCAAAGGATGGCAACCAAGATGGTGAACAGCCTTGGAGGTAAGACTTAAGCAGCTGAGATTGCTTGGTTTGTTCAGCTGTAGAAGGATGAGTAGTGACCTCATTGCAGCCTATAACTTTCTATAGAGGGCCAGCAGAAGGGGAGGTGCTGATCTCTTTCTGGTGACCAGTAACAGGACACAGAAAAATTGAATGAAGCCATGTGAGGGTAAGTTCAGGTTGGACAATAGTTCTTCAACGAGAGGGCCAGGTCACTGAACGGGCTCCCCATGGAAGTCTTCACAGCATGGAGCCTGTTCAAGGACTTTCTGGACAACGATCTTAGTCACAGATTTTACTTTTAAGTAGTCCTACGAGGAGCAGGGAATTGGACTTGATGATACTTCTGGGTTCCTTCCTACTTGAGACAGCCTAAAATAAGGGAAATGGAAAACATAAAGGAATGTCAAGAGTATGGAGTTGCCAAAGTAATTTTTGCTTTAGAGTCTTGAACTGAGATAGAGGAACATTATGCAGCATTATATCCACCTTTAAAGCAGCTGGAATTTGTTACAGCAAACAGAACTCATAGGGAGGATATGGGCATGATAGAAACTGATGGGACTACTGGTGTGAGGGGAACTGCTGAGAGTTCTGACAATGAGTCCTGTAAGCACAGAGAAACTGACAACAGATGTGTTTGGAGAACTGTTTTTATCTCACAGTATAAGGAATGAATTTTAAAAAGACAGAAAGTGATGACAAATTATTATGGACAATTGCTGGTACCTAATGCTTGTGAGTTGTAGACTGGGAGACAGTCATCATCCAAATGAAATCATGTCAGTCTGCATTACAGGAAAGCAAATTAACTGGATGCATTAATCTTGGCAGATAGTGCAAAAGTGTTAGAGCTGAAATGCCTTCTCATTTGCTAAAGCCTAATTGTTGTTTCTGATATGCAGAAGAACTGTTTTATTGTATTATCATTGGCTATGGAAGCTAGTCATACAGTTTAGCATTAACCTTTCTGTGACATTGTGTGAGCCAGCACAGGCGAGATGCAGGAACCACCACAAACCTACTAATGAAACACTAAGAGATAACTTATTTTTGTTACCTCACCAAGCAGGACATCCCCAAAGCAGCACCCAGGCAGAGGTACACAAGCAGAGACACAGGTACAGCAGAGCTTGGTCCATGTGAGAGGATTGCTGACCCTGCTGTTTTCACCTGTGTCTGAGGGATTCACACAGCAGTAGTTTACCACTGGGCTTTGATCTCTCCCACATCCAGGCAGGAATCTCAAGCATGTTCTGTAAGATGCCTCTGAGTCTACCACAGGTCTGTGTTATCAAAATGCAGATGTTCTCCCTGTCCAGTGCACAAGGCTAGACAACAATTAGTGTGATACTTGTGGTCTTCTACACCCTGGCTCCAGGCCACTTAGGCACGGTTGAAATCTTCCTTGCTTGTCTTGTGTTATTTTCCCCACAGTCATGGAGGTATGCTTGATAACACAGCATCTCCCTCTGCTGAAGCCCACAGTTGAGAATTAAATCCTTTACTGACAGTCAAAAGAATGAGGGAGGAAACTTCTCTCATTAATTCAAAATAGTCCATTCTCACCACCAGAAAAATCATATCCAGTAGGTTTTTCAGTATGTGAGTTTCAAGGGTTGGCCACCTGTATTCTGGAGTCATCTTAAGAATTTATTTGTTTGGAGCTACTGCACACTGAACCATTACTATTTAGTGGTCATGGAAGTATTGGGGAGAAGATTGAACTTGACAATCTCAGAGGTCTTTTCCAACCTTAATGATTCTATGGGTTTAATGCAGTGAAATATGCCTTTCAACATGTTGATCCTTTCTTAAACCCCCTGCCCAAACGTCAGCACTGTAAGAATGTTAAAAACTAGAACACAATTTTATAAGCCTGTGATATAATCTTCACCCTGTGTGTTCACTTCTTGTTGCTCCGTTTGATTGGTTACCAGAGTGTTACAGGCCTTTAGAGAGGGTATCATAGAATCATAAAAAGGTTTAGGTAGGAAGGGATCTTCAAGACCATCTAGTTCCAGCCCCACTGCCGTGGGCAGGGACACTTTCCATTAGACCAGGTTGCTCAAGGCCCCATCCAACCCAGTCTTGGACACTTCCAGGGAGAGGCCATCCACAGCATCCTTGGGCAACCTGTTCCAGTGTCTCGCTACCTTTGCAGGAAAGAATCTCTTCCTAATCTCCAGTGTAAATCTCCCATCTTCCATCTTAAAGCCATTGCCCCATGTCCTATCACTACAAGTCTCTCCCTAGCTTTCTTGTAGGCCCCCTTCAGGTACTGGAAGGCCGTTATAAGGTCTCCCTGAAGCCTCCTTTTCTGCAGTTGTATCATCTACAGTCTTTTGTTTCCCGTTTCCTGGTACCATCCATATGAATGATACAGAAACAAATTCCAGTTTTTAGGTAAATATTACATGGCATGTACATTTCAGAGCATTCTATGGAACAGGCAGGAGAGTTTTTTACAACCAAGTTGGGGAATTTACAAGGTGCAAACTATATGTGCTGCGGTTCCATGGCAGCCTAACTCAATCTAACTGCTGGCTCTTTCACTCCCACTGTCCTCCTCACCCCTGTTGGGAGCTGTCAGCTTCTCCATTTTACCCCCTGTAGCACTCATTTGACCTTTGGTGAAGCCATTGCAGCATACTGCCCAGGCAGAATAGCAAACCAGCAGCTCTCCAGAACGTTAAGGAGTTTAGTGATTCACTAATAAGATGAAATTGTTCAGCTGAGGCTTAGAGGCAGACCTAGAATCAGAGCCAGCTGTTACATAGACCACAGCCAGCATGGAATCCCAGTCTTTGCACATTTATTAGATGATCAACAGGGAATGTTGCTACGGTGGTTAAGGAACTATTTGCAAAGCAGCTGTTTGTTTATAATACTGTTGGGTTTTGCATGTTTAAATATGGTCATGTGTTATGTGGGTCTGCTGTGTGCCCAGCACAGAAAATGTTTGTCTCTGAGCACAAGCAAACAATCCTCAGTGAGAGCAGCCCTGCAGAAAGGAACTTCAGGGTAATGGTGGATGAAAAGCCAGGCACAAGTCAGCAATGTGCACTTGCAGCCCAGAAGGTCACTCACATCCTGGCCTGCATCAAAAGAAGTGTTGCCAGCAAATGGAGAGATGGTTCTGCCACTCTGATGTGCTCTGGGGAGACTTCACCTGGAGTACTGTGGCCCCCAACACAAGGACATGGACCTGCTGGAGTGGGTCCAGAGGAAGGTCACAAAGATGATCAGAGGGCTGGAGTGTCTCCCCTATGGAGACCATCTGAGAGAATCTGGGCTGTTCGGCCTGGAGAAGGCTCTGGTGAGACCTTTAGCTGCATTTCAGTATCTGAAAGGGACCTACAGGAAGGCTAGGGAAGGGCCTGTAGTGATGGGATGAGGAGCAATGGCTTGAAACTGGAACAGGGTGGATTTAGGTTGAACATAAGGAGAAAGTTCTTCACAATGAGAATGGTGAAATACTGAAACAGGTTGCCCAGGGATGTGGTTGAGAAAAATCCCTGGAGATACTCAAGTTCAGATGTGACCCTGAGCACCCTGGTCCAGTTCCAGGTGTCCAGGTGTTCCACTGCAGGGGGGTTGGGCAAGATGACCTTTGAGGGTCCCTTCCAACCCAGTGCCTTCTGTGATTCAGTGAATTTGTGAACCTTTTTCCATTCTGTAGTGACTGCCCTCAGAGGGCACTCCCACAGCAAATGTGTTTTTTAAAATGAAACAAAAAAGCCCCCAACCCAACCATCAATCACTTGCTGAAAATGTCATTTTCCTTCCTGCTCTCAAATTTAAGAGGTATATTTTATGGCAAGACATTGACTTTCACATGGGCATGTCTGAGGCATTAGTTCATCCTCTTGCCTGCTCCTTCAAGGAGCAGACGCCTTTGGGAGGTAACATGTTTAAGCCACACACACAGTTTGCCAGAGCTCATTTGTCAGTGCCCTGAGGCAAGCCTTTCATCTTTTAGCCGCATAATGATAGCAGAACTGTATTATAGATGGCTGTATTTACATGCATGAGCAATCCAGTTAATTTTTTTTTTTTTTTTTTGCTAGTCAATGTGAAGAGCAAGCTCTTGTTTACTCATTATCAACCAGCAAAGCATTCAGTAGGTGTCAGGAAACTCAAACCCCTCCCCAAGAAACCACTCTTTGAAATCTTGCTGTAAACATGTGCCTATACTCAGGAGGATTCATTCAAGGTCAAACTTGCTGGGGCCTTGAGCAACCTGATGTAGTTGAAGATGTCCCTGCTCATTGCAGGGTGGTTGGACAAGATAACTTTTGAGGGTCCCTTCCCACCTGATGCAATCTGTGATTTTGTGAAGATTCTGCTCAATATAATCAAAGCAATGCAGATTTTTCCTTTTATAAACAAATAGCACTTTTAGACCAAAAAAAAAAAAAAAAAAAAAAAAAGGAACCAATATGCAAACTCAGTTCCAGAGGAAATAACCCCCTCAGTCACTCCAAGCCCTTTCTGTATGGCTGATGTTTTAAGTTCTAACAAAAATGACTGAGAATCACAACAGAAATGGAGGTGGAAGAAAAAAAAATCAAAACTTGCTACACAATCAAAGAAAGATGTCCTCAAGGGCTGGTCTTGATTTTGACAGAAAACACTTTCATAAATTGCCAACGTTACAGTTTAAGAGAAACGCTGCTGAGTGGCTTCATATCAACATTCAGTGGAGGTGGTTAAGTCATCAACCCTGGATGTATTTGAAAGTCATTTGGATGTGGTGCTTGGGGATATGGTTTAGGGTGCACTTTGTAGAGTAGGGTTGTCAGCTGGATTTGGTGATCATGAGGGTCTTTTCCAACTGAAATGTTTCTGTGATTTCTGTGATTCACAACACTTAGGAACTGTCTGTATAGAGAGTACTGGAGGAGACTGAGGGGAGACCTCATTGCTCTCTACAACTCCCTGAAAGGAGGTTAGGGTGAAGTAGGAGTCAGTCTCTTCTCCCTAGAAGCAGGTTATAGAACAAGAGGAAATGGCCTGAAATTGTGCTAGGGGAGGTTTAGGTTGGATATTAGAAAAAAAAATTCTTTCCTGCAAGAGTGGTCAGGCATTGGAACAGTCTGCCCAGGGAAATGGTGGAGTCACTGTCCCTGGAGGTGTTCAAGGAACATGTATATGGACATGGCATGGGATATGGTTTAATGGCCATAGTGGTCTTACATTGAAGGTTGGACTTGATGATCTTAGAGATCTTTTCCATCCAAAACAATTCTGTGGTTCTGCTAATGGGCTGAGCACACAGTGGTTCTTGCTGGGAGATTGGGCATTTCCACACACGAGCACTTAGAGATGGCACTCATGACTTAAGATGTTTTTAAAATTACAGAAAGTAATTGTGTTCCCATTACCAGACTCCAAGAACACCTATGTAACTTTGGCACTAAGAAAATAAGCACCTACCTTCACCAGAAACAAAGCCTATGTTCAACAGCAGGGCCTGTACTTGCATGAAGGCAATTAACTCTGCTATCGCCCTGTGACCATGTTTTTACTGGCTCAGTTCCCACAGACAGCAGTTTTACATGGTCCAGTTCAAGCCCACATTCTCCTGAGGGCATTTAGTCTGTTAGAACAGTTACAGGTCCTACACAAGCTTGCATAATGATCAGGGGTTAGCAAATTGCTTTGTATTCTGCTGAGAAAGCAATCTGCTTCTGAAATACTGTGGCATCATTCTCATCACAAAAATAACATGTCCTCAGGACTGGTGCTCTTGCACCTTGAATACTGGCTTCAGTTTTAGGCCTGTCTGTACAAGAAAGACACTGAGATGCTGCAGACTGTCCAGGGAAGGGCAGAGAAGCTGGTCAAGAGCCTAGAGAACAGGTCTTGTGAGGAGCATCTGAGGGAACTGGGGTTGTTTGATCTGGAGAACACTGAGGGGAAACCTCATTGCTCTTTACAACTCCCAGAAAGGATGTTGGAGTGAGGTGGGGGTTGGTCTTTTCTCCCCATTATAAGGTGATAGAACAAGAGAAAATGGCCTGAAGTTGTGCCAGGGGAGATTTAGGTTGGAGATTAGAATTTTTTTTTTTTCTGCTAAGAGCAGTCAGGCACTGGAACAGGCTGCCCAATGTGGTGGTGGAGTAATCATCGCTCGAAGTCTTAAATGGGGATATGGCACTTTGGGACATGGTTTAACGGCCGTGGTGGTGTTCAGTCAGTGGGTGGACTCACCGATCTTAGAATCACTTCAGTTGGAAAAGACCTTGAAGATTCTGTGATTTCCACAGACTAAAGAGCTCAGATCTGCCTTCACCGTCTAGTAACTCAAACAAAATAATACAACCCAGTGGAGAGGCTCATCTAGAAACCAGTCTAAAGAGTCTACTTACTATGTAGGCAGTACGAGATGCAAGGCATTTTTCTTTATGACATCCCCAGCAACAATGACAGTTTAACTCTTAATTGTATTTAAATGCCAGTCCTTGAACTCTCTAAGCCTTCATAAACGATGAAATCTTGATAAACAAGCATTTATGTTATCTGGAGTCATGCAGCATCTATCTTTCAAGTGGTCAGAACAGGCTCCCCCCGTGTTTTAAAAAGCAAAGCACTGTTGACTTCCGCAAGATGCAGATGTGGTTTTTCGTAGCTTCCTTAGAAAGTGAAGATCCTTTAATAAAGTTATCTAACAAAACTCCTTAGATAAACTTGACCAAAACAGCTTTGCTTCATGCAGTTAGGTTTAAGTTACTTCAGCCTGAGCTCTGTACACACGAAAGAGCTCAGATGCAGATTAAATGCTGCGCACAAAGGAAGAACTGAAATCCAGATACTGCAAGGAGAATCCAGAAAGCCGGGATCACTTCCATGGGTAAACTAACCAAATTTTCTCATGCAGTAACAAGTCTTACATTCTTTATTATTCACACCAAATGGGGAGTTACTAAACATAACTAACATGCAACAACAAAAACAGCTGTATCAAGGGAAAATGTCTTTTTTATTTAATCATTCCACTTCTTTTGCACAGGTTACCTGTCAGTAGCTGCACAGGCTGCCCAGCTGCTTCCTGCCTGGTGATCAGTAGCCTTTGCTGGAGTGCTGGGCTCCCTAATTCTGTGTTTCATATGCAGAGCATTCCATCACCTTTGTGGAGCAGCAGCAGCACTGTTTGATTTTTTAATCACATTCACAGTGAGTGTGATGAGACACTGGAACAGGCTGCACAAGGAGGTTGTGGATGTTCCCTTGCTGGAAGTGTTCAAAGCCAGGCTGGACAGGGCCTTGAGCAAGGTGTCTAGTGGAAGGTGTCCCTGCCCATGGCACTGGGGTTGGAACTATGTGATCTTGAGATCCCTGCCAACCCAAACCATTTAACAGATCTATAAAATCATTGAAAATTGGGCAAGTGATTGGTGTACATAAGCACGTTCTCAACAAGAGCATAAGCACCACAAGTCACAGTGTTTCTAGCACTTCATGAACACAGTATGGAAGCTGCTGAATATTCCAGGACAAAGTCCAGAAGCAACTGCCTTTTTCTAAAGAAGTTTCCAAGAGCTTGCTTTTTTTTTTTTTTTTTTAATTTCGCAT
>VWZE01019160.1:40258-92138 GCA_013396675.1 Eubucco bourcierii | reverse complement strand
TTTTTTTAAATCAGCAGCTTTGTCATTACTCTTGTGTGTCATGACTGCCCAGAACCCCCCTAGCTTTTCTGTGAGTATATGGAGAAACAAGCTTAACCACACAGTCTGGTGGAAACACCAATTAATAGTTCCTTTTGGTTTTAAAGAAGTAATTTTTGTCCTTGCCTCCTTTGCTTGGCAATTGCTGCTCTAACAGAATTACAGAAAGGGTTGGAAGGGACCTCTGAAGATCAAGTCCACATCCTCTACCAAAGAGGATCACCTAGGGCAGGTAACACAGGAACTTGTCCAGGCAAGTTTTGAAAGTCTCCAGAGAAGACAACTCCATAACCTCTCTGGGCAGCCTTTGCCAACACTCCATCACCCCCACAGTACGGTTTCTCCTCATATTGAGGTAGAACTTCCTGTGCTTGTTTGTATTCATTGCTCCTTGTCCTCTCACAGGAAAAGTTTGAAAAGAGATTGGCCCCTTTTTCTTGATACTCAACATTCATATATTTATAATCATTAATAAGATTCCCTCTTAGTCTTCTCCAGACTAAACAGCCCCAGATCTCTCAGCCTTTTCTCATCAGACAGATATTCCAGTCCCTTAATGATCCTCATAGCCTCCGTTGGACACTCTCTAGTATATCCTTATCCCTCTTGAACTGGGGAGCCCAGAACTAGACACAATACTCCAGATGTAGTCTCACCAGGACAGAGAAGAAGAGGAGGAGAGCCTCCCTCAACCTTATGGCTACATTTTTCTTAATGCATCCCAGGATACCATTGGCCTTCTTGGCCACAAGGGCACGTTGCTGTCCCATGGAAAACTTACTGTCCATCAGGACTCCAAGGTCCTTCTCCATGGAGCTGCTTTCCAGTGGGTCAGCCCCTAATCTGTGTGCTGCATGTTGTTCCTCCCCAGGTGCAGGACACTACACTTTCTTGTTGAACCTCATTAGGTTTCCCTTTGCTCAGCTCCACTAGACAATAGTGACTGCCTCTAAAATGCTCTTAAGTAGATAGCTTAAGCCTTTCATCCACATGGGACAAGAAGTCTGTACACAGGCTTCTCTCTTTCATCTACTGGGCAAAAGTATCACTGAAGCTTCACAGAAGACACCTACATACCAAACCAATTTATGAGACATGTCCAAAACTCACACTAAAATAGCTGCAGCCATTTCATCTGCCAACTTAACAGCTTAAATCCTCACTTCTATGACTTGATATAGTAACCATTCATGCTGCAGTACAGTGCTTTAGACCAAAAGTGTTTAACTACTTAATATACTGCATTGCAAATACTAAGAATGAAATTTGGAGTGTCAAGGAATATTTGCAACATCATAGGATCATATAATTGTTTTGATTGGAAAAGTCCTCTAAGATCATTGAGTCCAACCATCAACCTACCACCACCATGGCCATTAAACCATGTCCCAAAGTGCCATGTCTACACTTTTTTTTAAACACCTCCAGGGATGGTGACTCCACTACCTCCCTGGGGAGCTTGTTCCAATGCCTGACAATTCTTGCAGGATTTTTTTTTTTTTATTAGTATCTAACCTAAACGTGCCCTGGCACAATTTCAGGCCGCTTCTCATTCTATCGCCTGCTACTAAGGAGAAGAGACTGATCCTCACCTCACTCCAACTTCCTTCCAAGGAGTTGTAGAAAACAATGAGGTGTCCCCTTGACCTTCTTCTCTTCAGGCTAAATAATCAAAGTTCCCTCAGCCACTCCTCACAAGACCTGTTCTCCAGATCTTTCACAACTTGGCTGCCTTTCTCCAGACATGCTTTTTAAAAGTATGAACAAAGCTTCACCTTCTGCCTGAATTTATTTTTCAAAACCTGTTACAAAACCAGGAAGCACATACCCCTCAGTCACTCCTGGAAGACTGGGATGCGAATAACCACTGGGAATTCGGCACTGCAGTATTTTCCAACCATATGCAACATGTAATGTTCAGCTGCAAGGGTACTCTAATGCAAGAGTCAAGCCTGAGGGATTTTCATCCCTGAGCCCTTGGCAAGTGTGGGAGCTCCACTGCTGCTGAGTAGCTCAATGACTTTTATGTAAGCGATAGTAGGTAGCTATTGAAGTAGGGTCTTTTGTTGTTTTATATAAATGGCACTACAAGTCTGTACAGCTCCATTTTACTTTTGTGATTTGGTTTAACCCAAAACATTGTTCCTGGAAAAGCCTACTTATACCAATAGCACAACTAAAGCTTCCATCACTCTACCAGAGGTAGCAATGAGAAACAAGTCCAAGCCACAGGAGCATTGGTCTCTTTTTGACAGTGGTATTTAAATATTTAAGTTGGTTTTCATCCATTTATTCATCTGGGTGACATTCATCAGCCACATATAACATTTTAAAGAAGCACAGTATAGCAAGCCACTAAAATCAGAAATCTGGATAGGGTTTAGTTACAGTATTTCTATTAATATACCGGAGCTTTTAGAATTTGTCTTGCTTGCTTTTGTTGCATTATTTCTATTGAAATAATACACAACAGCTTCTAGAATTTGTCACAGAATGCCAGGTTGGAAGTGACCTCAAGGATCATCTGGTCCAACTTTTCTAGGTAATAATATTGTTTAAATGAGATGGCTTAACAACCTTCAGCCCTGCCTGAAGCAGGGATGGGAAAAGAGCCCCTTATTAGTACAAAATAATTCAAGTATGGAAAAAAGCCACTGACTGTTTTTTAGTAACAATATTTGCATAAGCAGAAAAGAAACTCCCAGTTCCTTACTGATCTCTAGTAATGTTCAAACAAAGGTTGAGTTTTTAAAATACAGAAGTTTAATTATTTAACCAATATAACGGTTCTACAAACTGCATCACAGATACTGTTGCTCAGCTTATAACCAATACTAAAAGCCAAAACCCTGCTAGTGACAGTACTAATATATATTGGCAACTTTAACATTTCAGTTCTGCAAACATCCCCCTCTAAACCCCACTGATGTACATCATTAATGTAAAGAGTTAATAGATCCAGTCATCACACTACAGTATGTCAGGTCAGAAATTCTTCTCACTGTGAGAATATACCAGCATAAGGTATGAACACAATGAAATCTGGAGGAAATTTTACAGTAACTTCCTAGAAATATGCTTGTGGCCCATCAGACTGTAGATTTGAAGTATTTCACTTGTCCTCTTAGCATACCTAATGTGTAAGAATAGTTTCTTGTTCCATTCCCAAAAATAAATATAAGCTTTCAATTGAAAGCATCTATTTTCCTAGTTTTCTGAAGCCATCTGGGGAGGAAAAAAGTGCTTCAGATTTGTCACCAGTCCACCTCAGTCCACAGAAGCATCTCCTATCCCAGTCTCCATTCGAATCCAAGAGAGCTTTTCTTCCAGTGAAACAGGACGGGAGCACTCGTTTGATTTTCAGCAGTTCAGTCTGTTTCCATGGCAGCACTGCGGGACTCCTTAGCCACCATCAGTCGCATCAGCTGACTGTGGAATTTCTCAATCTTCTTGACATCTTGTGCTTGGTCTGTCCTATACAGCAAACACTGCAAGAGAAAGTTGCTTACGATCAGGTTTCACTTGGACTGGTCTTACTCTATTTATAGGCACAACAAATTTCTGCTTGGAACACACTAAACAAGACAAGTACTTAAATGTTCATTTGTGGCATGTTACTGTGAGGCAGCACCAATACTTATCTGTGTTTACACTGCAGTTTCTCTGAAAGGCTTATTTTAAAAACAGGGAAGCTCAGGATCTACTCTAATTTCTTCTTTCTCAATTAAGATGCTAAAACTTGGGGTTTAAAACTGTCTTTGAAGACACTTCTCTTTGTCTTGCCCAACAGGAGAACCAGATTTTAAACCTGGAATTACTTTTCTATTCCCTAAATTCTGAAAGTTAGTTTAAGGACTGTGAAAGGCAAAACAATGTTACATTGCCAGTGACAAAATCAGGTCAACATTCTGCACTGAGGGGGATCCCCCTCCTCCAAGCAAAATCTGTTTCTAAGACAGTCATAAAAAAGGAACATAGTTTTTATCTTAATCAGCTGCTAACTCCTTCATGTGACAAGCCTGTAAGTGCAAAAGGAAAAAGAGTAATATGCCAGTGACTTAACCCAGAAAGACTGCTTTGCTCTCTTAACACAACTACTCAGCTGCAGCATCACTAGTATCAAGAACCTGTTGCTGGTATGCACATCAGCATGCAGACACTGATGCATTTTATCTCTGCTGCCCACCATCTCACATCCTAACTCCTCCCACACTTCTGAGCACATTCCCAGACTATTTACAACACAGGCAACCAGTAAGCACAGCTGCTCCATCTCCTTGTACAGCAGCCCTCGGAAGGACAGTGCCGAATTCCATGTTATCTGTATATTCCAGAGTTTTTAATGGATGCCTGACTGACATCATAAGAGTATTTCAGGAAACAGGATCTCTAATCTTCAAGTGAATGTTTTTATTCAGTCTCAATATCAGTCTCGGTATCTGAAGAGGACCTACAGGATAGCTGGGGAGGGACTGTTCAGAAGAGCTTGTAGTGATAGAATGAGGGGCAATGGTTATAATCCAGAGCAGGGTAGATTGAGGTTGGACATAAGGAAGAAGTTCTTCACAGTGTGGGTAATGAAATACTGTAATTGGTTGCCCTGAGGTGTGGTGGAGACGACATCCCTGAAGACATGCAAGGTCAAATGTGATGAGGCCCTGAGCAACCTGATCTAGTTGGAGCTGTCCCTGCTCACTGCAGGGGAGTGGGACATGACAACCTTTGTGGGTTTCTTTCAGCCCAATGCATTCTGTGATTCTGCATGCCGTAATCACAAAGTTTAACTCAGAAAAGGAAGTTGTCACAACTGAACAGATAAAAAGGAACACGCTCACACTAGTAAACACATCTGTTTGAAAAGACTCCTAAATTTTTTTGCCAGAAACTACCAATGTTGTTCCATAAAGCATTTTCAGACAGAGGAGAGGGTCCAAGATTTCTGTAGTGTTTGTATTCTTAGAATCCTAAAGTAATTATGCTAATGCTCACACTGAAGTTTCCTCCACTGCACAGAGCTGAACCACAGGTCAATGTCAGTCACAGACGGACACAGCATCTAGGCAAGACTGAGCTCAACAAGTTTTTAGAAAACTGTCAGGTGCTCTCAAGGCAATACCTCGACTGCCAGCAAAATTCAAGTCCATGAGAGGTAGGACAAGCCTTGGAAGGGTAGTCTATTCTGTACTTACAGCTACGTCATCTGTTACTTTGATGCAGAGGTTCCCATCACTATGGCGGTATTTGAGAACAACCCGCACCTGAAATGACAAACAGTTTAAAAATTAACACCTATAGCTAACAATTCTCAGAGCATATCTGAAGGAAATCTGCCCGAAGTCAGACCACCGTCCATTACAGTTACGTACTAGGCGACATTTTCACCACAGAGTCCTTAGCTCCAGTAGTCACTATAGCCATGATGTGTTAAACTGGTATCATGGCAGCATCAGGAAGCTCAGTACTGGGCATGCTCAAACCCACTGTAAATACAGCAATGGCACCTGCCTAGGCCTCACTTAACAAGAGTCATGTCAATTAATGACACCCTTATACTACACATTACACTTCAGACCCCTACCTCACTTTAACATCCTTTCAGGGAATTGTAGCGAGCACAAAGAGGTCTCCCCTCCTCATCTCCAAACTAAACAACACTAGTAACAACACTAGTTCCCTCAGCTGCTTCTTAAAAGGTTGTTCTCCAAGCCCATCACCAGTTAACTGTCCTTTCCTAGACACATTCCAGCACCTAAGTGTCCTACTTGTGTGAGACAACCAAAACTGAACACAGTATTCAAGGTATGGCCTCACCAGTATTAAGTATGAGGGTACAATCACTTCCCTGGTCCTGCTGACCACACTATTCCTGATACTCCCAATAGCTGCACCAAACCAATTTGAAGCCTTCTGATGTTTTTACAAGCAAAAACTGAAGATACAAAAAGAATGACACTTTCAGAGTAATTAAAACCAGAGAACTGAAAAGAGCACTTTTTAATTAAATTGCTTTCAAGACTCAATAAGGCTAAATCTGAAGCTTTAAAGTGTGCATTCAGCTTCTCACTGAAATAGTTACTACTGCAGTCACCTGCCCTTAGCTTTAACCCATCCACAGTCCCTCTGGACTCTCAAATCACCAAAGTTCTCAAAGCCACAGTGATAAAAATTAACACCCTCATCAACTGACTGAGCATTAAATGCTGGCTCCTGAATGCAGAGCTGGCCACAAAGACTCAGTATCTATTGTTTCTAGCATCAGCTATTATCAGTAACTAGAAACAAAGCAAGATGCCCATCTGAGAACATTCTGAACTCACACTATGAACCAGTCTTTGTTGCACAGAGTGACCTGTGCTAATGACAAACAACCTCCTTGACTACAATATATATTTTGAAATTCTACCTCCATGAGGATTCTCCTGTTAGATTTATCCTTGTTTAACGTGTTGTCATCTTGCAAACACAAGCTGCATAACAGTACATCTCTTGGCCTGAGAACATCCAAAAAGCACAAGAGGTTGCCACCAGGAGGCTTGGACTCCACAGGTACTTTCCTCTGGCAAAAGGGAAGACCACTCACTAGGTAGGGAGTCTCACCAGCCCACCAAGAACGTACACCGATTTCCCACAAGCCTTGTTCTTTCAGTTTCCTGACAAGCCAAATTACATATAAAAGCTCCTCAGGCTTCTCCAGCAAATTAAAAGGAAGGCACTTGTGTTGGGACTCTGGGGCCTATACAAATGCAACCACAAATAGACAAGCTTATTGTCACAGATGAGAAGAGACTGCTTTTGAAGGACACTTCAGAAAAGTAAAAGAGCAACTGCTCGTTGCAGTGACATCCCACTTTTGTTCAATTAAAAGGTTACAGAGCATAAAAAGGTTAAATGGGGCAATTTTATTACCAAGAGATAGGAAGCAATTGCATGTGGTCACCCATGCCAATTAAAGTCAGATGTTCAATACTACTTCCAACAGTTCTTCCACAACCCCTATTTTTAGTGAAGAAAACTAGGCCTATTTTACATTCCTGAGAAGACTGCAGTGTGTCCCACATTACCTTTTGTGCTGCCTTTTTTTTTTTGAATTAGAATGCCTTTTTAAAAGAAGTTATTTTTAACATTTACACAAACGATAATCTTAAAATAAAGTTACCAGAACCAAAAAGCAATCATGTGACAAGACATTAATCCCTAGAGCAAATATTCTTTAGAAAGCAAACATCTGCCAATCTGAAATGACATTACAGGTAAGAGCTAATTAATACTTTTTAGGAAAACAAATTCAAACAATACACTCCTAAAACTCTGTCAGCTCATAAAATAATTGATACATGCTTCATTCACAGAATCAATCAGGTTGGAAGGAATCCTCTCAAAGGTTATCTTGTCCAGTCCCCCAGTAGTAAGCAGGGACATCTCCAACTAGATCAAGCTGCTCAGCACAACTCTTAATCCTGGCTTCTAACAGAGGTCGACTGTGAACAAAGACGATGTCTCTGAAGTTCGGCTCTCCAGGTTCACACCTGTCACGGGTGAAAACATCTGGAACACTGTGTACGATTTTGGGGTTGCCGAATGATAATTTTCTCCTGTTTTAAGGGCAAGATGCGACACGAGCGAGTAACCTCCACCCTGCTGCTATTTATCTTTCATGCAGGCCACTAGAACTACACTTCCAGAAACCCTTCCAACCGGTTACTAACGGCCGCCCCCGCCGAGGCCGCCTTCGGGAGCATCGCTCCTGGCGGGTGCGGCACAGCTGTCTGCAAGATTGCCGCAGCGGGCTCCACGGCTCGCCCTCCACGCATCTTCTCCGGAAGGCCGCACCGCGCGGCTCCGCGGCAGGCCCCACGGACCAGTAAGGGCAACGCGCCGGGGCTGAGGGGACCGCCTCACAAGCGCGCACACACACACAAAGCGACCGCAACGGAGTCACCAGGCAATCCCCCGCCTCACTTCAGAACCGCTCCTCCCCAGGCATACCACAAGCAACGAAGGCCGGCCCGTCCATCCCGCCCACCCGGAGAGCCTCTCAGCCTGTCCCTCAACCCACTTTCATGGGGTCGGCGAGGTAGAGCTTCTCGGCAGCACGCGTGAACTCCTCCCAGGCCTGGTAGTGCGGCATGGCGCGACCGGACCGGCCGGATGCTCTGCTCTATTCCGCTCTCCGTGCCGGCAGCAAGATGGCGCCGAAGGCGGGCGCCGCGTCACCGCAAACTGGCACCTCCCATTGGTCGGCAGCAAACTGTCGCCCAATGGGAAGTGGATGACTCAGAGATTCTGAACCAGTCAGCGGAGCGCTGCCGGTGGGCGCGGAGAATGGAGCCCGGCGGGCGACGCCGCCGTTTGCCACAGCGACCCCATCAGGCGCGGCGGGACTGCGGCAGATGTCTCCCCGCCCACAAAGGGTCTGAAGGTGTCTTAAGAGCGGTAGCTGAGCGGGGAGATCCCGCGCGTTCGAGCCCCTGTGACAGCGGAGGGGCAGCCCGCACCACTTGTGGGGCTCTGCCTGACCAGGTGTTGGCCCCTTCCGCGTCAGGCTCACAGTTTATGGCCCGCGGGGTGCGTTGCAAACGTGGGGCGGGCTAGTGTGGGGATGAGGGGCTCGGCCTGGCAAAGGGGGCCAGTAGGAGGTGAGGCCAGGGCCCCAGGCCTCCAGACAGCCGAAGGAGTCATGAAGGTGAGGTAGGCTCGGCTGGTTTTCTCAACTGAGAGTAGTTCAGGTTTTCCTAGCCTGGAAGGTGCATCGTTAAGCTGGCAGTTGAACAGGAAGGGTATTTAGGAGCAGCTGGCCGAGGCAGCCACAGCCATTTCAGAGGAATGTTGAGACAGGGCTTGGTACTGCAAGTAAAGCTGCCGACTTCAGAGACATTATCTTTTGGGGAGCCCTGCTTTTCAAACAGATGCACGAGTGTGTAAAGTATTTTCATAAAACTAGCTGAAATTCATTTCCAAAGGGAAATGAGGGAGGGGAAAAAAAAGTGCATGATTTCTCCTGTTAGATGTTAAAGTCCCATTTCCTGAAGGAACATGTGATTTCTGTTCCTTAATTGCAGCAAGACTATAGCCAGCACCAGTGCTAAGCTCTGGCCATATTAAATGGCTTGTGTAACTGCTGCAATTACAATAAACACATAAAAATTGCAGTTCTTTATTCTCTTATTTCAGAAATAGAAAGCCCAGAAGCTCCTGATAATGACTCACAACTTCAAGTTCGTTTTGCTGAACTGAGCAAACCTCAACAGCTAAACAAATAAACTGGAAAGTTTAGGGCAGATCTGTGTGTAAGGGGACAAATTATGCAGGCTGTTCCAGTCTCCACTAGCAACATGGGGAAATACTAACTAGATTTTTCAGACCACAGAAAGCTCAAGAGGCACAAGGGAGAATGAAGAAACATTTCATAGAAATAAAAGGGTGGATGGGATGTAAGGGGAGGAAAAACTAGAATGAATTTCCCTGAGTCAGTAAAGCAGAAAATAATTGTTACTGTGGGGATCGACTCTGAAAAGTCTGCAGTGATTAGACTGCCAAACTTTAATAAATTGCAACTTGTGGGTGTTATGTGGCCTAAACAATTCTGTTAAAGGGCTCTGCACCAAAGAGCGGAGGCTATGAATAGTAGAAAGACTTAAGGCTGTTTTTTTTTTCTGTTTTCTTTCCAGAACTGCTCACAGAGTTTAGATGCTGCTTGGTCTACCAACTCATCTTCAGAAACGTAAGAGTTGTCTTTCATAGAGGCTAATAATCAACGTCTCTGGTTAAAGGTGGCAGAGATACTGGCAGAGCCTAAAGCAATCATCCCAAACACTGAACAAAATCTGGTGGGAGTACTTCTCCCCCACCTTAGGTTTTGGGTAGCTGTCTTTAAAAACAGAGTAGGACTTGCTTTTGGTAATGTTTTACAGATGCAGGGATTGTAAATACATGGCAAATGAAAGGTGTGGGGGGCAGAAACCCTGTAAGATGCATAACATTTCACAGAATCAGTGCTCACCAAATTTGGATCCAGGTTTTCAAGACAAGACATGCATATTTTCTTTCTGAAGGAGGAGTCACAGTTTTGGGCTGTCCAGCTAGAAGCAACTTAGGGTTGCTTTTCAGAGGATCGTAATTTTGACTCTAATGTTCAGGATCTTTTCTGTGTTTTTTTTGACACCAGAGTTGTTTTAAGAGCTTCCAATGGCCAGTCATTTGCCCTGTAATTCACAATGTCTGCAGTGGACCTAATGGAACAGAGCAAGATTAGAAAACAACCCCCTTGTGGTGTTTTTTTTGTCCTTTACCCAGATTATTTCTGTGATCCAGTTTAGGATGCAGCTTCTAAAACTATTAAATATGCACAACTTTGGACGTGATAAACAGCAGCAGCCAGGGCAAAGAACAGAGAGAGGGATTTTGTAATGGGCCTTGCTTCTGAAGAAAATGTGATGTGTCACTGTGATGGTTATGTACGGTTTAGGATGCAGCTTCTAGAACTGTTAGATGTGCAGAACATTGGAGGTGGCAAACTGCAGCAGCCAGGGCAAAGAAGCGAGAGAAGGACTTTGTAATTTGCTTTACCTCTGAAGAAAATGTGATGTGTCACTGTGACAGTTATACACAGCCTGATAACACATTTCTGCATAGCTTGTTTCCTGGCTTCAGGGTTTTACCACCACAACTACCTATGGCCCCATGGTTGTGCAGCCTCAGCTGTTTGTAACTCTGCACTGGGGGCTAATCCAATGCTTGAATTAAAAGCAGCACCAGTTTTAGTAACACATTCTTTTAACTGAGATCAGTGAGTTTTCCCAGTTTACTGTGTGACCTGACATACTATTGTGCTGACATGACTGTTGAGAATGTGCTTTTTTTATTGGTGGCAAGACGGGATATGAGAATTCTGATTGTTTTTACTGGCTTGCCACCAAAAATGGGGGGTTATATGTTAAACCACCCCACCCCCAGCACCCCTGAAAGCAAGGCAAGTTGCTGAAATCTTGGCAATTAAAAAGAGGGAGGCTATTTCTGAGCCTCGGGGAATGTCTGATACCTGTGGTTAGTGTGCAGCTTCACTGTTGTTCTCCTCCTGCTTGGAGAACAGAACATTTTCTTGACATGTTTGAAAAGTGACTTAGGCCACTGCAGCTATTCAGCTGTAAGTTCTATTTGATGTATGTCCAAACCTGTATTTTTCAAGTGATTTCCAATGAATGCAGTAATAGTAGAACTCTTTCAATGGGCTTTTTGTTTAGTGAAATAAAATGAACAGTTGTTTATCACTCTGTGTGGAGTGTTTGGTATCCAGCCAATAATAATTTAGTAGTTACTAAGAATTCTTCTAAAACATACATACTTATCTTGCTTTCTTTTCTTGGGTTCCTGCTTGCTTCTATGCAAGGAATCATTCCAGCAGCCTTAACTGCCATCTCATCACCTGTAAGTGAAATCTGAAATGCAGTAAAACTTCACTTACCCATTCCTCAGTTCTCCTTGTATATCCTTGCTGCATTCCCAAGGCCACCTTAGATAATGTCTTTTTTAGCTTAGATTTAGGGCTGTAAAAAGCTATGAAGTAATGATGTAAGTATTTGTGTGATGAAGAATTTTTCATGTGTGTTTTACCTCCGGCCTTTTCCCCTCATCCAGCCTGTGTGTGCATGATTAATGGTCTCTCTTTGATCGAGTTTCTACATGCATTGCCACTGCAAGTTCTGCTTTGTGTAGTTATGTTCAGGCATCTGGATTCCACGTGGTAATTGCTTTAGTGTTTTATCTAGGGTCTTCCTTTGCATAAATGACAAATTGAAAAAAAATAGTAGAAAAAGACCTTGCATTCTGCCTTAAAATACCTCTTGAGTTCTTGCAACTCCTACAAAGTTCACGGGAGCTGCAGCTGCTCAGTGTCATTCAAGGTTAGATACTTGGTTTCCTGTTATTCACATTAATGCTTTTATTCAATCTAAGGCAGGTGCCATATTCTTATTTGCAACTGTATTTTTCTCTCTTGGATAAGGAATTCAGATAAGAATATTAAATTCTTTAAAATAGTTATCTGTCACCATACTGGTGGATAAAACAAACTGGTATTTCCAGCAAAGAGAAACTTTGTATAGACCACTGTGCATTATCATGCTAAATTATGGATTTGATGAGAAAGAACAAGCCAAACTCTGATCTCACTTAGGCTGCTGTAAATCCAGAGTAATTCAATTTACTTCAGTGGATCTTTTACTTTTTTTTTTTTAAAGTATAACAAGTTTAATTAAGAGGAGACTTTGGTACTGAGATGATAATCCTATTCTTGGACCAGGAGCAGCATAAAGTCAGCACGGTTATACAGGTCTATAAGGCTGTTAATGACAAGTTAGTTGCAAGGCAATTATTGCTACCAGGAATGCTGCCAGTTGCTTCATTCAAAATAGCTTCAACCCAGTCCTCAGTGAAGTTAAGGAGAAGGCATGGGCATGGTGATTAAACATTCTGTTCTTGTGTGTATATGGTCTAAAACTACTCAAGATTTGTACCGATGCAAACTTCAGTCACCTAGGGTTATGTTTTGCTTTGTTTTGTTTTGTTTTTAAAGGACATTTATGTGCAGATCTTGAGTACAGTAAGATTTGAGGTCTTGGACATCTCACTGGTTTTGAATCTCAGTACCCATGAGAACCAAGTCTGCAGTGAGAAGCAGTTAGTACATCTGGATGGGTTATAACATGCCAAACCAAGCCACAAATTTTCACTCCACAGCTCCTGAAGGAGCACAAAACATACTGTTCCTTTCTATGGGTTTTATGTTTTAAACAGCTTGGCTAATGGTTTTGCCAGGCTGAGCCATATATAGTTAATTACATCAAAGCTGATTTTCTGCTTCTTTTGCACACAAGCATCTTATGGAGTGATTCAGACTCATACTGCCTTAACAAGGTAATTAAATATTGGTGTGACTTGGTTGTTAAAATACACTTCATGACAATTAAAGCTATATCTGGACAGTAGGATTTTGAGGCCCTGCCCTGTCACACAACTTAAAGTCAGAATGAGACCCCTGTGCCCACTACTTTCCTCCCTCTTTTTCCCTAGTTTTTCCCTTGCTCCACTGAAAGGAAATGCACTCCAAATGTGTCACAGAATCATAGAATGGTACGGTTAGAAGGGAGCTCCAAAGATCATCTAGTTCCAAATATCTGCCATAGGCAGGGACACCTCCCACTAGAACAGTTCACTCAAGGCCTCTTCCAACTTGGCCTTGAACACCTCCAGGGAGGGAGCAGCCACAATCTCCCTGAGCAACCTGTGCCGGTGTCTCACCACCCTCACTGGAAAGAACCTCCTCCTAACATCCAGTCTAAATCTTCCCTCTGCCAGTTTAAACCCATTGCAAGACCTTGTAAATAGATTCCCTCCCTAGCCTTCCTGTAGGCCCCCTTCAGATACTGGAAGGCTACTCTAAGGTCTCCTGGAAACCTTCTTTTCTCCAGGCTGCAGAGCCCCAACTCTCTCAGCCTGTCCTCATAGCAGAGCTATGAACGTGAACACAGCAGAGCAGTGTCCACGAACAGGGTGACTGGGGAGCTTGCAGCCTTGGGCTGCACCATGATCCACACTTGCTGTGCATTTTAACCATGCCTTTTCCCAGAACAGTGTCATTTATAATTTTGCTTTACCCATCAGGAAGCCCTCTGTCATTTAATATGGTCTAAACTAATCTTACTGTATGTGAGGAAGCTTATATATATCTGTGTCAATAGCCATTCCACTAGCAAGAGAGCTGTCCCTCTGTGTGGCTGTGTCATCAACTTGAGCTTAACAGAAGCTCCCCTTTCCGTTTTGGATGCCGTTCTGACAGTGTTCTTGCTAAGCAGTTTGCTCTTGATAGCTGGAAAGATGTTAAGTGGTCATTTTGTTCCCTTCAGCATAATAATTTATTCAAATTAATGTGCTGTCATGCAAAAGACATATGTTAGAGAGCAGGCTCTATATTATCACAACACTGACTGTTGAGATTCGAGAATGAAATAGTAGGTCCTTGTGATGGCTTTTGGGGAAAAGAAGAGCACATCTGGTAGCCAGCTCATGAGCTGGCATTTGAAGCACTCTAGAAGCAGACAGACAGTCAGTCTTAGCATTAACTGCTCAGAGATTCTGTATCACCATTAAGTGACATTTCTGAGCATGCTTAAGATGCGGTTAGATCATCTGCTGGCACACACTGGAAGCACATTGATTTCTTACATTAATCTTTAAATAGAAAAGCTTTTTATTTCGTAAGGCTGGTTTACCTGTGCTATTCATGCTGCCATGGCTGATGCAATTGAAAAGTAGAAGCCACCAGAACTTGGGGAGTGAGATTTACAGTGATAACTTCCCGAGTCGTCTGGAGCACTGTAACTAACTGAATTTGGGGTTAGAAGGGCTTTAGGTACTGTTAAGTAGATTGACTTCTAATTCTAAACTATGTCTCATCCCAGATCGGATGGAAATCACCTCCTTCTCAGTTCAGCCTGCAGAAATAAAACTTGAGCAGTTCCTGAAATGTGACTCCTACCAACTAGCTGAAGTGGAAAAGTAGCACGTTTCCCCTTCCCTGCTGTGCACTAACATGCAGCTGGTAGGAAATGGTAACTTCTGCTGTTTGCAAAGTACATTCATGCCTACCCCTAAAGGTGCATGCTCTTATTGGAGTGGACTATTCATTTAGCTGTGTCAGTAAGAGTGGTAGACCCAGCCATTTGTCATTGCCCTTTCCCAGGAATTAATGCCCTCTTCTCATGATGTGTTTGTAGAGATGCTTTGTGAGTGCCCCTTAACCCACTTCAATCAAACTGGGTTAGCAAAACCCTCCTGCTTAATCCATTTAAGCTAAGTCTGGCTCAGGTTGACCAAAGTAGGTTAGGGGGTGTCCAGACGAGCTACTCTGCAGGCGAATCTGAAGAGGTGGTAGTTTCCACAAGTAGGACGGGCCGACTGGTGGGAGTGGATCTGAATCAGCAACTTCTCTCATCCCCTCAGCTGCAGGCAGAAGGGGATGCCAGCCACTGCCCCATGCCGTGCTTGCTCGCAGGCACGTTGGGCAGCTCTGCTGGCAGGAGGCACCAGGGAAAACAGCAGTGCAGCTGTTTTCCCATGTACTCCCTCCCGTAGTTACAACGGTAGAAAAAACTTCGTGCCGAGCAGCTGTTGCCAAGAATACCCAGCAGACTAAAAACCTCTACAGGCTCCTCAAGCTCTCCTGTTTGGCATTTTCCCTTGGTCAAGAGCTGATGCAGGTACAGGTCCAAATTATGGTCAAATGAGTGTCAAAGTGGATTCTCGGCATTTGCATTGCCGGTCCTCGAAACAGCCGCAGCACACACATTCCTTTGATGCCTGCAGTGGTGGCAGCTCTCTATAAAAGAAGTCTGATTACAGAGCTTGTGGAGCTGTCAGGCTTGCAGGCAGCTTAGAGGTCACACCGATACCAGGAATACATATGCAAGAGATGCGAATGAAGGAGGACAAATCACTGCTCTCGCCGTTTTAAGGTCTGAAGAAAGATGAGGGGCTTTCAGGAAATTCCCAGCCTGGTGTTGACCCTCTTTCCACGTCTCCCTGCTTTTCACTCACTGCTGGCTGGTAGGGAGAGGAACCTGGAAGAGCAGCTGAATATTTTCTGAGGCATATCTGTAGCAGATCTGTATTTAGAAGGATTAAACCAATCTATCTGTGTCCCTCTTATGCAGCACAAAGACATGAGGCAGGGCAGTGTGTCTGCTCATACATATTTCAAATATTTTTATCCTTTTTTTCCCCCCTTCCTTTGGATTGTTTCCACTTTTATTCTAAAATGGTTAGGGTAAATCTGGCTGCCCTAAAGCTAGCTCCAGTTCTATATAGTTTACTTCTGTTGATTTAAAAATGCGAATCATGAGAAAGATTTGCCAGTGTAGCATTTGCTGTGCAAAATTTACATGCAGCTGCTTTGAACTAAATTCCCAGCAGAAGTGAAAGGATTTTGAGGCTTCCAGATCTTAGCAGACTACTGGGTTTTTTTGGGTTGTGGTTGTTTTTTTGTTTTTTTTTTTCAGACAGAAATCTGTATGCTGTGTACTTCTCCAGAGATCCCTCCCAGCCAGCTAGGACTCTACTATCCTTTTCTTACCCCACTGAGACACGTTATCAGCTTTTGGGAGGGGATGCTTCTGGACCTAGAAAGTTAATTAGATTTGCCTGTGAATGTCTGCCACTGAAGTGACTGATTACTTTTTGGAGGGAAGGAAAGCTCTTGTCTCTAGAGGGCTAACAAAAACGTGCAAATCTGTGTAAATCTTGATGCTTATTTATCTTCTATGGGGTAACACTCTTCTTATGTGGGGAAAATTTTCCAGCAGTTCTGTTTCGATTTCTGGGGTTGGTAGACGTGGTCTTATAGATCAAGGACATGATCAGGAACATTTGAAGGCTGTTTGAAAATCAAATGCTGGTAATTCTCAGTGAAGTAGGCTTGCCCTGCCTGACTCCAGCCTGACCAGTTTCACAGAAGCTGAGAATCCGTTGACACTGATAGTTTTTTTGGGTAATGAAACCATGATCTAATCCAGGGCCAGAGCAGTAAACAAGTGGTTTGCTGTTTAGACATGTAAAGCAATTAAGGTAATGCACACCACTTACAGGTTTGGTGAAGATGCCTCCTGTGCTGACACAGGAACCTCCTCACTCCTCGGTGGCTTCAGCAAGCAGATGCTATTTTCCTTAGGAGCAGGATCAATTTGATGCCTCATAAATCTTACTAGATATTCTGTTCATTCCTCAGAGGAGTATCATGAGGGTTAATTATTTCCCTGCTCTGACTCAGACAGAGATTTTGTGCCAGAGGATTCTGGCAGTAAGTATAATCCTAGTGATACCCTCAGTGAGGAAACCATTGTTAATGGTGTTGATGAGGAAGCGCTAATGGAAGCTGAACCAGAGCCTGATACAGAAATTGAGAGACCTAAGGCAAACAAAGGAAAGATGTTGGAAACTTGTCTGTTTTCAGCCTCCCCAAGCAGATCTTATGAAAAATAACTCTTTGTCTTCTCCCCACCCCTCCCAATCTGAACGCAAACTGCAGAATGGGTCTCCTGAGGCTGAGCTGTGCCGAGGGAGGGAGGAGATGCGCTGCTGAAGTGATGGTGCTGAGCGCCACTGTTGTTCTCCTGGGGAAAATGTGCAGCAAGGAGCAGGTTTCAAATAAAGTGCCTCTTCAGCAAAGCCAGCCTGACAGATGGGGGCTGAGGCCCTCACTTTGCCTGGGCTCCAGCAAGGCATCGCTCCAGAGCCACTGTGAATTATAAATACATTGGCCATGTCACTCTATTTAGGACTGGTACTCTGGTGTTGGATGTTGCATGAATAAAACATATTTTCCATATTGTTTTTCTCTTATCAGTATTTTATAAACTTGTGATGAGAGAGAAGTGATACCTACCTGCTGTGCACCTGTGCTGTGAGGGGCAAAAGGCTCCTTGTGCCAGCACGCAGAGCAACTTAGCCCTTGAAAAGTTGTCCTTGTCCCAGAGAGATTATTTTCCTCTCCTAGTCTCCTGTGGTTTCCAAGGCCCAGTTTAAACACATACAATGACATAGGATAGATAACTATTTTCCATACATGGCATTGGTTGTTCTGCAGGAAGCATTCATTGCTTTAAGACGGCACTGAAAAGGATTCTGTTCTGCACTCCAAAAGAGAAGCAGGCAGGATTATCTTGGGTCACATCTTTCTTCTGTTAGTCAAATGGTGAAACCAGACATCTGAGTTGTTTCAGTCTGTGACCTTACCCTGTGTTTCCTGACAGATCTCACAGCTTTTCAGTTGTCCCTAGTTTATATGCAGGATTCTTCAGTCCCCCTGGCAATCTGCATTCTTTCTCGAGCTTTTTGCTGGTATCTTGGGCCTTTGGGAGATCACAGCCTCGCCTTGGTTTCTATGTGGCTGCATAGTTAACCACTCCAGCAATTCACTGCCTTAGTCTGGATTCCTCCACTAAACAGGCTTAAAGGTATTCATGACCTTCTCCACTGTTTCTTGATGCTATTCAACCTATACAGTATTCTTTCAATTCACATTCTTCCTGGATGCCTCCAGAAGCAGAACAGCAGGCTCCATCATTTCCTGACACTGTGGCCCTTTATAGCAACCAGCAGTTTACACATTTGTCATTCAGCTCACAATCTGCTTCACTGTTTCTGGCATCCTATGGTTGCTCTCTCATTCCCTAATATGCTATAGCCTTCTTCAGGCTCAGCAGCTGCTCCGAGAAGGTTGCTAAGGCTGGGGAGCTTTTTGCTGAAAATGTTTTTCAGATTCCCCCCCATGCTCTCTAGCAATGATTTTTACTTTCTTTTTTTCTTTTTTTTTTTTTTTTAAATTTCTTGACATAATATTGCTTTTCTTGGCATATTTCTGATTGCTTCTTCATTTGCCTTTATGAGTCCCGGATCTCCAGCAGCATGTGTTAATCTCCATAAAATCTGGACATTCTGTGACTTCATTATTTCAAACATCTTGTAGCTATACCCAGCAGTTGCAGCCCTTCTTGAAGCAACTACATTTTGTAACATTGCTTTGTGTTTGTTGACTTTTCTGTTGTGTCCCCAGCAGTTTTCAGCCTTCTCTGGTTTTCATTGTCGTCCTGAGACTTGCGTCTCCTAGCATCGTGAGGCTTTCTCAGACAGCTCTGTCATGATGATGTGTCCTCTGATTTTCTGTGTCACTCTGGGACCTCTCCTGACATACATATCTTATCCAACTTCCCTTATGTCCCACAGCACTACACAGGCTTTTGCTACATCCTCAGCAACTTCCATGGTACTCTGATGTCCCCTGACTGTTGTCTGGCTCTCTTTGATCTTTTCCAACTGAATTGCAGCACTCTATTAATATCCTTTTCTTTATCCTCTGTAATCTATACAGGCACCTCTGGCTAGCTAATGGTTATTTCCACATTATTTTTTTAAGTTTGACTTAAAACATTTTTGTTCATCTACAAACCTTCACAATCGTGCAACCAGAAAGGACTTCCTGGTAAAGCAGCAGTTTGAGCATTCACTTTGTTTCTCTGGCAACATTTATAAAAACAAAAATATGTAGCTATCTTAATGAGTTTTGAGAACAGGAGATTGCTATGGCATTTGCAGGAATGTGTTGGCTTTTGACTAGCTTTTAAATTTGTGTCAGGGTTTTGGAAGTGTTCTCTGGTTTGCTTTAGCAGGTGGGTTGGCCTAGGTGACCTTCAGAGGTCCCTTCTAACCCCTGCCCTGCTGGGATTCAGTTCAGCCTGCAGAAGAGAAGGCTCTGGGGAGACCTAATTGCCACCTTCCAGTACCTGAAGAGGGCCTGCAAGAAGGTTGGAAAGGGACAGCTTAGAATGGCCTGCAGTGATAGGAAGGTAATAGATTGGAATTAGAGAAGAGTAGATTTAGATTGGAAGTTAGGAAAAAAATCTCTACACTGTGAGTGGCGAGAGCTTGAACCAGGTTGCCCAGAGAGATGGGAGATGCCTCATCTCTGGAATCATTCCAGGTCAGGTTGTCCGGGGCTTTAAGCAGCCTGCTGTAGTTGCAGCTGTCCCTGCTGGAGTGTTGGACTACATGGTCTTGGAAGGTCTCTTCCAACCCAAACCAGTCTGTGAGTCTGTGACTCTGTGACTCTGTGTATGAGCAGTCTGATGCTCTTTGCCTAAGTAAATAAAAATAAGATAAGGCTCATACCATGGTGAGCTTGCTCCTGTGTGAAAGGATCTTGCAGAGAATAAGGCTGACAATGTTCTAAAAAAAAAATTGATCCATAGTAGCAGTACCTGTGCTTCTTTTTAATAAGGTGCATATCAATGCTCAATCCAATTTAATCTGTTAATATTTGTAAGGGACTTAAAATATCTGGGTGATGTGGACTGTGAATATTTAGACTATTCTTGCCTTAGAAAATTTTTACCCGTCACAACTAATAAGAAAATCCTGAGTTGGTGAAGCAGTTTTTACTTGCCTGCTACCTGGCAAGTTGTTTAATATTCAAAGTTTTCAAACTCTACAAACCTCCAGATGTTGAAGTTTATGAGGTTGTGAAGCTGACTCCATTCTAGTGTCATCTCTTTTGAAAGTATATGAACATGAAGAGAAGTTTCTTACTAGCTACTCCTGTCACAACGTCATCATAGTGTTCTTTGCTGGTGTGATGTAAGCCAACTCTATCCATTCTACATGAATATCATTATGAAGTGAATATTTCTTCTTCATAAAAATTCCAGCTCTCAAGCATGTTTGTATATGTAGGCTCCCTTATTGTAGCACTCTAGTGCTTTAATCACAGTAAGAATCCTAAAATAAGTTTGTTCCTGTGATTTGTCTTGTACAAACACAGTATCACAGAATGGTAAGGATTAGAAAGGACCTCTGGAGATCATCAGGTCCAAACACCCCTGCCAAGGGAAGTTCATCTAGAGAAACTTACTCAGGAACATGTCCAGCTTTTTAATATCTCCAGAGATGGACATTCCACCACATCTCTGGGCAGCCTGTTCCAGTGCTCTGTCACCCTTAAAGACGTTTCTCCTCATTTTTAGATGGAACTTCTTGTGTTCAAGTTTGTGCCCATTACTCCTTGTGCTACCACTAGGCATCACTGAAAAAAGCCTGGTCCAATCCTCCTGACACCCACCCTTTCAGTATTTCTAAGCATTGATGAAGTCCTGCTTTGGTCTTCTCTTTTCCAGGCTAAAAAGACCCAATACTCTGTCTTCCCTCATAAGAGAGATGTTCTGGTCCCATAATCATCATTGTAGACTTTTCTAATACCCTAGTGCAGTAGTTCCTGGTTTCCACTTACAAAGACTGCAAAAACCACTGTGTGACATAAACATACAGTACTACTTTCCAGTTTTATTTGGTTCCTTAGTCAACCATGCTTTTAGTTATACTCAACAGCAGACTGTGTTTAACTCTGCAAGGGCTACATGTTTATGTGCTTACTCTATTTCCTTTCCTGCTGAAGTTCTAAAGCAATCAGCAGCACTTTAAATATGGATTTATTATTGCTTATGTACTGCAGGGGAGGGAGGATAAAAATGCTACCCAGTACAGTGGGGTCAGTTTCTTTTTGCATGAAAGGAGTCTTTAGCAGAAGAGGAAGAAGCTGAACCTGGTGCCAACTATTTTTGTACTAGCCAAGTCTTGTCATCAAAACTGCAAGGAGGCTGTGCTAACTAACTCTGTAGAAGGGTATGGTTAGCTTAAACTTCCAGATATATGCTTCCATAGGCCCCACATGCTTCCCTTCCCCTCACTTTGCTTCCCTCCCCACAGCCCCTTCTGGGACAAGTGCAGAAGCCATCTCAGCCAAGCGGACATCATCAGGTGAAGTTTATAATGGTTGTGACTGCTCTGAACAACCTAACTCAGCAAGTGATCCAAGTTCAGTCATGGCTTTACTGAATATAGCTTAACATTTATTTTTTAAAAAACATTAAAACTGAGTTGAATCTGGCAGCTTTTAAAACCTGGAAGATCTGAAGAGGAGATGAAGCCAGCAAATAGTGAATATAACCTGTAGTACTCTTTCATCAGTTCCATGTTTCCTTTATTATTTTTCCTTCCTAGGAATTTGCTCTGCGTGCAGGATTCCCCTGTGGGTGCACAGTGAGGCTGACTGGGGCTGTTCAGCCTGAAGAAGAGGAGGCTCTGGGGAGACCTTAGAGCTGCATGTCAATATCTGAAAGGGACCTACAGGAAGGCTGGGGAGGACTGGTAGTGAGAGGACGAGGGGCAATGATTTTACACTGGAGCAGGGTGGATTTGAGTTGAACATAAGGAGGAAGTTCTTCACAACGAAGGTGGTGAAATACTGGATCGGGTTGCCCAGGCATGTAGTAGAGGTCCCCTCCCTGGAGACGTTTAAGGTCAAACTTGCTGTGGCCCTGAGCAGCAACCTGATCTAGTTGAAGACATCCCTGCTTACTGCAAGGGGTGTTGGACAAGATGACCTTCAAGGATCCAATACATTCTGTGATCCTGTGATTGATTCTGTGATTCTGTGACTACCTTCTTTCCAGATGCAGGCTATCATCGTGGAGGCTGGAGAATAACCGCAGCATAATTTGAACTCAAATTGAACTCCTGGGGTAAATTTGGTCCAAACTCTATTCCAGCCAGGGCCAATTAGATGAGGCTGCTCTCCGATAATCCTTCTCTGATGCCCCATGGCAAAAATAAAGCCTTTAGGTTTAGATTAAAAAGGCATTCTTTAAACTTCTTGTGAGCATAGACCTCTTCTGAATCTTTTATCTTCTCAAGATTTTCCTGAGTGCAGCAGTTCTGTCCAGCTAACTACTGCTAACTGATAGCAATACCTCAAATTCCTCCAAGGTGAGGGAGTGAGAATTGATTATAATTTACTCTTTTGAAGTGTGAAGATCCATTTCTTTGCCTTAGAAAAACTGCACTGCAGCCAGCAGTTAGATGAGCTTTCAGAAGTAATTGCAGCCAGTTCTCATGCCCATATCCTGCAGGAAATTAGCAGCATCTTGTAAGATTAATTGCTGTTCTTGGTCTTGTTTTCTCCTTCCCTTCCTCCCTCCCTTCCTCCCTCCCTTCCTCCCTCCCTCCCTTCCTTCCAACTGGATTCCTTCCTTCCTTCTTTCCTCCTTTCCTTCCTTTCCCTCCTTCCTTCCCTCCCTCTGTTAGTGTAGCAACATTAGCTGTAGCCATGTTCTTTCTCTCTCTAGCCTCTATTGATATTTGTCCCAATAAGTGAAAGATCTATTTCTGAGCATCTTGTGACACCTGGCTCAGGAGACATAAGCCACTGAACAGCATAGCTGAACAAATCTAGGCTAGATTCAGAACAGTAAATTAGAGGAATAAGTCTCCGTGTTCAAATAGCAACAGATTGATCTGGACCAAATTTTTGTCCTTCAGCTTCTCCTTTCTAAGACAACTGTCCCCTTAAAATAGTGGTGAAATGAAAAAAAGAAAGGAAACTGTGACAGTACTTTCAGTGCCCCTGTGGAAGATGTTGCTTCACCCCTCATCTATAATGTACAGCCTTTCCCAAGTACACGTCCCATTATATCTCAGTGTCTGCAGTGTTCTAAAGCAATTTGGAAAATAAAAGGAATAATAACTTCTCCAAATGCAGCTAGAGAAAAGTTTGAGAGAGCCCTGGATGTAATTACCTGAGCTGGAATCTAGCCAGGAGAATGCTGAGCTAAGGAGCAGTAAAGTCCTGACTCTGCATGAGGGATCCAGACAAATTCAAAAGAAACTGCAATAACAGAAGTGGGATTTGAGCATCTGGGAAGACGTTTGAGAAAGTGAATGAATAAACTGAGGCCGCTAGGCAGCCTGATAGGAAACAAAAGGAGCAAAATCAAGAAGGGAGGAGTATAATGGTTACATATGTGGCACTGAGCACTCGATGCTCCATCAATGCTACCTGGTGAAACTGTGTCTCGTACATGATGTAAGAGAACTAGTATCTCTGAGCTCATGTAACCCTCTACCCAAGCCCAACTACATGAACAGGGATGCAAATAAGACGAGTTATCTGTGTTGTGTGCTTAAACAGCGATGAATAAGAACTGAGTCAGACCTGATAAATGTGGTAAATCTTTAACCTAGCAGCATGTTAATTAACCACCATTAAAGAAAAGCTTGTGCAGGAAGAAGGATTTCTCTCTTTTGGGCTGGTCCCCAGCTAAGGAGACTTGGTCTCAGCCTGGAAAGATTTTACCCTTAATCCCAAATTTCTTAAGGGGTAGTTATTCAAACACTTGGCCATTGTTTCTTGCCAGCACTGGTATCAAACAAGCATTTCAGTTTTCCTTCATTCACACTCTTGTATGAAGTCTTCACAACTCCAGAATCAGAAAACCGATAATGGAAGGATGATAAGGAGTCTGCTATTGACTACCTTTCATGTTAAAGTCCTGTTCTGTTTTCCTTTGTATTTGCTGGAAGCTAAAAGCATACTCGGGCAGCTACCATTGATCCGACCACTGCACAAAGCTCTTTTGGTGCTTCTGAACTGTTCTCAGTCAGACACTCTAAATGGTTTATAAGTTTTGTCAAATACAAGTGGTTTAAAAAGGAATGCAAATGAAAAAACAGAGAACTGATGGAGGAGAGCAGGAAAGTTGGTCCCTAAGGCAATGTTGGGAGGAGGAAAAAAAAAAAAAAAGAAAAAACAAAGTAGAAAAAAAGAAATAGGAGGAGGTGGAGTGATGGGGGTGGCGGGGTGGGGGACAGGGAGGAGGGGAAGGGAGTGACTGTAGGGAAGGTAAAACATGAGGAAATAAGGCAATCCAAGTGGGACAGCATTCAGGATTTCAAACACAGCATTCTTCCCACTGGCAGGTTTTCTCCTACTATCCCCTAGCTCTTTCTTTTTTTTCATATTCTTTTTCCCCTGGCTAATTTTTTTTATACCAGGAGGCTTATTTGTCTTTCCTGCCTTATTTGTAGTGCATCTGGCTTTAGGCATCCTGATAAATCAGTTTGTCTGAAGACTGTGATCTAAAAAAAAATAAATGTTGGAATGGATTTTTCAGCTGATTTAAACTGATACACATCTGATGAAGTGAAGTTTAGCCATGTAAAATTCCACTGCTTGAGCAAATGCATAAACAATGGATATTATTCCTCTTCAGTGTGTCAGAAAAATAAACTGCTCCTTCCAAGGAGGCTATTTTGAATTTGAAACACGGATCTATAAATGTCTGTATTTTGCAGTTTCGAGAATCAAGCATGGAAATGTATTTTGTTAACACACACCACACTTCAGGAGATTGTCTTCTGCTGAGCACATTATTTTTGAGAAGTGGTAAACATTAATTTAATCTACCTGAATTTATTAGTTTAATTGTGTTTTATTTGTATCTATAGTATCGTTTGCCTGAAGAAGAGGGTGAGAGAGGAGACCTTACTGCTCTCTACAGGAACATGAAAGGAGGTTGGAGTGAGGCAGATGTTGGCCTCTTCTCCCAAGTCACTAATGACAAAACAAGAGGAAATAGCCTCAAGCTGTACCAGGGGAGGTTTAGGCTGGATATTAGGGAAAATTCCTTTACTGAGGGAGTGGTCAGGCTTTGAAACAGGCTGCTCAGGGAGGTGCTGGAGTCACCATCCCTGAAGGTGATAAAAAAACCAAGGAGATGTGGCACTGTTGGACATGGTGTAGTGGTGCTAGAGGTGTTGGGTAGAAAGTTGGACTTGATGATCTTAGAGCTCTTTTTCAACCTTGTTCTACGATTCTATGATACATTATTCTTACCATGCTTTAGCAGGGAAATGCAAACTGGGGTCAGAGTGCAAGCTCAGAGAATAGTCTGCAATAGTCAGCACCTTGTAGGACTCGGCTTCATTAGTGGGTTTTTTTGTTTTATTATTAAACACAGAATGAGAGCACCATAGAACTGATTCATCTTGGTCACTGTTCTTATATGACTGGCTTGGATTTGAAAAAACATGTTTTAGAGACAGCTTTGCTTCTGATCTTAGGGAAAGCACTGATGGGAATTAGTTAGGCACTGCTTACTACTAAAAAAAAAAAAAAGGCAGATAATTAGAATCCAAATTTTAATCATGCTGCCTTAGAAAGCAAAACAAAATCAGTAACAATCTGAAATCATGTCCCTTGCCATTTTTCACTTGAGTCAGGGAGTGCTCCATTCCCACTAAAGCCAAGATTGTTGCTCCGTGTTGAGACATGAGCTCTGGTAAGTTTTGCTGCAACGGCTAAAGAAGCCACTGCCCCGGGCTTGCCATCATGCTGCTTTGCTGCAGTTTATTGACACCCAAGAAATGTTGGCAGAGAAGAGTGAGTCACACCTCAGTTTCTTCCTGGAAAGCCTGGTTGTCTACTTATGTTCACTCTGACTGCGTTTTAAACTGGATTTGCACTGATTCCCCCCTGCAGGTGGAAACACAGGCTTCCTGCTGTGCGCTTGCCCATCCGATGGAAACCTCCATTAGAAGGATGGGACAGCTGAGGGTGGCAAATCTTCATACTACCACAGCAGTATTCATCTGTCAGTCGTGGGGGAGGCATTAGTTTGCCAGTGTATGACAACTGCCTGGCAACAGCAAATTAGACAAGAAAGAGAATAGGAACTTGAATGGCAAAATAAACCAAAACCCCTCACCTTGCATAGAAATAAGCAAAGGACAAAAATGCTTTAAAATCCAAACAAGAGTTGATATGGTGAGTAAAATGATGATTTGTTGGAGAGCTACAGCTCTACATCTTCATTTGCTAACAAATATTTTTCTCTCACTTCAAGCTAGCAGTCTGTGTTCTGCTGATATGTTTCGCTAGAAAGGAAAATAAAAACTCCAGAGACAAACACTGGATGACTGCAACAGGAAGTGGAAGAGTTTCAGCTGCATTCCCGTAGCTGTGATGGTCTTTGGATAGGTTTTCTTAGCCATGTCATAGAATCATTGAATGATTTGAGTTAGAAGGGGCCTTAAAGATCAACCAAGCTACATCCCCCCCCTGCCATGGGCAGGCACACCTTCCACTGGACTGGGTTGCTCAAGGCCAGATCCAGCTTGGTCTTGAACATTTCCAGGGAGCAGGCATCCATAACCGCCCTGGGCCAGCTAATGTGGCTTAGTATCTTCTGTGAAATGGCTCACTGATGTCAAACTAGGTCCTAGTGATGACTAATGCTGCTTTGCCACCAGCTGGGCAGTCAAGGTAGAAGGGATAGAATATGAGCAATGAATGAACACTGAGTTATAAAATTGTTTTCCTGATGCCAAGTGGGACAAATAATGGGGATAGGTAGAAAAGGGTTTGTGCTTTTACTGTTACATGTGCAAGGGTCAAGTGCCATCACACCAGTGATGCTGAGGCCTTTTGTTATCTCTGAAGGTTTGAAGGTAACAGTCAGAATAAAAGTGCAAGGATACTATGGCCTTTAGGGGATCTACCACCTACCGTTGGAGTAAAAAGCTGTCATCAGCTTTAAACATTTGGAGTTCACAGGCATGCCACTCCTAACTAAATGACGATAGTTCTTGTCCTTTAGTCCATCTAAATGTTAGATGTTTAGACATCTAATTTCTTGATTCATTATTCACCTTAACTCTGACTGGAAGCAAAATCTATTTGTCCAGCAAATTGTGTGTAGTTGTTCTGGGAACTGCTGAGCTTCTGCCTTTTCAGTTTGCTGGTGGAAATCAAATTACATAGCTTTAGCAACAGAACTATAATTAGGGCCAGTGGAAAACTGTGGGCAGGATAATATTGTGGATCCTGCAATTTTTGTCATGTTGCTCCATAATATACCAGAACCCTGTAGTTTTATTGCTCTGTGGTGCCTTTGCACTATCAGTGAAACATCCCCTCCTCCTTGATGTGAAACTGGCCCTTGTGTGAGCACATTGCCAAGGCTGGCCTCAGTTTGCAGTTATCTGCAGCTGTGCTCCTCCTGGAGTTGATGGCAAAGCTGCTCTGAACTTCCGTAGGAGCTGGGCAGGCCTAGGCAGGGAAAATAGGGATGGATAAGGAAGATGATAGAGTGGAGCTGAGAAGCAAAGCAGGCTATTGTGTTTCATTACAATCTCTCCAGTTATCACTGGATCTCACACTGATATCACCAGGAGGTTTGTTCATAGACTAAAATTATGTTGTAACTAAAATTCAGTAGGTGCTTATTCTCCTGTTCTCCATCACATGAAGAAAATCTCTTCTAGGCTACTGCTGCTTCTGCCTTCTTGCTCTTAAGTTCCACTTTTTCTCTTCATCCCCCACTTATCCTTCATCCCCCCCTGCACATCTTTCTTCTAGCCATTCCCAGGTCTTCCCTACTGGGGAGGTTCATTGTCTTCCCTTGCACCACTCCAACCCCCAAAATAATCAGCTATGGGCAAGCCGATGACTGACTGTGATGTGATGTTGCTGGCCCTTTCAGCCATGAGAATATACCTCTTGAGATCATTCTTTCAGGATGTCAGCAAACTCAGGCAAGTGTTACAAGACTGATATCATAGTTGGAAGGCTGCCCAGAACCAGTTTTTATCAAAAAAAAAAAAAAAAAAAAAAAGGTGGTGGTGGTGAGCATAAGAAAAACAAGTTTTAACTCTTGTGACTATAGGAGGTGGTCTGAAGATGTAGTATAGATTCAAGTAAATACAAAGATAATGCAAGATCCAGGTGTCTGCTTCATTCCTTGAAACAGAAGAGGGAAATAAAAATGTAGAACTAAAACACAACAACAACAACAACAAAAGAGCTACTTGTAGGAAATAAGCACAGAGAGAAGATAGAAAGGGGACCAGGGATGAAATCATAGCATGGTAGGAGTTGGAAAGAACCTCTGAAGATCATTGAGTCCAACCCCTCCTGACAAAGCAGGGTCACCTAGGGCAGGTCATTTATGTAGCTCTCATTTTTTATTGAAAAATTGTGAAATGACCTAACAAACAAGAAATACAATCTTAAAGGAGTGAAGGAAAACTAAAATTAAGAAGAGGAGGAAGAGTGGTGAGACAAGCTGTGGGTTGGCTGAATTCAGTTTGAGCACTGAAGCGAAAAATTCCAACTATGGAATTACAGTCCAGGTTCTTTAGATGGTGAAGTTGTTTGCCAAGAGGCTGGCTTCCCTCTATTTAGGGACATTTAGACTGGATATTAGGAAGAAATTATTTACAATGAGGATGGTGAGACACTGGAACAGGTTGCCCAGGGAGGTTGTGAATCAGCGTGGTCTAGTGGAAGGTATCCCTGTTCCCGGTTGGAACTAGATGACCTTTAAGGTCTCTTCTAACCCAAACCATTCTGTGATTCCATGCTTGCACAATACCCACCAACTTAAGGACTACCACCAGACAAATGTTTACTAATGCTAATAAATGTTTGAAGTAATTGTTCTGCACAAGATGACTTGGAAGAACTTCTGCATGAGGTGGCAGAAGTAAAGACTATGAAAATGGAAGTGGTGAGATCAGATGAGCAATGGTTGAGCTCCATTTCTTGTATTTCCTATTTTCTGAATGCATTAACATTACAAGTTCCCTCCAAATTAGTTTGGGGGTGTGTGTAGATATGTACACACATGCACACACACTCTCACACACATACAGATAAAATAATTTCTTAGCTTTTTAAAGAAATAAAGTTGATGTCCTTTTACATGTTATCACTTCAAGTTCTCTTTGCTTCATCTGAAGGGCTGGGATTCCAAACTCAGAGGTTGAAGCAGAGGTTCATAGACAGATCTTACTAAGTACATCCTCTGTGCAGGCTGCAAGGAGACAAGGCATTCACATCTCAGTAGGAAAAATAGAAACATACTGCAAGGCAAAAATGCTGGGTTCTATTCCAGATTCCAGGAGGAACACATTTAGGCACAGAGTCAGCTCTTAACACAACTCTGAAGTGTTCAGGTCCTAGTCCCTCTGGCTTTTCCTTCTTACAGTCCAAATTTCTCCCTTTCTCACCCTTAAGAATTTCCTTGTCTCCATTCCTGTTTCTGTCTCCTTTTAGCTGCATATTTAGTACTCACCATTGCTGTATTCTCACTGACATGAGATCCTTCTAGTTCTTGTCCTAAGCTCCCCTGCTTCCAAGTTCCATGGGCCCTGGTGCTCCTAAGTCTGCTCCTCCTTTTTTCCCACCACACAGATTTAATACAAACTTGTCCATTCTTGACTGAATGGGTGCAAAGCAGTTGTCAGAGGTTTGGCTAAATTGGGAGGCTTATGGTATAAACAGCAAAAGGTGCCTCCTTGATATCAGATCCCTTCCTCCTTCAAAGTAAGGATGGGCTAGGGAGGGTGGGCTAGGATTTCCACAGCAAAGAATGTGAGCATTTTTCAGGCAAAAACATATCCTTCTTTCTTCACTGGATTACTTTGGCTAGAATAAACTAATGGTGTTTAGGTGAGATGGACACTCAGCATGATAGCTTTCAGCTGCCATAGTAGTTGCTAATACTCCAGTTCAGCTAGAACAGAGTGACTCAAAAGGAGAGTGTAAAAACCTCAGCTACAGGAAGCCTTGTCTTTATTATCCATGATGTCACAACCTACTTTTCAAAAGAGCTATATCTGCTTTGATGATTGCAACCAAAGACCTCAGTTCACCTTAAACCTCTTTCCAGTCTCTCAGCCTTCCTAGGAGCAGAAAATTATTACCACACAGGCAGAAATGGAGTCACAGAGGCAGCAGAGGGTGGGTTTGGGGTACATCAGTGGGAATGGGAGGGAGGAATAGATCCCATGTTACCTTCAATTCCCATTGTACCTAAGTGTCAGAATTCGTCACCCCATGGTGTCAATTGATGTAATGACTGTAACTGTGTGATGGGTTAGAGTGGATCACTCTCCCAATAGCTTATTATAAACCTGCCCCAGAGAGAGACCAAATTCACTACAACTCAGAATTTGGAAGGTCAGAAAAATGAAATTGTGTTTTTACAGTTTAAACTAAATATAACAGTATATAGAGAGTAAACTATTACAGAATATAGTAACCTTAGAGAAGACTTTGGCCACAACAACCCTGAGTAGCACTATGGGCTGGGGACAGAGTGGCTGGAGAGCAGCCAGGCAGAGAGGGACTTGGGGGTGCTGGTAGATAGTAGCTGAACAGGAGCCAGCAGTGTGCCCAGGTGGGCAGGAGAGCCAATGGCATCCTGGCCTAGATCAGGAACAGTGTGGCCAGCAGGACAATGGAGGTTATTCTGCCCCTGTACTCAGCACTGGTCAGGCCGCACCTTGAGTGCTGTGTCCAGTTCTGGGCCACTCAGTTCAAGAGAGATGTTGAGGTACTGGAACGTGTCCAGAGAAGGGCACCAAGGCTGGTGAGTGGCCTGGAGCACAGCCCTGTGAGGAGAGGCTGAGGGAGCTGGGAGTGTGAAGCCTGGAGAAGAGGAGGCTCAGAGGGCAGACCTTGTTGTCTACATCTGCCTGGAGATTGTAGCCACGTGGGGTTGGTCTCTTCTCCCAGGCAACCAGCAAAAGAACGAGGGGACATAGTCTCAAGTTGTTCCAGGGGAGGTCTAGGCTGGATGTTAGGAGGAAGTTCTTGACAGAGAGAGGGATTGGCATTGGAGTGGGTTGCCCAGGGGGAGTTGGTGGAGTTGCTGTCCCTGGAGGTGTTCAAGAAAAGACTGGGTGGGGCACTTAGTGCCATGGTCTAGTTGATAGGATAGGGCTGGGTGATGGGTTGGACTGGATGAGCTTGGAGGTCTCTTCCAACCTAGTTGATTTTATGATTCTATGATTCTAAGATGGGGCTGGGGTCAAGCAGTGGCGAAGCAGCAAAAGCAGCAGCCAAAACACCGTTGCGGGGAGACAGCAGCAGGTGGAGCAGAAGCAGCAGAAGCAGCAAAAAGGGGAAGATATAAGCTGTGCTTCCAGGCATAAACCTTTTGATACTCCAATGAAATTATATTAACTTATTCATTGTTGCTATTTTATGGCCTGTCCCTGGAATGTTCACCTCTCCACTCAGACACTCCAGTATTCTTCCTCTTTGAAGTTTCTCTGTTCCTNTTTTCCTCTTTTAGGTTTTTCTTTTTTTTTTTTTTTTTTTTTTTTTTTTTTTTTTTTTTTTTTTTAATGTCTGAGCTAGAAATGTAGCTCAAACAGCCACAAACTAAAGCACAGCATGTGCATCACAGGTGTGCCAGGAAAGACACACCAGGGAGCTTTTCTTGTGCTGCAGACTGGACAGGTGCACACAGTTCTCTCCCCACAGACATCCTGAGGATGCTGTTTGCTGTTGTGTCAGTTCTACCAACGGTGAAGTCATACAGGACAGAACTCAACCTACCCAAAGATCCTTATGACTCGAAGGATCACGGCTTGAGAACCGCAGTTAAAAATTAACTCATGGCAGTTTTTTGCTGACTTGACTTCACTAGCTTATTTATCTTGAGGCACATGTGCATGGCTGTCACTGATTTAGATGTGGAACATAAAAGGTTTTTTTTCCCCGGGATCCTGACATCCCAAGGCTATGTCTGTGTACATAAAACTGACGCAAAAGAGAGCAGCTCTGCTTTCCAAGCGTGAAAAGGCTTTCCAGTGGACAGGCTGGAAAGTGTCCAGAGAAGGGCCATGAGAATGATCAGAGGACTGAAAGCTATGCCATATGTGGAAAGGCTGAGAAAACTGGGTTTGTTCAGCCTTGAGAAGAGAAGGCTTAAGGGAGACCTTATCACCATGTTCCAGTACATAAAGAGTGGCTACCAGGATGGAGGAGATTCTCTTTTTACAAGGAATCCCATGGAAAAGACAAGGGCTGCTGGGTCTAGGTTACTGCTGGGGAGATTCTGATTAGAATCCAGAAGCAAAATTTTCTCCATGAGAACAGTTAAACATTGGAATCATCTCCCAAGAGAAGCAGTGGATTCCCCTACACTGGACAGTTTGAAGACTCAGCTTGACAGGGTGCTGGGCCATCTCATTTCAACTACACTATCACTAGAAAGGTTGGACCAGATGAACCTTGGGGTCCCTTCCACCCTGGCATTCAGTGATTCTGTGAAATTGTTCTAATGTGAGACATACCTCAGCAACATCCCTTGCTCTTTGTTCCCAAACATGGTAAAGAGCAATACAGCTGTTTGTGGACTCTAATGTGACGTCATGTAAGAATGCTCTTTTTTTTTTAATGCGTATGTGTATATAGCAAACTTGGTGCAGGCATCCAAAGAATCCACCGTTATGAAATACTGAGCCACAGCAATGTATAAAAGGTACATGACACAGAGCATAGGAATCTCACTTTAAATCACACAGCACATGAAACCATTCTGGTCTGTGACTAGATTTTTTCCATGTTTATCCAAAGTAGCTTAGTAAGCATTTCATGCATGCCATTCACTAAGTCTGTGCACCATAATACAGAGTGTGATCACCCTAAGCAGTGTCTGCGCTGCTCATAAGCTTATTGGAAGGAAGACTCTCTGAAGTTGCTGCTGCTGTGGAGTATTGATTTAAATTAATTTTGGGGGACAGAAATAGCTCCCATTCTATTACAGTTATTCAGCTGTTATTTTGGTGGAATTCTACCTGTGTAGATTTCCTACAAAAAGAGGCAGTTGTGCACATGTTCTGTGAGCTAAATGAGACTTCAGAAGAGGTTGTCAAGAATGGCACAAGTCCCATCTATTATTCTTGATTCAAACCCCAACCCGTTTATCTTTTCTGCTTGCTAAAAAGGGCAATTTCAGGGTTTTTCTGGTGACTGGGAAAAAAAAAAAAAGAAAATTAATGCTAGATGCAGGCTTCCTTCTGTTCCATATGTCTTAAGTGTACAAAGCTTTTTTTAGAGAATAGCTTTCTTTCAGGGCAAACCAGTTCTTACTAAAAATAATTCTTATGAGATCAGATAAAATGAGAGGAATGCTGCTGGCAGATCCTGGTGCCTTATTTACAAAAAAAAAGAAAAAAAGAAAAAAAAGCTATATCAGCCTAATCCAGGCCTATAATTCAAGGAGAGAGATGAAGAACCTTCTCTGTTCCCCAGGGCTGTGGCTGATGGCCTGAGAGCTATTTTAGTGGTTGTGGTCAGAGGATGCAAAGAGCAGGCAGATGCGTCTACCAGTCTGCCCTAGCCTCTGGGGCTGGCTCACACAAATGGGCACAGCCACACTCTGAGGTTTTTGAAAAGGCACAGGGACAATCTGTATGCACATCTGGGGACCTGCAACCATAAAGCATAAGAAGGTTGTTTAGATTAGTAGGAGCTACCTAGACAGGATCATAGAATTATAGAATCACAGAAAGAGAATTACAGAATCCATCAGGTTGGAAGGGATCCTTGAAGGTCATCTTGTCCAACCCCCCTTACATTGAGCAGGGACATGTTCATCTAGATCAGGTTGCTCAGGGCCCCATCATGTTTGATCTTGAGTGTCTCCAGGGATGAGGCCTCCACTACTCCTCTGGGCAACCTGTTCCAGTATCACCCCACCCTCACTGTGAAGAACTTCATCCTTATGTCCAACCTAAATCTCCCCTGCTTCAGTTTAAAACGTTGCCCCTCACTCTATCACTGCAAGTCCTTCTAAACAGTCCCTCCCCAGCCTTCCTGTAGGTGTCCTTCAGATATTGAAATACAGCTATAAGGTCTCCCCAAAGCCTTCTCTTCTCCAGGCTAGACAACCTCAAGTCTCACAGCCTGTCTTTGTAGGAAAGGTGCTTCAGCCTTCTGCTTATCTTTGTAGCCTTCCTCTGGACACTCTCCAGAGGGTCCATGTCCTTCTTGTGTTGAGGACTCCAGAGCTGGAGTATCCCAGGTGAGTTCTCACCAGAGTAGAGGCAGAATCACCTTTCTTGATCTGCTGCCCAGGCTTCTTTGGATGCAGCCCAGGATGCCATTGGTCTTCTTGGCTGCAAGTAGACACTGCTGGCTCGTGTTCAGCTTCTCATCCACCAGTAACCCAAAGTCCTTTTCCACAGGAAAAATATCTCATCATCCTCCAGCCGGTACTGGTCTTGAGGACTGGCCTGACCCAGGTGCAGGACCTTGCACTTCACCTTATTGAGCCTCACGTGGATCTTCTGAGCCCAGTTCTCTAGCCTGACTAGGTCCCTCTGGATGGCATCTTGTCCCTCAGCCTTGTCAACTGCACCAGTCAAATATGCATCTGTGTTAAAAATTCAGGTCTGGCTGAAACAGATAAAAATACAACAAGGACAGAGCTGATTCTCCCTCTGGCAGGTCTTCAGGTTGCATTCAGTAGGAAAGTAAAATATGCATGGGTTTTAGTGCTAATGCTGTCCTGACTCTGAACACAGTTCCGTCTCCTCTTCCTTTACACCAGTGTCTACTCTCAAACCATTAGTGTTGAACAGTGTCAGACTCCTCCTAATTTCTGGTGTTATTATTTTCAGTCTTTTTAGCCTATTACTGAGTCAGACAGCAAGCCTCTGAGGCAGGGGCTTGCATCATCTATCTAAAGGAAAAAAGCTCAGCAATTATTGATGATTTGTTTGTGGGATGGGATTGCAGCAATTGCTACATTACTTAATAACAGATAAGGACCACAACTGTTAAGCAGACAGAAAGATTATGTTGCCAGGAAAACTGAAGGTGATTTTGCAGATTGCACATGTTGTCAGACATCTATATCAGAAGACAGATATGCTGCACGTGCATGTTCAAATCAAGCCAAAACATACTAGCTGCTTTTTAATTTTCAGTAGACCTGCAGGAAAGGACTTGGGGATACTGGTGGACAAGAAGCTGGACATGAGTGTGTTTGCAGCCCAGAAGGCAAGTCACATCATGGTGTGAAGGTTTGGGAGTTCCCCGCCCCCCCCCCCCTTTGTAAAATGACCCAGACTAGAACTCAGTTGGCTGGAAGTTAAAAGATAAAGCTCTATTTACAGCTCAGGACAATGTACCNACAGAGAGAGACTGACTTATCTATTGTTTTGGTTAGTATTCCCAAACAATTCTCCAGCAAGCGTATGAGTGAAGTAGACATCATGATGTTTTCCTTTCACAGCCTAGAGTGTCATTTTCTCTATTAAAATATTCTAATTAGCCTCAAACCAGCACACATGGGCTGCATCAGAAGCAGTGTAGGCAGCAGATTGGAGGAGTAGGCTCTGATACTCTGCTCTACTCTGGGAAGGCCTCACCTGGAGTACTGGGTTCTGCTGTGGGGGCCTCAAAACGAGAAGGACATGGACTTGCTGGAGCAGGTCCATAGCAGGACCATGAAGATGATCAGAGGGCTGGAGCACTTCTCCTGTGAGGACAGGCTGAGAGAGTTCATAGAATCATAGAATCATAGAATCATAGAATGGTAAGGTTGGAAGGGACCTCAAGGATCATCTAGTTCCAACCCCCTGCCATAGGCAGGGACACCTCTCACTAGTACAGCTCACTCAAGGCCTCAACAGTTGAGGCTGTTCTTCTTCTGTGGAGGACATATAGCTGCATTTCAATGTCTGAGGGGAACCTAGAGGAAGGCTGGGGAGGGCCTGTTTAGAAGGTCTTGTAGTATTNGCATCAGAAGCAGTGTAGGCAGCAGATTGGAGGAGTAGACTCTGATACTCTGTTCTACTCTGGATGAGAGGCACTGGTTTTAGACTGGAGCAGGGTAGATTTAAATTGGACATAAGGAGGAAGCTCTTCACAATGAGAGTGGTGAGATAGTGGAGCAGGTTGCCCAGGGAGGATGTGGTGGAGGTCTCATCCCTGGAGACATTCAAGGTTGAACTTGATGTGGCCCTGAGCAGCCTGATCTAGATGGAGATGTCCCTGCTCACTGCAAGAGGATTGGACAAAATGACCTGTGAGGGTCTCTTGCAACCTAATGCACTCTGTGATTCTTTGATAGCTGCTTCAGTATTGGCTCACACAAAGCATAGTGAACTGCTTGTCCACAGAGTTATCTGAACTGCATCAGTCTGGCTCACATATAACTGTGTGGTCTGGTTTTACATCTAGCTTCCTTGACTCTTCATTTAAGAGCAAAACTGAAAGGTCTGAGGGGCTGGGCCCTTTTTCTTCAAATAATGCATTTCCTCATAAAGAATTCATTGAGTTCCTGTGTTAAAAATCTGTCCCTCAATCAGGTTAATTTTATTTTCTAGACCTAGAGGAAGAATCCCAGGATCCAGTTGTTCATTTATAATTCAGCACTAAGCTAAAGAAACGAGATCAGAAAATGCAGAGTTGTAAATCATGCTAGCAGCCATGAAACTACATAAAACCAAACAGCCATTTTAGGTATTTGCTTGCTTTCCACGGTGAAGCCTGTAAATGAATCCTTAGAGGAATCATTCATGAGTTTTGTGTTTTGTACATGAAATTCCAAGTGCGAGAGATTAATTTTGCAACATCCATGGTCTGCGTTCTGTAAAATATAGTTTAAGCTACTTTTTGAGACAAAGGCTTCTTGCTTTCCAAGTGTAACAGTGTTGTTATCCTTCTAATAAAATGAAAACCCTTTCTCTCTGGAGAATAAAATAAATAGATTTTAGTGGGATTATTTCAGCCAGGAAGAATAAAGGTGGCAAATGCAATTCCTGGTGTATTGTGTTTGGAAGGATTCCTGTATAGGCTCTATCTAAATCTACAAAGACAGGCTGAGGAATTTGGGGCTTTTTAACGTAGAGAAGATGGAGATGTGACCTCATAAATGCTTAGAAATACCAAAGGGTGGATGTCAGGAGGATGAGATCAGTCTTTTTTTCAGTGATGCCCAGTGACAGGACAAAGGGTAACAGGCAGAAGCTTGAACATAGGAAGTTCCATCTAAACATGAGGAGGAACTTCGTTACTTTGAGGGTGGTAGGGCAGTGGAACAGGCTGCCCACAGAACTGGTGGAGTTTACATCTCTGAAATGAGTCAAAGCCTGCTTGCATACTATCCTGTGCAACCTTCTCTAGGTGACCCCACTCTGGTGGGGTGCTGGACTAGATGGCCTCCAGAGGTCTCTTCCAACCCCTCCCTTTCTGTGATTCTGTAATTCTGTGATCCAACCTTCTCCTGTTACATAAATCTCTGAAAGAAACAAACTGTTGTCAGTTACAAACTATAACACAGGAGGTTTTCCTTGACCTTAAGGAAAGGTTCTTTACTCTGAGGGCAATGGAGCATTGAAGGAGGATTCTCGGAGACATTGCAGAGTCTCCTTCTCTGGAGACTTTCAAAAGCTGCCTGGATGTGTTTCTGTGGTATCTGATCTAAGTGAACCTCTGTTAGTGGAGGGATTGGACTCAACCATCTCTGGAGGTCCCTTCCAACCCCTGGCATTCTGTGATTCCATGATTAGAGGTGAAGCTCTAGCAGAAGCTCTACCCAGTAAATGTGTAATTATAACCTGCCTTTTGGTAACACTTTTTGGATGAAATTACTGCCCTCTTGCTTCCCAAAATTTGCTTGTGGATAGATGATATTTTTCTCAGTGAGAACTAATGCAGGTGTCCAATCAAACCAAAGGCTGTGCATTCAGTATTTCTTTGTAAGTCAATTAGAACAGTGCAGATGCCTCTCCTATTTGATGATTTGCTTCCAAAGAAAGATTAGAGAATTAATTAAAGTACACAATCTAATTGAGCTGAAGCCAAGATTGTGTTTCTAGGAAACAACTTAGGAGTACAGATGAATCTAAAGTTGTTCTTTTATTATCTAAGTATAGAGCATATCGTTTCAAGCTGCTCCACGAAAGTTTGAGTCTAAGGTTAGTTTTCAGACTGTGAATCTAATTTAGTTTCAGAATGAAGAGTACAGCTTAAGATTCCCAACACTCAGAGACCTGAGTGGGGGCGTGTAAGGGGGGGAAACATGTGATTGTGGTTTCAGATAAATTTAGGTTTATTTCTGTTTATGAGCTCAGTTGTCTATTTCTAAAAGTGTTTCCATTTTGGCAGACTTCTAAATGAAAGGCTTCTTTTGAGACATTTCCTGTTGAGTAGCCGATGCTGCTGCTGCTGAGAGGTAAAGGAAGGCATATACAGTGTGGAAGAGAACGTATGGTAGTGTCATGATAATGACAGGCATGAAAGTAAAAACTGCCAAGATCTTTCTTTCCGTCACAGAGGAGCTTAACAGGCAGCACAAATCATGAACAGAACATTAGCAGATCTATACCTCCAACCTTTTGGGTGAGCTCTACTAGTCATTCACAGCAGTGACAGAGTGAAAGAGAATGGATTGAAGCTGAAGGAGGGCAGATTTAGACTGAATATTAGAAAAAAATTCTTTCCAATGAGGGTGGTGAGACATTGGAACAGGTTGCCCAGGGAGGTCATGATGCCCCCTCCCTGGAAGTGTTCAGGGCCAGGTTAGATGAGGTCTTGAGCAACCTGGTTTAGTGGAAGGTGTCCCTAGCCATGGCAGTGGGTGTGGAAATAGGTGATCTTGAAGGTCTCTTCCAACCCAAACCATTCTAGGACTTTCACAGCTGTAATAATAAATTTAACATTAAGTGAAGAATTTCTTTACCTAATAACAGGAGAAAAGACAATGAAGATTTAATACTGGACACTTAAGATGAATCTTTTTTAAATTGCTTTGCTCTTACATTTAAGCCCTTTGAATACACTTAGACAAGTGCATTCACTTAGACAAGAATGCAGTAGCTGGATAGAATTCATTAAAGGAGTGAGGTCAGCATCTCAGGAGAGTACATCTGCAGAACTTGATAGGTAAAAAAATAGGCTACAGAAAATTCTTAGCTTTTGAGGAAGACATGTTGTAAAGAATTTAGCAATTGTACCTATAAGATACAGGAACATAAACACATTTGTGGCTGTTTGAGAGCCCTAACAGAAAGAGAAGTGAGATGTGCAAAAGGTCAAAGTCAAAGAATTTGAGGAAGAAATACTTGTGAAGCTGAGCTGTCTCAGGAATTACACCTAACTTCACAAAATTCTTGGAGAAGGAACAAAAACTGCAAGGCAGTCTCCTGTGTGCTTACTTAGTGTAATTAATTAATGCATTTCGAACCACTTTTTCAGTGCAAAGGGATCTTAATTACAGCATAAAATTCAGGTGTAATTGATGTAAAAGATCTTAATGTAAATGAAAATACGAGCCACTATGTTTAAAACCCAAGGGAAGAGGAAATGTCCTGTTGTAAGGTCACAGCTTATGTTGGTTAGAATCTCATTTGATTTGCAGGTGCTAAAGTTCCTCCTCACACAGAAAGGGACATTCTCAGATACTTGGGGTGGCACATAAACTGGCATTACACTGTTGTAAGTGAGAGTGCAATGCAGAGATAAGGAGGATAATTTGCTCCTTTCTATAAGTGAAAAGATCTAATTGAAAATTCACCTGAAAATAGTACACTTGAAAAGGTTGGAAGGTGAGTTCATTGAGCTGTGCTCAAGAAGAGCTTCTGTGTCCAAGACCTTCCTGAGTTCTAAACTAGGCTGATCTGCCTGAAAAAATCAACTGCTTTGAGTTTTCCTCAGTGATCCACATGTAAGCAGAGGCAAGAAGACCTCTTTCTTAGGTAACATATGAGTGTAACCAATATTTGTTTTCTGGGGTGAAATTTGCCTGTGTAGGCAAAGCAATGCTCATAGTTTCATTTCATTCAGGTTTAAAGGCCTCACTTCTACTGATTTACCTTGACCTAACTAATATGGTCTGATTGGTGCATAAAACCCTTCAGGATTCCCCTGGCTAGTTCATCTCCTGTGCCTTAGGTAGCTCCTCAGCTTTCCTAAGCAGAGCCTGCAGCAGCTTCCAGCCTACTCTGAGTTACACAAGCACAGCCAACCCGCATGGATCATGATGAAGGAGGGATCCCTGCACTTTGATGAGATGGGGCCACATTTCCCTTTCCAGCTGTCCTCCAAACACATCAGCTATTCCAGATTGTAGAGAAGCACGTGAAGTGAACAATCATTTTTGTCAAATGAACATTGTACTGTGTCTTTTGTAAAGCTTCTTTTGAGCTCCCATGATGAGGTTAAGAGAAGGAAGGGTGATGCGTAGCAGCTCTATCAGAATAGATAGCTGGCCTTCTTTGGTTTGAAGACCAAAATTAAAATGATTAATGCAAAGCCCACTGCTACAAAGGCAGACTGGCTTTGGTATTATATTTCCTCTGGGATCAGGCTTAGAATACTGGTCTATGAAACACTATTATGTGATATTTCTTTAAAAAAAAAAAAAAAAAAAAAAAAAAAAAAAAAAAAAAAAAAAAGCAAAACCCAAAATGCATTATAACCTCTCCACGATTTTTGCTAAAATAACATTTCTTTTCCTGCTCTCGTTCTTAGCCCTTGCTTCAAAGGAGCACACAAGGATTTCCCTTGCTGCTGGGTTTTAGAAACAAGCTGGCAAATTTTGCACTGCTTCTCATTCACCTCTGCATTTTCCACCCTATCAGTCACCTCTTGTGGAGAGACACAGGCTTCTCATATTTCTAGCATTTTTATTTTGTCTGAGCATGTTCTCTCACCATCACATCAGTTCTTATTACTGAAGATTTTACAAGTGCACCAACCCCATCAGATGCTAATGATTGTAGTTGCTTCTGGCTTAGGGTGGTTCTAAACCATGAATAGGTAAGAGATAGAAGTTGGTGGTTTTGTTTTGCTTTATTTTATTTTATTTTGGTTTGATTTGGTTTATTTTGTTTTATTTCATTTTACTTTTATTTCATTTACTTTTATTTTGCTTTATTTTCCTTTTCGTTTTCTTTTCTTTTCTCTTTTCTTTTCTCTTTTCTTTTCTCTTTTCTTTTCTCTTTTCTTTTCTCTTTTCTCTTTTCTTTTCTCTTTTCTTTTCTCTTTTCTCTTTTCTCTTTTTTTTTTTCTTTTTCTTTTCTTTTCTTTTCTTTTCTTTTCTTTTCTTTTCTTTTCTTTTCTTTTCTTTTCTTTTCTTTTCTTTTCTTTTCTTTTCTTTTCTTTTCTTTTCTTTTCTTTTCTATTTATTTTATTTCTTTGCAAATATGCCAATATCCTAGTTGTACAGTTGTTTTAATAATAATAATTTCCAACATTACAAAGCTGGCACTTCCCCTCCACCCACTGGTGTAGTCACAACAGAATGAATGGTTCATTGTTGTAAGAGTGATTTTGCTGCACAAGGCAACCTCTATTCACAATTAGAAGGTTAGAAATGTTCAGCCAGTCATGACAATTATATAAAAAGATTGTCTGAGCATCCCCTTAGGGCTGTAAATCAGTCTGTCTTCACACAGTTGGTGCTACCTGGCTTTTATTATAAAACCACAAAATCTTTTAGCATGACAACAACCCTACTGGAAATTGTGTTGTGAAATGTGACTTCTGTTTCCATGTTCAGCAGAAAAAGTGCAGTTGGCTACACCTTGAAATAAAGACATTAGTTTTGTGCACCCAGGACTAGAAACATTGGATTGAGCTTAGAACAAAGCCACAAAATGGTAGTGGAGGCATTTGAGAAACTTGAGCTATTGGAACATTGAAGAAAACCTTATTTAGTGACAGAACAGTTGATGTTTTAGGGATAGCTGGTGCCTGGAAAAGGCCATGATAAAATTTACAACTATTAAGAAGAAAAAATGTAGGAAAGGCAGAAGTTATCTAAGCATAATAAGCCTAAGAGAAACAATGAAAGTTTTACAAAGAAACTTCCTGACAGGGAAATATATTCCAGACAGTATTAGGTGCTTTTTAAAAACAAAACTCTGGAAACAGCCTAGTGAGGGACTTTTTTTTTTTTTTTTTTTGTGTCTTTTCCTACCTGTATTTATTTGTGTTCTCCAGAAGAGCAATGCTTTCTTATTAGCCAGTTAGAAACCCCAGTGTTCAGCAAGCAGTTGAAAAAGGCCATCTTTGTCTAAAAAAACACTTTACTTTATGAATGTGGGCTCCCCAGCAGTACATTTTGATGACTGGTATGCTTAGAAAGCAGTCAGTTGACCATAGTACTGAAATTCCTGATGGCACCGTGCCAGTCAGTGGCAAACCATCAGTATGAGTTGTTGAGAAAAAAAAGCAACCCTGTGAAGTGGGAAATAGAGTATGAGACAGTTGTCTTCTGTCTGAGGCTGGAAGGAGCAGGAGAAAAAGGCATCACTGTTTATGTGGTTCTATTTGTAAAACATAGGAGCTGCACTAACAGAGGAAGTGGAGAATAAATACTCAGCAGAGAGAGATTATTGTTGAGATGCAGATACCTAGTCCTAGAACCATGACTTAGGGCCAATTGGAAAGAATTCCTTCTCATGGATTTTATAGAGTATATCTTAATTTTGAAATGGTTGCTAACTAGTTATAGTAATAATAATGGCATGTGTTAGGGTTGTAATTTCTTAAGAGCTCATTTCTTCACTTTTTTTTTAATAGAAACATTAATTCATTTGGCAAACATTTTTGCGATGTTCTTTCTAAAATACTGAAGAAGAATATTTTTACAACTGCTGCTTTGTATATTTTGGGTCTCATGCATGATTTATCACTTACTAAATTTGAAATACAAATTATGGAGTTGGCTGTAGCTACTGCCAGAAAACAAAATCTGCAGTGCTGGAAAAGGACTAAAGAGGTTATCGTCATCTTACTAAGCTTCTACCTTTACTGGACCGGTATTTGTCTTGTAAGTTGCTCCCAGCTTTGTAGTCCACAGGTGCTTACTCACAATAGCAAAAGTGTTGTCATTCATCTATAATTGGGACATTATTTTTACTGTAAGTTATTCCAACTTTGCAGTCAGTGGAAACTAACCAGCTATAGTAAAAGGGTTGTCATTCATCTATAACTGGGACGGCACTTTCATCATGAGTTATTCCAACTTTGCAGTGAATGGAAACTAACCAGCAATAGTAAGCCTGTTGTCAGTCATCTAAAATAGAAGGGAGGAAAAAGGAGAAAGATGAAGAGGTAGAAGTTTTTTTTAAAAGACACATTGCAAGGTTCATTTGGCAAAAACCATTGCTCGCTTCACGTGCTTCTCCACAATCTGGCATAGGTGGTGTGTTTGGAGGATGGCTGAAAGATGAGGAGAAAGACTGAACATACTTGCAATGGAGTCCCCATTAAATATTCTCAGAGTTTCGTGACGTGTTTTGCAACTCTTTGGAGGTTTTCTTTTTCTGCTAAAGAGAAGTTTCAAATGTGAGGTAGCTTTAAGTTGGGGAGATTTGCTACAGGCTTCCAGCTGAAAGGCTGTGCCACCTCCTTTGGCACCTGTCTACCTAAAGCTGGACAGAAGGCAGGGATATGGTGGATACGGTGCGTTGAACGTGTTGTGGTAAACTTATGAGTTGTCGTAGAATCACAGGTTGGAAGGGACCCCAAGGTTCACCTGGTCCAACCTTTCCAGGTGATAGTGTAGTTGAAACGAGATAGCCCAGCAGCCTGTCAGTTTGAGTCTTCATACCGACCAATGCAGGGGAATCCACTTCCCTTGGGAGGTGATTGCGATCTCCAACTGCTCTCATTGTGAAAAAATTTCTTCAGGACTCCAGTCAGAATCTCCCCAGGAGTAACTGTACTCATTACCCCTTGTCTTTTCCATGGGACTCCTTGTACAAAGGGAGTCCTTATTGCTGTGGTAGCCACCCTTTAGGCACTGGTACATGATAAGGTCTCCCCTAAGCCTGCTCTTCTCAGGGCTGAACAAATCAAATTCCCTCAGCCTTTCCTCACATGCTAGGTCCTTCAGTCCTCTGATCATTCTTGTGGCTGCCTTTCTCTGGACACAAGTCAAATTTCTGATGGTGTTTGGGCCAGGAAGCAAGATGAGCAACTCCTTGCAGAACTCACTATAGCTCCAGCTAGATTGTACCAGATAACTAATACCAGCTAAGGGAGCTGAGTATTTTAAAGCTAGTTCAAATATGAGAGACTGCAGCATAAACGTCCCCTTAAGTACTAGGTCTTTTAGGCGAGAAGCCTGCCCTCTTTTTATGCTACAAGTGCACTGTAGGCACTTAACAATTATTAATAATAACTCATTAATAATGGCCCAAATCCTTGGCTGTGGTCTAGGAACTTAAAATATAACTCATGTGGAGCTGTAAAAAAAAGATGGCTCAAAACAATCTTAACCAGATTGTGGGCCAGCTTTTTGCCTGGACTTTCCTCCAGCATAAGACAAAGCAGCAGAGTACAGTTTGTTCTAAGACATTAGCAAGGGAGAGCAAAGAACATAATGAATAAATTTTATTTGTAATGCATAAGAAGAAGGCAGAGCGGTGGCAAGTAAGACCATTACGGGAGAAGAGTATAAAATTAGATGGAAAGTAAGAGATGAAATTGGTCTGTCGGAGTGGTCCTAAATCAACATGTCATCTCAGAAACCACAGAAGTCAACAACTGAGTGGAGGTGAATGAAAGACAAGGGTCAAGACAACAATCATCATTTATCTGAGTGCCAGAAAAACATTTTTACACTTGGTACACAATGCGTCGACTTACACTTGATAGACAGTACTTAAGACAAAAAGAGACTTCAGCCCTCACTGAATAGCCTGCAGCACAATATAAATTCTTTTCATGATAAATCCAGGGGGGGAAACCACCCCCTTTTTATTCAAGGAATTTTCACTTAAATATTCGAGTCTACTGGGAACAGACCGAGACACATACCATACTCCAGACTCATGTCTACAGAGGCTTGTGGTTAGATTTGCTGATGGTGTTTGACAGTACAGGGAGCACTAATAGGAACCTCGGTGAAAGACACAGTGGAAAGCTTCAGCTATTGTTTTCATTCCTCTTTGGAAGTGCTTGATGGAAGATCTGTGGATTGTTTACTTGTATAACAAGGAGCAGGGCATGCTGGCAAAAAGACCAAGCTTTGCATTGGGGAGTCAAAGGACTATGTCTGATAGCAAAAGATTTCCTTCCTCTTCTGGTAAAGTTGTTTTGCCATTTTTACAACAAAGCAAAAATATGATTCCATTGAGAAGAGACCTTGCTGGCTATTGTTGTTGTTATCTGCTGAGTCATGCCAATGATTGTTTATTTTAGCATTCTTGAACAATTTTAGAGATAGTTTACTCTCCCTTCCCCAGAAGACAGTTGAGAAATACTGCATAATTTCACAAATAAAATAGAGCTAAAGAGTTTTTTGGTTGAAAGCATTTCCTTTAATGGCCTGCTATGCAACACTTCGGCAGTTGGCTGACTCGTGGTAACCTGAAATTGAAAATTATTTGAGGGTGAGGGAAAGAAAGAAGAGGGCAGGAGGAATTATACTAGCCAGTGTATTTTAACTATCTGCACAGAGGTCTGATCCTCATCTTGTTCACCTAGCCATGACTTCACAGAATGGTTCAGGCATCAGGTCTGTGTCTGTTTCAGAGCAAAAGATATATTTGCAAATTTGATTAACGTAATGAGTGATGAGAACAATACATTAAATGACTTAATTCACTTCTGTTTCGATAATCATGAATGCTAACAGGAGCACACTGTCAGAGCCATTTTCTTTCAGTCCACCGTTTTCACTATCACCAGAAAGCAATCTCATGCTTTGTTCTTGCAGTTCTCTCACCTCTGTTACATCGTAAATTGCATTTTCTTCCTATACCAGTTCTATGGAAAAAGATCCAGATAACTGAAAAAAAACCCCCAAAAAACAAACCACCTTTCCCTACATTCTTGAAAACCAAACTCTAGACACATTAAGCAGTAAGAATAATGACCTTCAAAAGCCCAAAACCACCAGAGAAGCTCACTTCCTGCCACTCTAGAAACCTCTCTGAGTGTTTGTCCTGCATTATGCTATTTACAGGCTATCAAAGATGGCTAAAGTGATCTTGCATAAGTGCTGGTGTCCTAGGACACTAGATGTAGTCAGATATTTACAGATTGAGGGACTGCATGAGGCTGGAAAGGACCCTTAAAGCATATCTTGTCTTGCAGTGAGCAGGGACATCTCCAACTAGATCAGGCTGCTCATCAAGTCTGATCTTAAATGTCTCCAAGGATGAGGCCTTAATCACATCCCTTGGTAACCTGTTCCAGTAGCTCACCATCCTCATTATGAAGAACTTCCTCCTTATGTCCAACCTAAATCTACCCTGCTCCAGATTAAAACCATTGCTGCTCATCCTGTCAATACAGATCCTTCTAAATAGTCATCTTCCAGCCTTCCTGTAGGTCCCCTTCAGATATTGAAATGTAGCTGTAAAGTCTCCCTGGAGCCTTCTCTTCTCCAGGGTGAACAGCCCCAACTGTTGTAGCTTGTCCCCATAGAAGAGGTGCTCCAGCCCTCTGATTGTATGAAGATCTGAGCTACTTTTTCCTCTTAAACACCAACAGACCTTCCAAAGGAACAAAGACTGCAAAGTGAGAGACTGTTTCAGAGAGAATGGGAGGGAAACTCACTGTGAGAGGATTACTTTGCTTTATGAAACTTTTGGATTCCCTGATAGTCTCCAGACCATTAGTCATGCATCCTCCTCATGATCCTCTGTTAAGGGTGATCCATGATGATGAGATGTGACAAACTCAGCTGGGTTTGCTCAGGAGTAGCCTGCCAAGCCTTTTGCATCTGGCTGATACTAAACAGAAACACATTCTCTTCTGGTTTATGCCTGGGTGAGCCATTTCTCTAGCATTCAAAAAGCTTCATTAGTTGGGTTGTTTGGAGAGGAGGCACACCATACTGCTTAACCTGAGCTGGCTTAGCTTTTGGAAACTTCTGAATTCCAGTTCTTGGTGGCAGCTGAGCAGCAAAAATACAAGAGGAAGGGGTACAAAGTAGCTTTTAGGGTATTCTGAGTTGCTTTGATCCAGAGGGAGGAGGACATGGGCACAGTCCTCAGAGGACACAGATTAAGAGAGCCATTAGAAGAGCTGTTGACAATCAGAGGGGGAGTGTGTCTCCTACAAGGCAAGGCAAAAGAATTGGGGTTCAGCCTAGAGAAGAGAAGGAAGGCTCCAGGGAGACCTTAGAGCTATATTTGGTATCTGAAGGGGACCCACAGGAAGGCTGGAGAAGGACCATTTAAAAGAGTCTGTAGTGATAGCACAAGGGGCAATGGTTTTGATCTGGCAGAGGAGAGATTTAAACTGGATGTTAGGAGGAAGTCCTTTACAGTGAGGGCGGCGAGACACTGGCACAGGTTGCCCAGGGAGGTTGTGGCTGCTCCCTCCCTGGAGATGTTCAAGGCCAGGTTGGACAAGGCCGTGAGTGACCTGTATTAGTGGGAGGTGTCCCTGCCTATGGCAGGGGGTTGGAACTAGATGATCTTTGGGGTCCCTTCCAACCTTACCATTCTATGATTCTATGACAATGAGAGTGGTAAAATAGTGGAAAAAGTTACCCAGGGATGTGGTTGAGGCCCCACCCCTGGAGACATTCAAAATCAGACTCGATGTGGCCCTGGGCTAATTGATCTAGTTGGAGGTGTCTCTGCTGACCGTAAGAGGGTTGGTGAAGATGAGCTTTGAGGGCACCTTCTAACCTGATGCAGTCTGTGAATCTGTGAATTACGTGGCTCTGCCTCATACATTTTCAGGGGTTTCAGGTTATTTGTGTGACACCAGCAGCTATGAAGGCTTTCTGACACATTGTTTTTGTCATTGCCAGAAGAAGGGAGAGCAGTGGGAGGTGCTGCAGAGGGCATTGACACCCATGCTGTGCTGCTGGAGGAGGATCCCATCAGCACAAAGATAACAGCAGAATCACAGAGAGTGCCTTGGACACATGGAATGGTTACAGTTTGAGAGCACGTGGGCCTGCTACCAGAGATTACAGATTTCTCAATGCATAATTCAGTATCATAAACACGTACACAACACTAACTCATTCTTCTGCTAGACTACTTTAATTTCTTGACAGTAACATCGCTAAATTGACCTGGAAAGGAAAAGGCACTCAACATTTATAATTGATTTCTGCCCTATATCATTTTGGCTGCCTTCCTTCTCACGGAACTGCTAATATGAGTTACTGCAGACTTAGTATTTTGTTACAGATTAATTCAATAGGATTTTTGACTAAGCTAGCGTCCAGAATGACTTTGCACTTGGTGACATCTGTGATGCCAGCATGCAAAATGATTCCTCTGGCATTTTTACAAATTTGATTGTACCATGGAGTATGTCTTGAGAAACCCTGCTATGACCATATCTGATCTGGCTAAGAACACCAAGTAATATAACACAAGGAATGATCACAGCTATTTTGCAGGAGTAACAACTTCTGGCCATTCTCATGCCCTCTCAGGCAGACTTGGAGCCCAGGCTTACTTTTTATGGTTTTTATATACCTTTCACAGTCAAGCTTCTTTTAGATTTGAGTAATACAATCAAGCTGTCATATCAGAACACATCACGATCCTGATTTTTTCTGGTATGCAACAACTGGGATCTTAGAACAAAATCCTTCTTCTTCTGGCTGTCTCTGCCACTCCTCCTATTGATGTATCTGCCATGAGTATCACTGTAGATACCTCTGCTAGATACAGATCCTAGTCCTATCAGCAGTAAGCTATCCATGGGATGGCAATGTGCCCTTATGGGCAATGAGGCCAATGATATCTCAGGATGCATCAAGAAAAGTGTGTCCAGCAGGTCTACAGAGATTCTTCTCCCCTCTGCTCTGCCCTGATGAGACCACATCCAGAATACTGCATCCAGTTTTGGGGCCACCAATTCAAGAGAGACAGGACTTTACTGGAGGGACCCCAACAGAGTGCTATGAGGATGATTAAGGGACTTAAACATCTCTCTTATGAAGAAAGACTGAGAGAACTGAGTCTGATTAGTCTTGAGAAGGTGGAGAAGGAGATCTTATTAATGTCCATCAATATCTGAGGGGAGGGTGACAAGATGAAGGTGCCAGTCTCTTTTTGCTGGTGCTCAGTAACAGGACAAAGGACAACAGGTATAAGCTGGAATGCAGCTCAACATGAGGAGAAATTTCTTTACTGTGAGGGTGCTGGAGCCCTGGAGCAGGCTACCCAGAGAAGCAGTGGAGCCTCCTTCTCTGGAGACTTTCAGAACCTGCCTGGATGTGTTCTTCTGTGGCCTGCCCTAATTGATCCTGCTTTGGCTGCAGGATTGGACGAGATGATCTCTAGAGGTCCCTTCCAAACCTTAATATCCTATGATTCTATGATTTTGCTGCCTTCAAGATGCTTTTCACTGTCAGAACAGTTTTCTTTTCAAACCTTTTATTTGGAAGATGTTCTGGTGACAGGAAGCCTAGATCTTAGAAAGTTCCTGGCTAGAGCTCCACTGTCAGTTGTTAAGAGTCCCCATTATTGGTGGAAGCAATTAAGGTAACTTTATTTACCAGATTCAATTATGTTCTCTTTTTCAGACTGCGTTTACATTGTTGTCAAAGGTAACCACTTAGATTTTGAGAATATAATGCTGCTTCTCTTCTGATTACTCATCTGCATTTTGTGATTCACCTCTACTGCAACATTGTCATTGACATCATCCCTATGCCAGTAAAAACATGTTGATTTTCTTACAAAACTGTTATTCACTAACTTCAGTTTCAAAGCCTGCTCTTTTTCCTGAATTAGAATTCTCTTACCAACTGACCTTTCTCTTTTTTTTTCTTTTCTCATTCACTAACTCCTCACTGTATTACTGACATCATTAACTGGCAGTGGGCAACCCTGCCTCAGATACCATACTGGTCAAGGAAGAGGTTCTATGCATAGTGTCAAATAACTGTGATTCATGGTAAAAAAAAACCCAACAAACTAACAAAACAAAAACCACTTACATGTGTGAAACTTAGATCAGAAATATATAAAGAAACTTAGGTCAGAAAAATTTAGAACTATATATAGTTCTAAAATTCTTTACCTTTGTATATCTGAAAGTCTAAAAAAATGATAAAGAAGATATATATGCATTTATTATTATATGCATATAATGCATTTTTCAATAGCTAAACCTGAAAAACTATTGGTATTTGTTAGGGAAAAATTAAATCAGAGATGTAGAAGCACTAGGATGCCTTAATGTCATTGGACATTGCACAAAGATTTGCTCATGACTTCTGTGAACAAATGAAAGAGATGGAAAGACAGAAAATTGGGTCTCTTCAGTATGAAAAAGAGGAGACTGAAAGGGGATGTCATAATTGCTTAGAAATACTGAAAGTTTGGGTGTAAGGAGGATGGGGCCAGTCTGTTTTCAGTGGTGCCCAGTGACAGGACAAGGAGTAACTTGCATCAACTTGAACGTAAGAAGTTCCATCTAAACACGAGGAGGAACTTCTTTAGTTAAGGGTGACAGAGCACTGGAACAGGCTGCCCAGAGAAGCGGTGGAGTCTCCATCTCTGGAGGCATTCAAAACCTGCCAGGACGTGTTCCTGGCTGACCTTCTCTAGATGAACCTGCCTCGGCAGGGGGGTTGGACTTGGTGCTCTCCCTTTCAACCTAGCCTACCATTCTGTGATACTGCGGTGCCTGGGAGAAACGAGCTAACACAGGCTGAAGTTGTGCCTGATGGATCTGCTGGGAGTACCAAAGGCAAAATGTAAATTCGTATTTAACGCAGATACGGGGCAGCTGAAGGATGTAAAGCTGCAGTAACGTTCGTGTAAACCTTAAAATGTGCCTTAGGCCATACGCTCCTGAGGGCACAGAGAGGCAACGCGAAGATCCAAGGTAGCTGCCACGCTCATGCAGCTGGCTGCAGGGGCGAGGTGTTTTGTTCCTATACGCACACGCCGGGGTCGCCACTATGCCGAGAGCCGGCTACTGGGGCGGACAGCACTCAGTGCAGGGAGCAGCGGGGCCGGGATCAGGAAGAGGAAGGGTCTGCTGCGGTAGCTGTACACTACCGGCCGTGGCAAAGCCCAGACGACGAGAGGCGCCGGCCGGGACGCGGCGCCCGAGGTGCCCAGCCCGCACTGCCGCTCCCAGCCGTCTCCCGGGCGCCGGGTCAAGACACGGGCCGGGGTGCACCGCCGGCGCTCTCGGCAGGGCCCACCGAAGGCGAGCCCTGTTCGGCTTCCCCCAGCCCGAAGCGAGGGCCGGCACCAGGGGCTAGCCGCGTTGCCCTATCCTGCAGCCCCGAGTAACAATGGCAAGGGGCTGCTGCAGGAGTTGCCGTGAGCAACCGGAGGGCGGGCCGCGGCGTGTCTCCTGGGGAACCACTGCCTCACCTGGGGACGGACATTCAGGCCGTCGGTCGGCCCATCCGGCCCCCAGCCCGCCCTCGCGCGGGGCCGCCGAGCCCCATTCACCCGCACGGACGGGAGCGCGGCGGTGGGCGCGGCCTCCGCGGTCCGCCCCTTNCCTCAGCTCCGCCGGTGTCTCCGGTCTCCCCCGCGCTGCCCCAGCCCGCCCCATTCTTCTCCTTCTCCTCCTCCTCCCCCCCGTCCTTCCCGCGCGTTGGTTCGCTCTTCTCCGCCCCTTTACCCCACCTCTCTGGTCCCCTCCCATCCCCCGGCTCCCCGCGGTGGTCTGGCCCGGCCCGGCGGCGGGGGGGGC